>JAOSBN010000001.1:1745345-1761715 GCA_027563595.1 Erythroxylum suave
GTTGAATTACAATGGATATAAAGAAATGAATCATGAATTTTGGTATCTCAAATCAGGAACCAATAATCATATAATTGATAATAAAATTTTATTTTATAATCTTGGTAAGCTACTAAAAATATTTTTTATAAAGTTAAAAGTTCCAATCATGGGCTAATTAAACTTATTTGTAAGCTACTAAAAATATTTTTTTATAAGGTTAAAAGTTCCAATCATGGGCTAATTAAATTTATTTCTCATGTTTATTGTATTTCAATATTGAAAACAAAGATTTTGAGTATTGGCCAATTTTTGGAGAAAGGGTATAACTTATAAATAAGTATAAGTAGGCTAATTATGAGAGAAGAGAATGACTGCAAAAGGGCTAATGTCAAAAAATAAATTTTTTTAACTAAAAATTAACAAGTCCCAAGTATTTAAAGACTTCTTCAAATGATTCAACATAGCTATGACATCTTAAGAGGTCATTTAAATTTTGGTTGATTAGAGTTCTTATCCAAGAAAATATTAGTGTATGATATACCTTTCATAAGTCATATCAATCAAATTTGTGAAGGGTATATGTATGGTAAGTAACATAAGAAAACTTTTTTAAAGGACTCTCTCACTTGAATTGATGTATATTGATATATGTGGCATCAAATTCTTATGGGAAGAATATGAGTTTTTGATTGTTTATTGATGATTATACTCATAAACTTTGAGTTATTTCTTTAAAGGAAATATAAAACATTTGAAGTATCCAAGAACTTTAAAGCTCAAGTTGAAAATGAAAGCGATTATTCAATTGAAGTTATAAGAACTGATAAAGAAGTAAAGTTCACATTAGACAAGTTTATTCAATTTTTTGATTATCTTGCATTCGATATTCATTGATTGTTCCAAAATCACCCCAAAAAATTAGTGTTGTATAATGAAAAATAGAACCTTTTTTGGTTCATAGTATGCTAAAAAGCAAAAGGTTGTCAAAGAAATTTTAGGTTGAGGTAGTGATGTGTAATTTATTTAAATAATCAAAGTTATTACAAAGAAATTGATGGAAATAACTCTTTAAGAAGCTTAGAATGGAAAGAAACCAAATATTTCTCATTTGAAAGTATTTGGTAGTATCTATTATATTCATAATCTTGATAAGACAAGAAGCAAATTAGATGTGAAAATAAAGAATTTGTATTTATTAGTTATGCAGAAAAACTCAAACGATTATAAATTATCTATTTCTCATAATGGAAAAACTATCATTAGCAGTTATGTAAAGTTTAATGAAAAAGGCTCTTTGAATATTACTTAAGATGAAAATTATAATCTTCTTTTTTATTTCATCTTTTGATTGCAAATCAGTCTCAAAATCAAGTTGTTACTACTATACCATATACTTCTCTTCATATAGCTCAAATAAGCTAAGAAAAATTTTCTCCTGAAAGCTTCTCCAAAAGGTCATCTCGTTTATAAAACTTAGATGAGATTATAAAGTAATAGAAGAAATTACCACTTTATTTTGTTTATTTGTAGATATAAAATCAATATCTTTCGAGGAAGATATCTAAGATAAAAGATAGAGGTAGGCCATAAACAAAAATATGAAAGCTATTGAAAAGAATGATACTCGGTAATTGATAACTCTTCCAAAAGCTAAAAAACAAAAAACCTATACTAGTAAAGTGGATTGACAAAATGAAGAAAATGCTAGAGGAGAAGTAAGGAAGAACATATCTCAATTTTTTTTTCATACTAATGAAGGTGTTTAGAACACCAGTGGAAAAAACAATACTACCCCTATGTGAGATAAATGTGATCAATTTGACAAATTGGGATTCTGCTCGAAGAATATTTCAGATCTGGAATACTTTCTTTGGAAGTGGAATTCACAAACACTTAGCGAAGGATTCGAGGTTCTGTCAGAAGCCCCGGTGACATCGTCCAAATGAATCTGAGTGGTTGAATCAGCTGGAGGTGGGACTTGATTGTGGTCTAATGATGGATTAGCGTTAGGCCAGTTGATGAATGTCAACAGATTCCTCCTAATCGTTGAGCTAAGATCCTCAATTAGGCTGCTAACTGTGGGGGATGAAACTTCCATCATATAAGGTATGTTCTCAAGTTTTCGATCCAGAGTAGTTATGTCAAATGAGTTATTTCCGAGTCCCAACTTAGCTAAATAGTTTGCTTGAGTATTGTAGGATCTTAGAATGTAGTGGAATGAAATCTCCCAGTTTGGAATTTGTTGCTGAATGCTTGTTGCAAGAGCTAGAGTGGGAGTGTCATCTGGTGCGTTAGTTAGCAATGCAATTGCTTCTTTGCAATCCGATAAAACTTGCAGCTTTTTAATTCCATGTGCCTTTGCCAGATTTAGCCCCAGTTTGATCGACCACAACTCGGTCTGTAAAGGATTGCAAATGCCGATCCTCTTGGTAAAACCAGTAACCCAATCTCCCTTGAAGCTGGTGATGACCCCGCCGATCGCTGCTCTCCCACTGTCTCTGGCGACTGCCCCGTCACAGTAGATTTTGAAAGTATCATAGGACAAATCTCAATTTATTACAAAGGTGTTCACTCAAAAGGTTGAAATTGATTATGATAAAGTATTTGTTTCAGTGGCTTGTTTTAAAACTATACAATTGATAATTTTATTCGTGGCTCAACAAAGATGGAAGATCTTTCAGATAGATATAAAATCAACCTTCTTAGATAGAATTTTCGAAGAGGATTACGTGAAGCAACGAGTAGGTTATGTTGTTAAAGGATAAAAAGACAAGGTGTTAAAGTTGAAAAAGCTTTATACAACATTAAACAAGTTCTAAAAGCCTAGTACACTTATATTGATAAGTATTTCTAGAAATAATTTTTCAAAGTACCCTTGTATACATACTTTGTATGTCTAAGAGGGTAAGAATGAAAAAGTTATATATGATTATTTATATGTTGATGATTTGATTTTCATAAGAAATAAGTTAATGATGTTTAAAGAGTTTAAGAAGATGACTAATGAATTTGAGATGATTGGTTTAGGAATTATATCTTTTTATCTTATATTTAAGATGTAGTAAAGTGAAGTTAGGATTTTCTTTCTCAAATGACATTTGCATAAGCAATCTTGAAACAATGCAAAATAGATAAAATCAACTCTATTGCTACACCAATTGAATTTGGAATCAAGTTTTATAAGTTTGACAATATTAAAAAGGTAAAGCCTGCTCTCTTTAGAAGATTGGTTGGAAGGCTGCTTTCTAAGGATAGATATTTTGTATGAAGTTGGTGTCAGTGAATTGTTACATGGAAGCTCCAACTTTGACTCACATAAAGATGGGCAAAAAGATTCTTCTATATGTTAAAGACTTGTTTGTTTTCTTTTTTTTTTTAATTATTTGTTTGAGTTTTTAGTTTCTGTTTTTAATTTTGATTTTTTTTGAGTTTTCAATAATTATAAAAACTGTAAAATGTGGTTTTTTTTATTTCTATTTTTTCCATAATCTAATTTACTATCAACTAAATATATATTATTTAATTTTTTAATATATTAATTTTAAATAAAATTATGAATAATTTAATTTCATATTATGTATTTAATTAATGAATCATTTAATTTCATATTATATATTTAATTAACTAAAATTAATTATTAATAAGAATTATGAATAATTTAATATTACTTAATAATTTTATTTTTGTAATAAAATAAAATAAAATAAATTTAATAAGTATTAATAAATATAATTCAATTTAAAATATCTTCAAAATATATATAATTCAAATAAAATTTGATTTCATAATTAAACCATATTTTAAATAAATAATAATTTATAAATTAATTTTAATTTTAATTATTTATTTTAATAAAATAAAATAAATTTATTAATAATTTGTTAAGAAATATTATAAAAGGTATTAAAATAAATTTAATTAATTAAAAATAATTTACCTTCAATTTTTTTCTAATATCTAATTATTATCAATAATAAAATATTTTTATTTTAAAAATAAAAACTGAAAATAACAAACAAAAATCAAAACCTAAAACAGAAAAATAAAAGTAAAACTATTAATCACTAAAATATAGTTGGACAATGGTTGATTTTATACTACCACTAATGAATTTAAATTATTTAAATTTAGTTAATGATTAATGAGGAGAAGATGTTAATGATTAATGATTGGAAAAGTAATGATGGTTTTGTTTTCTTTATAGGCACTTCTATCTGAATTGAAGTTTAAGAAACAACTCATTGGTAGTCATTCTGACATATGAAGGTAAGTATGTTGTAGCTACTTCTCCAGTTGGTCATGCTATTTAATTGAGGAAATTTAAGCAAGAAGGCTTTACTAATATTTTTATTAATACTAAATTAGTTGTTCCATTAATCCTAAGGTGCTACTAAATTAAAAGGAAGGGATCTTATCAACGTCCATGAATGATAAATCATAGATCAAACTGCTGAATTGAAAAAATTGAGTGTTATTGTATAGCTTTGTATTGGCTAAGTTCGCGAGTTAAACATAAGCAGACTCGAACCACTGACATCCGCTACAGTGTAAACCACACCTCTAATAGCCCAAATTTTCATGATAAAAGTAAGTATATTGACAGAAAGTACCATTTCATGAATTTTTTAGGTAGAAGGAGATCTAGCTAAAGCATGAAAAATTTAAAGATAATAAAATTTGAAAATTTGAAATTTTTTGTAAATTAAAAGCTATTCTAAGAGTTGTTAAAGATTAAATTACAAGTTTAAGGAGTTTTGGGAAGATAAATTGTGCTTAGTCATGCTGATAAATATAACATATATATATATATATATATATATTAACCAACATCATTTTTTTTCATTGTCATATTTATATGTGACTCTTCTAGAAATAACCTCTTTATTTTGTAGAGGTAAGATTGCGTACTATCAGACCTATTCAGACTCCACTTTATTGCGAAATTTTGAACTGGATGCGATGATAATATATCGGAACAATTGGTAAAGTTGATTTTTTGTTATCATAAAGTCACATGTCCAAGTCACAGAAACAGTCTCTTTATAAAAATACAAATAGAAGGTTGTAGTTTTAAATTTGAATGGCATGAATTCTCTGCTTAGTGTTAAAAGATTTTAAATTATCTACTTTTAAAATTTGATAATCAATTTGGTCTATTAAAGTGTCAAAATTTTGCACTTTCCAAATTTTTAGTTTGATTTTTAACTTTTTGATTTAATTTACTTTAATAATTCTTATTGTGAAAATCTGATCAATCTATTATTCAATTAGTCAATTTTGAAAATTAATAAATTTTTGCAATTAAAAAAAATTAATTAAAGTTCAATTAATAATCTCTTTTTAAATTAAAATTTAAAATTTTCAACAAATATGAAAATTTTTTTAATTATATTTTAAAATTCTTCAAATTAAAATCATGATTATTTCTGTAGATTTGATCATCCGCTCCAGCGTAGCCTCTGGTCAAGGTCCGACAAAATATCACAAAATCAAGGACAAGCTACTCTTCCTTTGGAACTCTTTGTGTCAGATTGTATCTTTGCACAAAATCCAGGATCACCTCTGCAGCAAACCTTAGAGAACCATCATCAACCCTGTGTCTCCGCCAACCTTTAGATCTCCGCCGCTTTTGGCTGGAAACCCATTATGAAAGTTTTGATTTTTTTCTCGATCCTTTGTGTTTTGACCACCATCTCTGTTTCCAAGGTCTCAATCTCCGTAAACCCCACTATTGTCAATAAAACAGGCGATGCGGTCACCATTTCATGGGCCAACGTTGAGTCACCGTCGGAACTAGACTGGCTCGGCATCTACTCGCCGTCAGACTCAGCTAACGATCACTTCATTGGCTATAAGTTTCTATCTTCATCACCAAATTGGCGATCTGGGTCGGGCTCCATTTCACTACCCCTCGTGAACCTACGATCCAACTACTCTTTCCGGATCTTCCGATGGACGGAGAACGAGATCAACCCCAAAAAACAGGACCATGATCGGAATCCTCTTCCTCAAACGAAACATTTGTTGGCAGAGTCCGAAATTGTCGGGTTCGGGTCTGGAAACGGGCCGGAGCAGATCCACTTGGCGTTTGCGGACTCGGAGGATGAGATGAGGGTGATGTTCATCACGGAGGGTCCGGAGGAGAGGAAAGTTAGGTGGGGTCAGACAGACGGAGTGTGGAGTCACGAGACGGTGGCGCGTGTGGCGAGGTATGAGAGAGAGAATATGTGTGATGAGCCTGCAAATTCGAGTATTGGGTGGAGAGACCCTGGATGGATTCACGATGGAGTGATGAACAACTTGGGAAATGGTGTTAAATACTTCTATCAGGTAACTACTCTATATGCATTGGAATCCATTTGATGTGATTATCTCTTAGAATTTATCTTCTTTTCTGCTACAAACTCGATTTGCTTTAGCTTTTTACGGCGATTTGTTAACAGGTTGGAAGTGACTCTAAAGGTTGGAGTAAATCTCAAAGCTTTGTGTCACGAGATAGGGATTCGGATGAAACAATAGCTTTCTTGTTCGGAGACATGGGTACTGCAACACCATACACTACTTTTCTGCGTACTCAAGATGAGAGCATATCAACCATGAAATGGATTCTTCGAGACATAAACGCTCTCGGTGATAAGCCTGCTTTTGTTTCACACATTGGAGATATAAGTTATGCTCGAGGCTACTCATGGTTGTGGGACCATTTTTTCACTCAGATCGAACCAGTTTCTTCCAAGGTTCCATACCATGTTTGTATAGGCAATCATGAGTATGATTGGCCTTTGCAGCCATGGAGGCCCGACTGGTCCTATCCTGTTTATGGGAAAGATGGGGGTGGTGAATGCGGTGTTCCTTACAGCCTCAAATTTAACATGCCTGGAAACTCTTCAGAATCAACCGGGACAAATGCTCCTGCCACTCAAAATCTTTACTACTCATTCGACGCTGGGGCTGTGCATTTCTTATACATATCAACAGAGACCAATTTCCTTTCTAGAGGTCACCAATATGAATTCATTAAGCATGATCTGGAATCAGTTAATCGAAGCAAGACCCCTTTTGTGATAGTTCAAGGGCACAGACCAATGTATACTACAAGCTATGAGAATAGGGATGCACCAATGAGGGACAGAATGCTCGAACACTTGGAACCTCTTTTTGTGAAATACAATGTTACGCTTGCATTATGGGGTCATGTTCATAGATATGAAAGGTTCTGTCCAGTTAATAACTTCACCTGTGGACACACCTGGAAAGGGTTTCCAGTCCATGTTGTGATTGGGATGGCAGGACAGGATTGGCAGCCAATATGGCAACCTAGACTGAACCACCTAGATTTGCCAATCTTTCCACAACCCAATTATTCTATGTACCGTGGAGGTGAATTTGGTTACACAAGATTGGTAGCCTCAAAGGAGAAGCTAACACTTTCGTATGTGGGGAATCATGATGGAGAGGTGCATGATATGGTGGAAATTTTTGCATCAGGAGAAGTTCTCAGTGGTGATGAAGATGTTGTCAGTGATGATGACGGTGATGGTGAAACTAGTACCAAGATGAGTTTCTGGTGGTACGTTGAAGGAGCAAGTCTCCTGGTGCTTGGAGCTTTTATTGGCTATGTTCTTGGGTATTTTTCACATACAAGAAAGAAAAATGGTTCGAGAGGCAGCTGGATTCCTGTGAAGAATGAAGAAACATGAAACACTGAGATGAAACTGTGCTGTTTGCCTGAAATGCATTATATGGTCGCTGAGATTCTTATCCTGTTTGCAACAGGGCACTAGGATCTAAACGTCTTAAATGATATTGTAAATAAGTGTCTAAGAGGAACTATGGCAAAGTATTGAATGTAGATATTTATTCTTTTTTCTTTTAATTGAGTCCTGTCTCTGATCATCTAATGCACCTATGATCTTAATAAGTTCTCTTAAGAAACTCTTTGCTTTTGCACGACCTGCATTTGAAGTTGACTGTTTTATTTTCATGTAGCCGTTGATCCCATGGTTAGATTCAAATTCTCCAGTTCAGAAGACCACAGTCTAAAAGTAACTCACAACAGGATTGATAAGTTGTCATTATTGTTTCATTGCTTGAATCTCAAGTAAATTTGAATTTACATGGTTTTTTGAGATACGTCTCCATAGAGAATTATATGCAAAAGAATAAAAGAAATATAAGATCCTGTCAAGAAAAAATTTCCTATACAAACTGAGTAATTCCCAGATGACAGCTAAACGTATACAGCGAGGGTGGTCATTCGCTTAAGCGGAAGAAAGATTAGGCAAAGCCAAATTGGAAGCCATCAAGTGTGTCACTTTGAAAGCAGATGGCGTGCACGTTGATTGGCTCCTTTCACTCGGGAATTCAGCTCATCCACATCATCACTAAGATGATCAAGGGCTTTGTTTTGCCTGAAGTTGGCAGAGAAGCATATAGGAGATCAGAACAAGAGGGAGAGACGTATCAACTTCACTGCAGAATAATTTTAGTATAGGATTTCGCAGGGTGTGGAAACTTGGAAGAGAACTTTGAACTCACCTCTCAAGTTCACTTCCCATGTCCACAGCCATGTTCTTCAAATCACCCAAGATGTTACTTAGATCTGAAAGTGCATCATCTTGCTTTGCCTTCTCAAACTGTGATAGGTAAATTGCGGAAATCAGCATTTCAGCATACTAGAAATGTACACTGGTGACCTGGAGTCAAATGAGACAATCACAAACCTCGACTTTCTGCATAGCATTTGCTTCAGGAGGAGGCGTCACAGGAGCTGATTTTGCTCCAGGTTTACCCAATAACTTTTCTTTCTGCTTTTTTTTATTTTCAGCTGCTTTGGATGTACTATCTGTAGATCATAGCAAATAGGAGCAAACCATTGGCAGGGACAATCCAGGTTAATGATATTGAATATTGAATGACAGGGGAAAAACCTGCTGTTATTAAAGGCCCCGTAATATCACGAGTCTTCTTTGGCTTCCAAGGCATAGAGAACATGCCTCCCAGATTATTTAAAAGCTTCTCACCCTGTAGTATCAACATATAAATGACCGTTTTATCAGCAAAAGAGATCCACATGTAGCTGTTTTTACTATTCTTCAAAATTTCTACCATGAGAATTCCTATGGTTTAGAACTTCATATCTACCAAAACGTATTACAAATGCCACAGATCAAGTCATATATTGATCTGCTATAAGGTGTGAATTTATATTGGTGTGAATTTATATTCTGATTCACACCTTATATATTCATAAAGTAGAAGATTAACAACAGTAAAAGTGAGTTGTTTACCTTGGAAAGATCCTTATCCATATCAGCCGCCATCTGGTGCGTCCTAGTAATTTGCTCACCTTGAGCATGCAACATATCGAGAGTCTTGGAGGCATCCTCTCTAATATCCTCAGCAATTTTCAAGCAATTGTTCACACTCTTGGTTGTTTCCTCAGACTTATACACTGCATAGTTCTCCAGCTCTTGGACACTTTGGTTCTCAAACCCTCCTGAATCACGAAAATCATTTTTGTACCTATCTTTTGATTTTCCATCAGTAACTTTGTTTGGAACATTTAGAACAGGTTCAGAGGAAGTTCTTCTTCCTGTCAGATTTCCTTGCTCAGCCGCCTTGGATTCATTATTTGCTTGTGATTTCCTAAAACCAAACATGTTGGATCTGACCAAAAATGGCAAACTTCAAATGGGGAATTGTTGGCTCCGCTAAATGCAAAAGAATCAAGAACAGTAAGATAGCTTTCTTCGAAAGTAACAACATATTTATACATGTTTATGACTGATTTCTGACAAAAATACTCACTTTATCCAAAAACAAGGATCAGTAATAGA
Organism: Erythroxylum suave; assembly: GCA_027563595.1. Classification (NCBI taxonomy): domain Eukaryota; kingdom Viridiplantae; phylum Streptophyta; class Magnoliopsida; order Malpighiales; family Erythroxylaceae; genus Erythroxylum; species Erythroxylum suave. The sequence goes on from JAOSBN010000001.1 coordinate 1,755,167, forward strand.
AAAACACAAGATTGCATATATATTCAAGAAAGGCATTCTCAGAGATCCAAGAAAGAACCTTTCTTGAAAGTCTCAACCAAACTATAAACTGAAACTAAAATCTTTTCAACCCAAAACGAGAAAACTGAACTAATGCAGTTACGTTATTAATAACATGGCATAGAACAATCAACGAAGCCCAGATACAAAAAGGAAACTCTCACTTACAAGTCTCATGTACGAGGAAAGATTATGCAGATAATGACCAGGGACGACAAGATGAGAGGAAAAAATGAAAAAGGGCACCTGTGATCCTGATAAAAGAGTCAAAAGAACTTGTGTTTTTGGACCCCAAACAGAGGTTTGTTTAAGAAACTTGATAATAATAGAATGCTTTGAAAAAATCAAACAAATGGGAGGCAGGAACCACCAGAAAAAAAAGAAGAAGAGAAAGTTTCGAGCCGTTAGGATTGTTTTATCCTTTTGCACATTGAATCGATATTGTATGCAGAGTCGTTAAGCGCCAGTTATGGCAGTTGGTTGATCGGTTTGTTATGTTGGGTTGAGGTCCAAGTCACAGCCCAACACGTTACTTTTCTCATTGAAAGCAAGCCTAGCTGGCCTACTCTGTGCATGGACCTTCGTACTATGAATTGGAAGTGAGCTGAAGTCTCAAGCTGAAGTCTCAAAGCTCACCAACGCCAAGGTGACAAATTACGTAAGATTTTAGGCAAAATCTGCTGCTGACTTGACCAGCTAAGTTGGAAAATATCTAAAAGCGAGAGGCTCTTTGGTAAATGGGCAAGTCTAAGAACAGAGAAAGGAAAGCGAAAACGACGAAGTGATATTTTTCCCCTCGTTTTTAACATGGCTGAAGCACGGCAGATGAAGAACCGGTGGAGGACAAGATAAGAAGGGTACGGAACAGAACTCTGCCTTTCACACATTGCCTCTTCTCTCTGTACTTCGCCATTATTGCAGAAAGATGGAAACTTTATCATTCTCTGCTTCTCGTTCCAAGCAAATTTCGCGTCCCAAGTTCTTTTCAACCTTCACAACTTTCAACTCTAAAGCTGGGCTCCCAAGGGTCTTTTTTGTCAGAACCACACACCTGAGTTGTTCAAGAAGAAGGCATATATTGTCTGTCAAGAACATAGCTAGCGATCAAAGGCAACGGGAACAAGAACTGAATGGCTCTGCCAGTAATGGAGGTTGGGTTTCCAACTACAAAGTTCTTCAGTTTCTACTCTTCTCATAGACTTCATGTTGTTAAGGTTTCCTAACTGTGTGTTCTGTTCTTATTGTAGCATCTCCTGTTCCTATATTTTCCGATTCAGAATCCATTGCGGCTAGCATCAAATACCATGGTGAATTCACGCCGTCCTTCGCTCCGGACAAGTTCGATCTTCCAAAAGCGTATGTCGCCACCGCAGACAGCGTTCGTGATTCGCTTATTATCAACTGGAATGCCACATATGAATGCTACGAAAAGCTGAATGTAAAGCAGGCTTACTATCTATCCATGGAGTATCTACAGGTTTGTTGTATGTATTGCTAATGCATGAGCTAAAATACCAGTTTGACTTTTAACTATCCTGTGACCTGATGTACTCGTTTCTGTCAACCACAGGGTAGAGCATTGCTAAACGCTATTGGTAACTTGGAGCTCACAGGGGCTTATGCTGAGGCTTTGAGAAAGCTGGGACACAATTTAGAAGATGTATCTAAACAGGTCAGATTGCTCCACATATGCAACTTCTATTGTCATTATCTTGCATGATTCGGTACTATATTCCACAACTTCAGCAAGAACCAAGAAGAATTCGGCTTCTGGCATTGTATTGGATTGAATTTAGCAAACACGAGCATATTGGATAACTTAAAAAGCTGTCTAAAAATGATAGGAGCAAGATGCTGCGCTAGGTAATGGAGGCTTAGGGAGGCTTGCTTCTTGTTTTCTGGACTCTCTTGCCACACTAAGCTACCCTGCTTGGGGATATGGAATTAGGTACAGATATGGTTTGTTCAAGCAGCTCATAACCAAAAATGGTCAAGAGGAAGTGGCAGAAAGTTGGCTTGAGGTAGTTTTTACATACTGTTTCATCTTTTTTAGCTGAAGTATTGTTCTCTTGTACCTTCAGATATAATTTTGAAACTGAATTATCAAGTTTCTCTTGTAAGATGGGCAATCCCTGGGAAATTCCGAGAAACGATGTATCATATCCTGTGAAATTCTATGGGGAAGTTGTCACAAATCCAGATGGAAGTAAAAAATGGGTTGGAGGAGAAAACGTAACTGCTGTGGCCTATGATGTTCCTATTCCAGGATACAAAACCAAAACAACAATAAACCTTCGACTTTGGTCCACCAAAGTTGCGCCTGAAGCATTCGATTTACGGTCTTTCAACGTAGGAGATCATGCTAAAGCTTATGCAGCTTTAAAGAATGCTGAGAAGGTTGCTAGAGAATTTGGTTCAGTTCTTAAGTTCCAATGATCGGAATTTGCGCTCTGCTCGACTAATTTGCTGTTTTATATTCTTTTGTAATCAGATTTGCTACATCTTATACCCTGGAGATGAATCAAAAGAAGGAAAGATTCTACGGCTGAAGCAACAGTATACACTGTGTTCTGCATCTCTGCAAGACATAATTGCTCGTTTTGAAAGGAGATCAGGAGAAACTGTACATTGGGAAAACTTACCGGAAAAAGTTGCAGTGCAGATGAATGATACCCACCCAACGCTTTGCATCCCGGAGCTGATAAGAATACTGATGGATGTGAAGGGTTTGAGCTGGAAGGAAGCTTGGGATATTACTCAGAGGTATATGTGTGAAAGGACTAGTTCAGTTACACTTAAAGATCGGATCTTTTGCAGGCGATAAGTTTTATTCAACATCTGGAGCATTAAGGATAGGTTATTTTGATAGTTACAGTTTAAAAGTTGGCTTATAGTTTCAGAAGTTAAAGTTCCTTATGCTTATTGTTGTTATGTCAGAACTGTCGCATACACAAACCACACAGTGTTACCAGAGGCTTTGGAGAAATGGGGATTTGACCTCTTGCAGGAATTGCTTCCTCGACATGTTGAGATCATTGGGACGATTGATGAGGAGGTAAGATCAGAGAGAGTTTATTTTCAAGGATCGCATTAAAGTTCATTGTATACAAATTTTTTGTAGGCACCTACATAGCAGGCATACATGACCATCCTCTAGAATGCTTTTTCTCTGGTCTAATTTAACGAGTTTTACGTGTTCACCAGCTGATTCATACTATAATAGCCGAATATGGAACAGAAGATCACAACTTGTTGCAACAAAAGCTGAAGAAATTGAGGATTCTGGACAATGTCAAGTTGCCTGACTCAGTTGTGGAGTTGCTCTTTAAACCAAAAGAAAGTTTGACTGTTGAGTCGGTCGAAAAAACTGAGGTTAAGGATGAAGAAGATACACTTACTAAAGAGGAGGAAGAGGAAGAGGAAGTAGAAGAAGAAGAGTCCAACAACGATGATATAAAGGAGGAAAAAGATGAAATGATATTTGAGCCAGATCCAAAACTACCAAGATTGGTTCGCATGGCCAACTTATGTGTTGTTGGTGGATTTTCTGTGAATGGGGTTGCTCAAATTCACAGTGAAATAGTGAAAAAAGAAGTATTCAATGATTTCTATGAGGTAACAAATCAATATGCTATTCATTTTTATGATTCTTCTTGGTTTCTCCATACATGGAAACGCTGCTTTTTGCAAAGACACTGCTGCATAATTTGATGACCTTTTCTAAAACTAAAATTCTTTGTCATGGAAATCCAAAACTTCATTCTTTGTTTCAGTTGTGGCCTGAGAAGTTTCAGAATAAAACCAACGGGGTGACACCAAGAAGATGGATTCGTTTCTGCAACCCTGATCTGAGCAACATTATAAAAAAGTGGATTGGAACAGAAGATTGGGTGTTAAACACTGAGAAACTGATGACACTTAGAAAGGTAAGTAGTGTTTTTGTAGGTCAAAACCTCTCAGGTACACTGAGAAACTCTCATCACTTGGCTTGGGCCAGAATTCTTTTCCTTATATGTATGGTTTATATAGATATCTTCAATTCCTGGCATTGTAAAAAGATTATAACAGAAAGTCTTTCTCAGTTTGCTGATAATGAGGATCTCCAATCTGAGTGGAGGCAATCGAAAAGAAGAAACAAGATGAAAGTTGCCAGCTTTCTTGAAGAAAAAACTGGTTACATCGTCAGTCCTGATGCAATGTTTGATGTTCAGGTCATTTTCCTTCCTTCAACTGCTTATCTTCACGAAATGTTTATATCAAATTAGCAAATGAAACCTCTGTAGAATACATCTAATTGACAGATAAAGCGCATCCACGAATACAAACGGCAACTACTAAACATCATGGGAATTGTTTATCGCTATAAGAAAATGAAGGAGATGAGCCCCGAGGAACGAGAAAGAAGCTATGTTCCAAGAGTATGCATTTTTGGGGGCAAAGCATTTGCTACATATGTCCAAGCCAAGAGGATTGTGAAATTCATCACAGACGTGGGGGCTACTGTTAATCGTGATCCAGAGATAGGCGATCTTCTGAAGGTATAAACTTTGGTTGAAAGTTGGTGAAAATGCTGATCAAACCACAGCAGTTGTTAGTTATGACTTAACAATATAACAATGCCTCCTGCACTCTGCAATCATTCACAGGTTGTTTTTGTTCCTGATTACAATGTTAGTGTAGCAGAGGTACTAATTCCTGGAAGTGAGCTGTCCCAACATATCAGGTAATTGCGATACTTTGTTACTTCCAAGAGAGTCTTGGTTGTTTCTGAACTTCCTATCTCTTTCTCCTTGGACATGTTCTACAACAGTACAGCAGGAATGGAGGCAAGTGGAACCAGCAACATGAAGTTTGCTATGAATGGCTGTCTCCTGATTGGAACCTTAGATGGGGCTAATGTAGAAATAAGACAAGAAGTGGGAGAAGAAAACTTCTTCCTTTTCGGAGCCCGAGCCGAAGAAATTGAAGGGCTAAGGAAAGAGAGGGCAGAGGGAAAGGTAGGCTTGTCAGGAATTAAAGTATCGTCACTAGTTAAATCTCAACTTGAATTGGTTCTGTGATTGAAATTGTAGTTTGTGGCTGATCCACGGTTTGAAGAAGTGAAAGCATTCGTGAAAAGTGGTGTCTTTGGCCCTTATAACTATGAGGAACTCATGGGATCATTGGAAGGAAATGAAGGTTATGGCAGAGCAGATTACTTCCTTGTTGGCAAGGACTTCCCTAGCTACATTGAGTGCCAAGAAAAGGTTGATGAGGCATACCGAGACCAGAAAGTAAGCATACATTTTCTTAAAACTTGAGTAATTCTGTATATTGAAGACTGAATTAGATTGATTAATGCTGGTGAACACTGCAACAGAAATGGACAAGAATGTCAATCCTGAACGCAGCTGGATCATATAAGTTCAGCAGTGACAGAACAATCCATGAATATGCAAGAGACATATGGAAGATCGACCCTGTTCTGCTACCTTGAATTGTTTAACTTTTGTTCTTATATGCTGTGTAGACATGGAGAGACTTGATTCAACAAAGGAGGAAGAAGCAACTTATTATAATGAAGTGAGTATTACAAGAATCTGATATAAGAAATTAAAATAAATTTAATTAATTAAAAAAATTATAATTAAGTTTTATCTAATACGTAAATATTATCAGTAATCAAAATATAACTATATTAACAATCAAACAAAATTTTGTTTTATTTGACAGAAAAAAGAAAACAAAAATTAAAAATCACAATAAATTAATTAGTCAAATTTCTTAAATTAATAAATTAATTTTTATTGAACAAAATTTTAATTAAACTTTGAATTCTTAGATGAGTCATAACTCATAAGTGTATTTTAAATTCTTTAATAGTATATTTCACATGCATTGCTCAAACAACCATCTTACCTTAATTAAACTTCGAATTCTTAAATGAGCCAGATATTTCTACTTTGTTGCAATTGCTTGCCTTATGATAATATCGAGGGTGAATTTAAAGTAACTGATAAGGTTAACTCGTGACATGAAACTAAGCCATGACCTTTATCTGTGGCTATAGTTAAAGTTTTTAATTAAATGGAATGAAATAAATTGGTTTATAATGAAATGAATCGTAAATTAATCTAATATTATATAATTATTATTTGGAAGGAACGATGCTCGTAATATAATACAGTAAAATGTTCTTTGAAAGAAGAGTTAATAATATAATACAATAAAAAGTTTTTTTTATCATTTTACATTTCATCTTAAATCTTCTAAATCGAAAAATTTTTCGTTTTATTTCAAATAATGAAATAATATTATATTTTATTTCATTTCATTAATAATTTTAGCATTAACTCATGTCTTATTTAATTGACTTATTTTGATCTATATAAACTTATTACTTAAAAAAATTGAGTGATTAATTAATAAATTAATTAATTTTTAACAACAAGAATTATTAAAGTAATTCAAAACCTAAAATGAGTCAGTTCAAAATCGGTTGAGTTTTAAAATTATTGATTTTATATAACG
>JAOSBN010000001.1:1776081-1797627 GCA_027563595.1 Erythroxylum suave
CTTAATATTCTCTTCTTAATCCTTAACTCAAAGCTGATAATTATGACCTTTCCTCTCAATTCCTACCGTGTTTGAAGGATTAGCATAGTTTCATGAAAGCAAGTGAATCACACACAACCCTTGTCCTGTTTAAGTCTCAACAGTAGCTCATCTTCCTTGAATTGATGCAAAATTAGCATCAGAATCCATAAACCATATCATTACAAATAGATGCAACTAATCATGTTAATAGACTTTGATGTCTCACCATATCAATGCACACTTGTGCATCGGTTTCTGACTGTAAGCAAGCTTCAGTATAACTAACTCTCAAGGAAGGAAAAAGGGGTTCTGCAATCATGCCAAATCAACGCAATGAAGATGCAGAAAGATGCTCCGCAATCTCGAGAACCCTAAAAGTGTCCAAAGTTAAAGTCTTTTTCTTCTTCCACCTCTTCTTCTGGTTGTGACCGTTCCGGAACTTGGTGGATTCGAAAACAGTAAATATTGGTCTTCTTCTTTTTCTTCTGACGTGGTTGGGGACCTGAACAGAAAGAAGATGTGAGCTTTATAAAAAAGAGGAGAACGATAAGGCCATTGGGCATTAAGCTTTGCTCTTTCTTTCGTCAATCGAGGGTCACCTGCAAGACACGTCGTAATATCGCTACGTTGACAAAATGTTCTTGTTAACCTTCAACTGCATAATTAAAGAAAATTTATAAATATATAATTGAAGGATAATTAATCATGAGAGATGACAGAAACAAAAGGAGTAAGGTACCTTAAAAGAAGATATGAGTTATGTGAGAAAGTTTGTGTTTTTGGAGTTGTTGGCTAAGAACTGTACACTCCTCTATATACAATCGCTGGAGTTTGGAGATGGATGGGGATAGTAGATAATATGGCAATCTCTTTAACTTTGGGCAATGATGAATACTGAGCTTTCGAAGACATGGAAACACTGCAACTGCCTTCATATGATCATCATCATCATTATCTTTTTTAATTCTCTTCATCAACCACCTATCATCCCACTCTTCCCATTCTTTAAACGAAAAAAAGACAAGTGATTTCAGTTTTGGAAATGATGAATCTTCTTCTTCTTCTTTTATTCCCATAAATTCAAGTCCCACTCTTTTTACTCTCATATTTACCAAGTATAGCTCTTCAAGACATGGCAACTTCCTCAGTGGAGGCAATTCCTCACAATTTTCGCAGTTAGTAAGTTTAAGCACCCTGAGTAGATTCAACTTCATCATCCAACTTGGAAACAACCTCTTGCCTCTGTGATTTTCTATGTATAACCTTTCCAAATCAGAAGGTAGTTCTAAAGCTTCAAGTAACTCTTCCTCATCTTCCACCCCATGATCTCCTTCAAAACCCAAAATCAACTGATTAATGTTTTTCTTTTCCTTAAGCTGTGCTCTTGTGGCCTCTTCTATCTTCTTCACATTTCCCAACTCTCTTAGTGTCAAAGTTCCTCTAAGATTATTCAACTTCTCCATATCAACAATAGATGCTTCATTCTCTCCCACGCCTACGTGGAATTTACTCAACTCCTTGAGACCCCAGAGATTTCCTATCCCTTTAGGAAGATATTTTATCTTATAACAATCCTCCATATCCAAGTACATCAAATTGATTAGCTTCCCAATCCCTTGAGGTAATTCTAGCAGATTGCAACAATATGTGAGATTTAATGTCTGCAAATTGTAGCACTCACACAAGGTCTCAGGCAACTTCTCAAGATTTTTGTTATGAGACAAGTCAAGCCATCTAAGATGAATTAATCTGTTTATTAAGGCAGGAACTTCTTCAATGTCACAGTTGCTAATGTCTAAAGTTCTTAAACTAATCAAATGATCAAATATACTCTCAAGCGTAACAACATCCAATGATCCAAACTCAAGGAATTGAATGATCAAACTTCTTAATCTGTTGAGACCATAAACAAATACAGGAAATGAAGCATTTATTTCTATCACCAAAGTTAAATGACGAGCATCTGCATGTAAAGAGTTTCTACTCGATTCTCTATCATTTAGAACCTCTATTATCAAGCACTCATCTTTTGTAAATGCCTGGGCTAGATCACTCACCATATCATGCAATATACAAGTATAACCAAAACTGACCATTTGAAGTAAAGAACGTGCAATTAAATTTTCGAAATAAACCTCACCAATCATCTCCAAATCTTCGCCTTCTTCTTTTTCTTTTAAATAACCTTGAGCCATCCACATACTAATCAATCTTTTTTTTTTTGATCATATGATCCTTTGGAAAAATAGCACAATAAGAAAAACATTGTTTTAATGGCAATGGAAAATCATAATAAGTAAGCTTCAAAGGACCCAAGATATCTTCACTGTCCCATCCCTCGCTTTTTAAGACTCTCAACCATTCTTTTTCAGATTCCTTCAAGCGTAAGAGTCCTCCTATAGTTATGGCAACAAGAGGCAAACCCTTACACTTGCCTGCTATTTTCTTACCTATGCTCTCCAAATCTTGGCGTTCACCTTTAACAAGAGCAGTTTGACTAATTATTGACCAACATTCCTCTAAAGTCAAAAGTCCTATCTTGTATATACTCTCACAATTGCACCCCATGATTATAGCAACCCTTTCGTTACGTGTGGTTACCAGAATTGTACTTCCTGGCGAACCACACATGAAAGATTGTTCCAATTCCTCCCATTTATTGCGACTTTCATTCCAAACATCATCTAGAACAAGAAGAAATCGTTTTTTCTCAAGAATTTCTCGTATCTTTCTTAACACATTCTCGAATTCTTTGAAATCATGTGGAAAAGAATTATCAAGAGATTCAAGAATTGCTTTAGCAATACGCATTTCGTCAAAAGGTTCCAAAACGCACACCCATATCTTCTTCTCAAAATGAGTTTGGATTTCGCTATCATTATAAATTAATTTTGCCAATGTCGTTTTACCAATTCCCCCCATCCCCACAAGGGAGATGATATGAGGTTTAGATTTAGCCTCAAGTATCTTGCTTTTGACCTCATCTTTTTCTTCATCTCGACCTTTTACTTTTTGTGTATCAATGAACGATGTAGTCAAATGTCCATCGATGCGTTTATCAATGTGGTGAGTTGAATTAAGTTGATACCTAACTTTATCGGTTGCAATGTCATCTAGTCTTCCATGAATTTCTCTTATTTTGCCACCAACTCTACGACGAGTACCAACATCACTTGTACTAAAGCAGATGCAGCGAAAAATAGGGAGTACCTTGTCCTCGAGAGGAATAGGATTGGAAGAGCGATGCTTTTGTTGGAGTTGTGATCTTTGAATCCAGGTTTTCCACTCATCCAACACATCGTCCATGTCATAACAAACAACTTTGAGATTAAACAGCCAGTTCTTGACGGAAGCCTCCTTCACTTGTTGTTCCTCTGCATCATCTAATAAGGCCTGAATGGACTTGAAATTGCTCACAATTTTCTTAACTTCGTTGTTAACTCCCCTGACCAACTTCACCTCTTCTTTTATAGGGCTAAGCACCATGGAGATTAGATCCTTCACCACAGAAGAAATAATTGCATCAACCATTTTCTGAAAGGCAAAAGGATTATGAGAATTTCAAGAAGTAATATACTAAATGGGCGCAAAGAGGCAGAAATGAAACTCTCTGTTTATAGACAATTAAAATAAAGTAAGTTTCAGTAGTTGAGAGTAGCATAAAACCCTACATGGGGAAGGAAGGATGTGGGACTCACTACCAGTCAGCTCCATCCAGTAGTCAACATAGAACAGGTGTACTTAACCTGTCAATCAACCTCCGCACAGCTTGCATGCAGGAAATTTCGATTGAGAAGCTTCCAAGAAATTTCGCAGCGTGTCAGGATGACATTAATAAAAATTGAATGTTGCTCGGTAGGTTTCGTTCCTTGCAAGTTGCACGCCATGGTTGACTGTCATGCCAGTTCGTCAGCTAAACACTTGCCCACAAGACTTCTCTGTAAGATAAGGCCATCAAGCATTAACGTTAATTTGGTCTTTCTGTTTCTTGTGTTCTGGTCGCTAAATGCATTGCCATTTAAAAGATCCCATAATTTACACTTTATTTCAAATTCAGTTGTCTATTTTAAAAAGTATTATAAATTTAAAAGAATTAGTTAATTGAGTAAAATCAATGATCAAAATAGATATGATGGTATGAAGTATAAAGAATTCACTAAAAATCCAGACCTGAGATGGTGAGCGATGTAAAGTGACAAGCTTTATGTTCTGTTCTCAAAATCATTCGCAAGATTAAAACTCAACCTTCCCTTCAGTTCGTTTCTTGGCATTCCTGAGAGGACAATCAGTTAAGAAGCCGAGGAACAGGAACATTCACGCTCCTGTACAACTTTCTTACAGGATCACTAAGTCTTTTGAGGATCCAGTAAGAGAAGACGAAAAGACCTTGATAACCTCTCTCTTGACTGTTTTCTGCAACGCTCTCCTTCTCATTTCACTTCAGAAGAATCCTGAAATAGAACTTCTTGCTACTTTTTATTAGCAGTGAATTGTGAAGATTCATTTCTTGTCAATTCAGTTTTACTTTTATGGTACGTTGAAAAATGGGAACCATAGATTCCAAGTCAGCTCACTCTTTTTGTTAGGAGTAGACGAACTCAAGAATTTGTGAGAGCGTGTCTGTATCGGTTGTAATTGAGACTCTTGAGAGATTTGAATGGCACCTTGAATAACAGGAGAATTAACAATGCTTTTGATACTCATTCATACAACTTGGGAAATCCGTCAAATATATGAAAACAGGAAGATGGATCTTGAGTGAGGATTTCAGCAACCGTAAGTGTCAAAGCTAGGAAACATTCCAATTTTGCAACTTTGTGAACAAATATGTTTGACCCAAATGTGCGGGACACATTCACCTATATATCCCAAATGTGAGGAGAGATCCAAGTGAGACTACCTGTTGGATTGCAGTATGCCTGCTTGGAAATTTCTCAGAAAATCTCCCAAACGTAAACTACAGTCCAAGAAGACATAATCAAGTTGGCACCTAGGTTGTATTCCATTTTTGCTGATAAACTTCTCCGGTAAACGCTGCAGACATTCAGGTGTAAGCCCACAATCTTCGGTGTGCAGGATATTACTGAAGTTGCCTTCAATCAAGAACATCACAGCTCTTGAGTTCATAAATCCCTGCCAGAGACGGGATCATCTGTCAATAAAGCTCTCCCATTATTATTTTGTTTGGACTAACTTAAAGGCCACTCCTTATTGGTTAGAAGCTAATTTTAAGGATTGTAGATCGCAAGAGCTTTTCATTTGATTCTCTCATCCCTAGTTTCCAAACATTCAAAATAGAAACAAAGAAATAAGTGAACACAATTCTAGCATTAGGTAGATAATTCATTCTGCAATCAAGTTTAGACCTTTTACGCAATGATCACATTAGATTGACGTAGAATTCCGCAATTCATTTAGAAAAGCCAAGCATATGTCCAAAGCACCTCCAAAAGAAACAAATGAACAGAGTATCAATTGCAACAATTGAACACCAGTACGGAAACAACTCATAGGCCAAGAGCACCAATTCTAAACTAAAAGTCCTATATAATCTTATATCATCTCACTCAAACCATCTGCCAAAACAATTACAACAATAAGGGAAATTAAACAAGTAAGTTGCAATTACCCGGACAGTGGCATCAAAAGCTGTAACCTTTGAATTCCCCATCAGGATCATCAATGACTTGGATTGGCCCAACTCACTACAAACGAACAACGAAACCTCAATCTAAAGAACAAAAAAAAAAAAACAAAAGAGAGAGAATAAGAAACTTTAACACAAAGAAAGAAAATGAATAAACCCATAAAAGGGGAAGATCATAATACCTTGGGAAAATAGAGTAAGTATAAGAGATTTGGTGAAAAGGGTAGAGTAAATCGGGTAAGAGGAGTGCATTGAAATAGAAAAGCAATAATCTTTATGAGCATGTGTCAAGAAATGGTGTCTCTTCCGTTTTGAACAAGGACTCCATCTGTCCAACGAAAAAGGCAGCCCTCTGGGAATCTCGATCGGCAAATTCTTCAATTTTCCCGGGAAACGAGACTAAGTGAAGGAAAATGGAGAGCGAATTGCTGACCAATGGTTCAATGGGCCAAATATTGACTGAACTGATGCTGTTTAATGAAATCAAATGGGCTGGGCCCTACAGTCCATAGACTAATGATCAGGCTTACTAAATAGAGCATAATTAAATAATATGTTATTGAAAATTTTTAAATTTTAATTTTATGAAATTAATTTTAAATTTTAATTCATAAAAAAACCGCAAAATTGAATAATAAAAAAGAGATCAAATATGTTATTATTCTTATTTTTATTTTTATAATTAAACAAAAGGCTAAATTGTATACTAAGTTAACAAGAAATAGTATTATGTATCCCTTAACAAAATATAAGACCATTTATGCCTTTATTTAATCATGAATTATTGTTCTTTTGCTTAATGAATAAAAAGGTAATTTAATAATAATTTAGTATTATTATTTTATTATAATGAATGAATGGAATCATTAAAAGAACAAATTATTCATTAATAATTCTTTTTTTATTTTTGACTTCTCTTTTTGTTATTATATTTGTTTTCTCTTCTTTCCATTTATTTTCTCTTTTTATAGTTTTTTAAAAATCATTTCTTTCTTTTTATGTTTTAATCTCATTATCTTCATTTTTTTACTTTCTTTTTTTATTTTTTTATCTCATTTTCTTCTCTCTTTTTTTGGCTAAACTTTACTTTTCTCTATTTTTAGTCTCTCTTTTGCATGTAACTTTTTAAGTTGTTTATTCTTCTCTAGGGATGTCAAATTTGGCCCACCCTACCTAGCCCGACCATTGCTTCAAAAACGACGTTGTTTTTGACATTTTTCTTAAAAAATATATGGTGGGTCGGGCCACGGGCCGACCTATCCCAACATGGCCTGACCTATCCTGGCCCATTACAAGTCTATTCTTCTGTTCCTCTTTCCTTCCCTCTTCCTCTAACATTCTTTCTCTTTCTTCCTCTCCTTATCTCCATCTCTCTCCCTTTATTTCTATCTTTTCCTCGTTTATGTATTATTACTTGTACAAGAATGATGCAACTAATCTAAACAGGTGGACAAATGTACCTTCAAGGTGAGACAATTGTTTCTATTAGAATGAGCAACTCTCTTACTAATTAAGTAATCTCAGGACCTCATCTTAGTAGAATTTCTATTGTTATTGTGATAAACAATCTAAATCCTGTGGATCAATCCTAAAAACCAGGTAAACAGTGGTAGTTGGCAACGCAACCACCTTGAACCAAAGGTAGATGTTCAATTATAAAAATATATTCCTAACGATTTCACTGTCCAATGATCTCTGTTTCAGTGTTAAAGCTCAAGAGCAGCCCACCAACTGGTACATACTATTCCTTATCAGTGCCAACAGGATCTGATAAACAAAAAGTTGCAAACTTTAGGAAAAACAACAAAATCATGGTTGACATAGAAGATCACCCTGTCACTGTTAGGCCCTTTCAGCCTCTTCTACGCAGCATTTTGCATGTAAGTACGATGCTTAATCCAAAAACAGACCCAAGTACTCATTAGGAAGTGAATTTCATAGCAGAAGTTGGCCTTGGAGAGACATGTTTCAAAGAAAACAAAAGAGAAAAATTGGTGTTCAAAGCAGAATAGGTGAACTTTCCTGAGACCGATCGAGAGACAATGAAAGGATGACTTTTGACTGTATGCAGATTGGTAAAGAACAAAGGACAAGATGAATGTAAAAGGTTAAGCATTTTAAAGTGGAAGGAAACTTCTCTCCAAGCCTTTTAAGTTGGCAGCTTTTGGGGTCTGTTCATACGACAAAACAAGAGGTTCGTGATTCTCTAAAATTCAACACAGGAACAGTGATTATCAGGAAGCAGGGTAAAAATGAAATAGAGTATCTAATTCATAGACCTGGCAACACATGTTTGTAGCATCCAAAAGAATCAAGTTGCTTTCAGGGAAGATAAGCAGTAAAGAAAGGACCATCGAGTTCATGTTTTCCAAAATATAGTGTGAATCTGAAATTTCTAATTAAAACTCTAACTAGGACATAGCAAAAGTAATTGCCTCGTACATCGTCACGAGCAGTAACAATTGATAAGGATTAAGGAACCTCCAGTAGACATAAACTTGAATATGATCCTCTCAATTATCATGAAGAAAATTTTCCCAGTTAAAGAGATCCAATTCAACTGCTAGCAGCAACTCCAGGAACTCTACTGGAACAAGAGGAAGATTAAGATCAATGAGGGTTGGTATTGGTATTTCTGGTGCTTCTTTCTTGATCACCAATGTTCTGTCATCAGCACTTCCAACGAAACAAACCATAGAAAACCATAGAGCAGAAGGCATTGTGCTACTGTTTTCGAATTGCTGCTATGAAATTCAGAGTCACAAGAGTTGTGCTTGCTTCCCTTTCATGAATCAGATTTAACTGATGCTCTATCTGTTTGATCATGCCCATCTTCCTCTAGAAACTTTAAGTAATTCAACTTTGACTTGTCTAAACCTACTCAATCGCCTCCCTGAATAAGCATCAAACTCCTCATCAGATCTAGACACAAATTCCACTTTATGCTTATTCTTTGCATCGTTCCCAATAAACCAATCTGCAGAAATGTCTGATTCAACCTCTCTAGGTTCGTTCTTAACGTACTCAGAATCAGCCTTCAGCTCCCTTTGCTTTGCTTTCTTTGCATCCAAGATCTCATCTCAGTTATAAACATATTTTAACACCACTCTTCAGGCTAATTCTGAGTTTGGCATATGAAGATTTGTCCTAAGAAACCAAAGGATTGTTGTCAGAAGAATATTCAACGGAACTAAATCCCCCTTTGAAACCTGAGTCCCTAGACAACATCATCAAGCACATAGCCACCTCTTCTTGTTCTAGCTCAACATCAGAAGCAGAAACTGAAGAACCGTTGGTCAGAGACAATGAGGAGGAGTTGGCACTAACAGTCTTGTACCTCGTTCTCTCGGATCTCCTTCGTTTATTTGGAGCTGATGCTTCGGTATCATCATATTGGTTATCCACAATTAGGTCTTTGAGCTTCTCGCCAGACCCACAATGATCGTAATACTTACTGTTGTTCTTGGAGTGGCATGCCATGTGCCCACATAGAGCTTTCAGTGATTGAAAAGCTTTGCCACATTCTTTGCACACCTTTTCTGACAACCGCCCGGATTTGCTTGAATCAACCATGTACCACTTAGTTTTCTTTGCATTCTCCCTAAGACCATAACCAGATTGAGCAATTGAGGCACCTCTAGACCCAGAATCTCTCTTCTTGTTTCCAGCAAAAGACTTGGTCATGCTAAGTTTAGCTTCATCTTCTATAACGTTTGAGCTCCCACTTAAATGAATCCTGATATGACCACCCAACGACTTACCACAAGGATACCTCTTGTTGCAAAACTTGCATATAAATCTCTTTCTCTGATTTGCTTCCATCCTTTGATCTAATTTGCTCAAACAATCTGTTCCAGCAACAGCAAAAGATCGTACCTTTTATATTCTCTCGTCAAAACCTTGTTATACGCTCCATTCTAATACTCAAACTTGAGAACAGAGATAGAGAAAGAGGGGGAGCTCCAAAATCAGCAAGGAATCGAAATCTAGATTGGGATAGAGAGGGAACAGATCACGAAGTTTAAGACTTTAAAAAGAGTTGAATTGGTCTTGCGAATCAAAAACTATTCAAAAGGGATGTGACAGTTTCTGAGGATGTACAAGGTCAGACTTAGACCCTCCAAAAGACATGCCCTTGAAATCCCATCTTAATACAGATATTAGCACTCTCTTGAATGTTCAAAACCCAGAAAAGAAAATTAAGGGGAGACATTCAAATGGGAAAGAAAGATCAGAGCTTTTTCAAGGGTATGTATCGCTAATGATGGCAATGGACAGGCCTCTGTAAAAGAACAATCATAACACATATACACGACTCATTCTCTGCTCTAAAGCACATAGACCCAAACTCGCTTTTTCTCTCCTTTGTTTTGTGATCTACTCAGAGGAGGTTTCCATGCATGGAACCAAAAACATTGAGAAGAAATATCATTCACAGCATGTTTACTGATACGAGAGCCCTTCGGTATCAGATTGAACGGTCAGGATTTGTGGGGTGTTTTGAGGATCCCTAGGATCAAGTACTCGGTAGATACAACATATGGACTATGCGTGATCTTGTTGTCTCCGGCGGTGGCTGCCTTCCTGATTTCTCATACACATTCATACGAGAGAAAAGGTCAGAATCTCTAAATCAGTAACCAATGAGCATGACCCTTATGCCAAAATTGCATAATATATCTTAAACATAGAAACAAATGCCTTCTAAATTACATGTTGCTTATATAAGCAATGCAAAGATCAAAATTTTCAATTTCTTTCCTTGATTTTGTATGATTTTGTTGGATTCAGTTAGGCTAAATTCAGCCTATAGCCATCCAACTTTACAATGAAGATACTTAATCACATAAAAATCTGTATACAGAAAAGGAAAAAAAGAGATTGAAGAGTCATTCAAGGCTATGACTATTAACATATCACAAGTTACATAAGTTCTAACGTCATGAAAGAGACTCTGTGAACATGTCTAAATGACTAGTATTCAACTAGAAGACAACTTATTATAAATAAGGTTGGCATTTTAGGTCTGTTTCAACCTGCATACCTGTATATTGAAATTTGGTTCTCTTGATAATTACCAAGTTAGTATGCTTTGATATGGTCAAAGCCCATCTTGTACTTATCTGATCTTCAAATGCTAGACACCCTTTTTTCTTTTGTTTCTCATGTTTAATTCAAAGTTGAAATTATTATTTTTTTTGGACAGATTATTATGATTACAATCTCTGCCCATCATGAAGATCTAAGAATCCCTGATATAATTTAGGGATCTAAATCTTCTGTACCCTTTTCTCAATTTCAACCCTGTGCCAAGCATTATCAGCAACAAGCTCATTTATTTATTGCAAAGCTTGTAGATGATAATGCTTGGCACAGGGTTGAAATTGGAAAAAGGATACAGAAAATTTGGTTCCATAATTCAAAATCACCAATACATTTTCTTTTATTTAAGAAAAGTTATTTATTTATCCTCATATTAGAGTAAAGATTTTGAAGCTCTATGCTTTTTGTATGTTTCTTTGCCTCTTGCTTATTATTAAAAATTGTTCAATTTATTAATTAATCCTCATATTAATTAATAAAAATTGACTGATTAATTAATAAATTGAATAATTTTTAATGATAAGAGTTATTAAATTAAATCAAACTGAAAAGTTGAACAATTCCAAGGATTTTATAATTGAACCTACCAAATCGGTTGGATTTTTTAATCATTGCTCAAAATCTTTTAAAAATTTAATTGAAAATTTAAATTTTAAATTGTAATTTATGTAATTAAAGAGTAAATTAAAGAGAGAAATCATGTATCAAAATTTACCTTTTTTATTTCTATCATTATTGTTTTGAATTGATAAATTTTAGAATTTAATTTAAATTTTGCAACAAACAAAAAAGACTAACATTTATATGAACAAAATTTAAAAGTTTTATCATTTGACGAGCCTAGACTTCATAGGTATATAACCACCCATTAAACTAAAATTTTTATTTTAATTATTTTATTCTAATTTTATTTTATTAAATTTTATTTATATATTTACATAAAATTATATAAATGTGTGAATGAATTTTATCAGGCAGAATATCCGAATCATATAACCAAATCTCTTTGTGAATGCCGTATCTATTCATAGGTCCTATGTATTGTTTAGTCAACTTTCACAGATCATTTTAGAGTTCACAGGTTTGGTCTAGCCTAAGCCTACATTGCACTTCATTGAATTATTGGCAGAGGAAGCTCTAGGCCCAAGGTGGAATGATTATCTTAAAAGTCAGACTCAGAGAACTCAGACTTCCATAGCTGTAGATATGATCCTTCAGGGTCAACTATGGTGAAAGACAAATATAGGATTAAAATTGGAAATGCTAATTAAAATCTAAAGAATTCAAATATCTATCTTTTTCATAAGGCAAATAATATATGAAATTTAATTGGTTGTTTAATTCTTTAGCAAATTTTGAGTTCTAATTACTTAAATTCAGGATTAGAATACATCAGCATCGTTGCGCTTGAGCCAAGTCGAGACTCACAAGTGGAACCAAATCTGTTAACTTTAGACCAGATCAAATGTCATCCCTAATAGTATTTAACACTTTCACATGTTGATTCTCCGGAATATGCACTCAAATCCTCCATTTTTGAGTAAATTTCTGCAGATGTAAATAATCTTAATTATGCTAATCTGTTTCTTTTCCTCATGTTTTTTGGGGGTTTTAGATTGGACAAGCTTCGGCAGAAATGGTGGCTGATTGCAGTTTATAGATTTTTAAGAAACGTAATCTTCTTTAGAGTCAGATATCCTCTCAAACCCCAAAAGAACAAGACAATGGAACCGTATAAGTGACAAAATGCTAATATTGCTGCATTTCACAAAAATGTACATAAGGAGAACAAAACCAATGACCAAAACTTCACCCCTTTTTTGTTCCAGTCGTCCAATATTTTTTTAAGCGTAAAAGGCCCTGTTCTCTAGGAAGATGAACACCTGAGATAAACCCCACTTACTAAAACCCCATAGCAATGAGACATTGGATGCAAGAATGTTCAGAGGGAGACGTTAGCTGATGCGTTCATCATTGTTTTGCTCGTCATCATTTCCTTGTCCAAAAATCTCTTCAATGATGTTACAGGTCGGCAGAAGATCCACACCTTTGATGGGACTTCTGAAACGGGCATCCCAGACTTTAATGTCATATGGCTCAAACAAGTACACCTGACCCATCAAATCACTACAACCATCTAGTTTACCAGGCAAGCATTTCTTATGGTCACTTCCAACGCCACCTGTTTGCAACCCACTTTCAGAGTTGGAATCTACCTTATCAGCCTGGAACTCAAAAGACATGCACGAATCATCTTGAACAGTGAAGTCCTCGCCAAAATTTCCTTTGCTATTATCCAAATGCTTATAAACATGATCAAATTCAGATGCATCCCTTGACTTTGGAACGGATGCTTCTGAGGCATAATCTATGCCTGAATCTTCTCCTGTGGCCTCTCCACTGCCATCTTGTATATCAGGGTTGGCATCATCATCATCACCATCATCATCATTACCATCATCATCATCATCATCCTCCTCGTCATCATCACTGTCAGCATTTTCGTCAGCTAGTGTCTCATCTAACTGGTCTGCATGATCATGCTGATCAATTGAATCAATGGCAGAGTCCTCATCATCTTCAGGAACTGGAACTACATGGGAATAGCTATTCATTTCAGGCAATTCATCCTCATCGCTGTCAATGTCCATCCAATTTGATCTGTTCTGAGCAGCTCGTTTCCGAAGCATAAAAACATTGAAATAATAGCTAACAATATCCTTCATGGGTCGAGTAGGAAAAACTTGTGATAAATATTTCCAAAAGTTCTGGCCCATGGAAGCAGGATAGGAATAAATAACTGAATGGAATATCCGTTCTTCTTCCTCACTCCATTTCCTACTCACCACCTCTCCCATCTCATAAAAACCCAATTTCCCAAAAGCTTCCTGTCCAAGGGATCTTACTAGTTTCTCTCGTGCTTCAGTTATGTGCTGCTGCACACATCTAATAGACCCATCATCCAAGCAGTCACAATTTTTCCATCCAGATCCGGCATCATCGCTGTAGTGTGAAGAAGACTTTGGGTCTGGCATTGAAATGACACAAGTACCCATAAAACTCTCTTCTTCAATGCCCTCTACTTGGCTGCCCCATAAGGGAATGGTAGCTTGATGATTTGGCCCCAAAGGAACTTGTTTTCTCGGAGATCGTTCCAAGTAAGAAGAATTGCTAATGTCAAAGGGGAGAACTCTTCCCCGTGGAATATCATACTCAAGATGTCCAGAAGGAAGAGAAGAGGATGTTTCCAAGCTAGAGCTAACATCTTCATGATCAGAACTGCTAGTGAACAATGAACAAGGAGCACTGGTCTCCAGGTTCCTAGCCGAATTTGACATTCCATTGACACCATATTCAACTTCATGCCATTGAAACACAGCAAAGTTGTCCCCACGGTCACCAACTTTATGGAACAATCCAACCAGAAAAGTAAATACAAATAGGTAAAACAAGTAACATGTTTAATACGGTATGAAAAAGAAGCAAAGCATTCACACCCTTATCCTCACCAGAAATATCAGGTTTCTGTGGAACACCTATATACGAAATTTGTTCTGGAGATTGGGTCAACTTATTACTATAATCTACAGGCCGCGCCTGCTTAAAAGGAAAGTCCTGGAAGTCCATTCCATCAAATGTTCGTTTATAACCCATTTCACCTGCAAAACAGCAATATGAAAATTAAAAATCTAAGCTGGAACGAATTAAAAAATTTTGTATGCACCTAAATACTCTTTGAACCCACTAAAAGTGAAAGACTGCGAACACCATTGCATGAGCAGGTGCATTCATATACACTCATATACCCTAACTCGACTAACATACAAAATAGCATAATGGAGGTACATGCATTCATGGATTTCTTTTACAAGGAAGACTAATGAACCTGGTAAATATTAACAGACCTGACAGTTGTTTAGTTTAAAAGAGAAAAGTAATAAGAACATAATCCAGACTACATAAAGGAGAAAATTAAAGTTCGAAGCTACTAATGAACAACTGCAGCGTAGGACAGAAAATTTCCGGAAAATAAATAACAATATAATCAAAAATTGAGCAAAATTAGCAATTATATTGTAACATCAGAAAAATATAATTTAACTGCGCAATTAATATCACAAGAATTTCAGACTAGCAAGCAAGTACCTGTCGGATTCGTCGAATTCAAGCTTCTGAATGTTAATACGCGGATATGAAACTTAAATTAGACTCAAGAGACAACAAAATAAATGCTTAATAAGGACTTATGGTCCAAACAACCAAATTCCCAAGTGAATTCGCCAAAATCAGAAGCCCCAAATTTTGGAAGAAAACCCTAACCCTAGATTGCAAATCGACAAACAAGATCACAACTTTAGAAGCTGAAAAAAAGGATATATTACGAGGAAATAACGCAAGGAAGAAAATCCCCAAGCCAATTTACCGATTCCAGGAAGTTGTGAGCAAATCAAAGCTTCGAAATAGAATCAAAAAACAGGGCCAGAAAAATATTCACAATTGGACCCAAAACTAAGAGGCAAATTTACAGATATGGAAAGAGACTGAAAACCCGTGAAGGATCAAGGGATTAGACGAAGCGATCAGGGGAATCGGAACCCTAACCCTAGAAACGCGTGTAATAAACGGCTGGGATCGAAATTGATATTGTGCTGAAGAGAAGAACGCGAATCGAATAAATCGGGAATTAAATCGGATGATTGGTGCAAAAAGAAAAGCGAAATCAGAGATCGATTTCTGGTTTGATTACGGAGAGAGCTACGGCAAAGACGACTTCGGGTTCGTAGGTTTTTGTAGACGACGAAGCGGCTCGGATAGAGACGAGACTGGTCAATTTG
Organism: Erythroxylum suave; assembly: GCA_027563595.1. Lineage (NCBI taxonomy): Eukaryota > Viridiplantae > Streptophyta > Magnoliopsida > Malpighiales > Erythroxylaceae > Erythroxylum > Erythroxylum suave. Next base: position 1,791,688 of record JAOSBN010000001.1, read on the forward strand.
TTTACGGACTGGGCCACTTTTTACAATCTAAACCGGCCCAGTCTCAGTAAATTACGTATTATGATTTTGGTAATATTACTTTTTAAATAATAATAAAACATCAAATAATAACTTAGGGTTATTTGTTTCAAATTTTGTTTTTATTTTTATTTTTGTTTTCAAATTCAGTTTAAAAAAATTATTTGTTTGAGTTTTGAGTTTATGTTTTTAGTTTTAGTTTTGGTTTTGACTTCTTCCGGTTGTCAAAAATTATGAAAACCATAAAAAATGGTTTTTTTTTCTATTTCTGTTTTTAATAATTTGATTTATTATCATTTAAATATATATTATTTAATTGTTAATAAAAATATGAATAATTTAATTCTATATTTTTTATTTAGTAAATTAAAATTAATTATCAATAAAAATTATGAATAATTTAATTTAATTTAATTTTTATAATTAAATTATGTAACTAAATTTTAATAGTTATTAATAAATTAAATTAAATTTAGATATATAGATATTCAAGTAAAATTTGATTTAATAATTAAAATATATTTCAAATAAATATTAATATATATATAATTTTAATTTTTAAATTATTTATTTTATTAAAATAACATAGTATTATTAATAATTTGTTGATAAATATTATACAAGAGATTAAATAAATTTATTTAATTAAAATAATTTATCTTTAAGTTTTGTCTAATATGTAATTATTATTTGGAGGATAAATATATTCTTATTACTCTTCTTATTTTAATATCTTTTCTTTGGTTGAAATCTTCTTATAAGAATCTTTCATTTTTTATCTTTAAAGTTTTGAGATTTTTTTGTGTGATGTAAGTAATACCAAATATGAATTGCTTCTTTGAAAATTTTAAATTATTTATTGTTAATAAACTTTTATTTACTTTTTATTTTCAATAATATATATCTATTTTTCAAAATAATTCTAAATAATCATTGTATTAATCATTTATATATATATTAAACTTTTGAAATATTTATTATCATTATTATTAATAATTTTTTTCCCTTTATACGAGTCATTTAAAAACAACTTTTCTATTAATTAAATATAAGACTGGTACTACCAGACCTCTTCAGATCCTGTAATTATTATACTGAATATCAGATTTGAAACTAAGCAAATAATAATATATTTATTACACTGAACAAATGGAGCATAATGAAACTTATCTGAGGTTGTAATTATTATACTGAACAAATAGAGCATTATAATATCCAGAAGTACTGCTAAGAAAGTAGGCTTTAAACACAATTGTGTTCAGAACCTCATCCAGAGTAAGTAAATAGATAAATACCAAAACTACTGAAACATTATCTGCTAAGGGAAGAATGAAAATTGTAGGATCACTATGCCTCTTTCACACATAAATCTACTACTGGTATGTCTGGGCTCAACCACTTCAAAGAATGCAGTCTGGTGTTTATGCCACAGCAGGCATATCCTTCAGCCATGAGTCCAATGGTTTGCCAATGGAATAAACAATAAATCCAATCTTCCTCAAATTTTCGACATCCACGACATTTCGCCCGTCGAAAACAAATGCAGGTTTCTGCATATGATCGTAGATCTTTTGGTAATCAAGAGTTTTGAATTCGTCCCACTCGGTCATTATGCAAACTCCATGAGCATCTTTTGTTGCCTCATAAGCATCCCAAACACAGCTTACTTGTTTGATAGATGTTGGACTCATTGGCTGAAGATGAGCAGGATGGTCCCATCCAAACTTACTCATTGACAGATCTCTTTGAATCTGATCTTCTGAAACCTGAGGATCATATATGCTCAGGCGAGCTTTATCCTCCAACAAGCCCTTGCAAACGTCAATAGCTGGAGTCTCCCTGGTATCCCCAGTATCTTTCTTGAAAGCAAAACCTAAGACAGCAATCTTTTTATCTGAGACTGTGTTGAACATGGAAGAGACCATCCGGTTCACAAAACGGGTCTTCTGGTAGTCATTCACCTTAATGACCTGCTTCCAGTAATTTGCAACCTCAGGAAGTCCATTACACTCGCAAATATAGATCAAGTTCAAGATATCTTTCTGGAAACAAGACCCCCCGAAACCTACACTAGCATTCAAGAACTTAGGTCCAATCCTCGAGTCCTTACCAACAGCATGAGACACTTGGGTGACATCTGCACCAGTTGCCTCACATAGGGCCGACATGGCATTAACAGAAGATATCCTCTGTGCCAGAAATGCATTTGCAGCTAGTTTCGAGAGCTCGGCAGACCAGAGATTCGTACATATAATACGGTCCACAGGAACCCAATGGGCATAAACATCTCGCAATGCTTCAATTGCTTTTTTTCCATCCGGTGTCTCCCTTCCACCAATAAGCACACGGTCTGGCTTGAAAAGGTCTTCAATTGCAGTTCCCTCAGCAAGGAATTCTGGGTTGGAAAGAATTTGGAAGTTGATGCCTCTGCTATTATGGGTTAAGATCTTTTCAATCGCCTCAGCTGTTTTGACAGGAACTGTTGATTTCTCAACAACAATTTTATCAGATTTTGATACATCAGCAATCATTCGAGCAGCACTCTCCCAATAAGTCAGATCAGCTGCTTTGCCAGCTCCAAGCCCCTGGGTTTTGGTTGGGGTATTCACAGATACAAAGACTATATCAGCCTCTGCAACATGTTTCTCCACATCATTGCTAAAAAAGAGGTTCTTTCCCCTGCATTGTTTGACAACATCCTCCAGACCTGGCTCATAGATAGGAAGGTGATCACTGTTCCAGGCAGTGATTCTTGGCACAGAAATATCAACAACAGCAACTTGAATTTCTGGACATTTCAGGGCAATCACGGCCATGGTTGGCCCTCCAACATAACCAGCTCCGATGCAACAAATTTTCACCATTTTTATGTGCTGTGTATAGCATGAAATAGTTAGGACAACCCAGCAATTCAGAATTGATATCTCGGGAGAGAAAAAAGTTAAAAACATCGTCAATCATACAAAAGCAAAGATAATTTATACAGAAAAAAGAGTTTCTTCAAAACTAAAACATATAGAAATTCCAGCCCCAAAAATTTCACTTCTTGAGAGTCATCGTAAATGTTTATTTGATCTGTGCAAAGGACACCAGTTTCATCAACTTGGTTTGCAATTTGATATACAACATATCAAATTGTTTACCAGAGGCATAAAGATCAAATCTTTAGATCCATGATCTCCAACCTCCATTACCATCGAAGGTTGTGATCCAGAACAGGAAAAAGAAAGGAAAACACAATACTTGTCAAGGAAGAAAAAGAAACCGCTGAACTTAAGAACGATAAACCTGACAAAAACTAAGTCTCAAGATCCAAAAATCTTCATATATTGAAACAGCAACCAGATCTATAACAAACTTGAAGGCTAGATCAATAGACCAAAAAGCATCTGTAGATCTATCCATTAAGAAAAAAGATTCAGCATGTCATCAACATGCAAAAATCCCACCTTTCAAAACCAAACCAAACCCACGAACAAAACATCAAAGCTAAATTGCCCACGACATGCATATAACTGGAAAACCAACCCAGAGAGTAACAAAGAGATGAATTACCTCAAATGTGTATTAGTTCCTCTTTGGAGATGAGAGAAAACGCCAGAACAGAAAAGGTGAGAGGAATAGAGATGTGATGTAGAAGCAGAGTAATAAACGCGTTGGAAGTTGAGACTTCTTCTGCCGAGGAACCAGGGACTACATGTCTGTCCCTTGTGAGTCTCTACATATATATATATATATATATATATACGCAAAGCACTTGGAATTTTTAATACCATCAGCTAACAAAATTTCAGTCTTTGTTTTTTAAGATCCAACCACTTAGATTTCCCACACACCAAAAGCCAGAGGTTCCGGAACGTCATCTACATAATTGTCGACACGTTTCCCTAAGAAAGTTTCAATCTTTAAATCATTTTTTCTTATAACACTAACAACAAAAGCTTTAACAGTACGATGATATTTGGCTCTCTTTATGTTCGTAGAATAATTTAAATTATCAAAACACGAAACTTTAAACATCCTTTATGAAATTAAGAAAAAGTGAAAAACTGTTTCTACTATACCCTTTGGCGAATTCAAACTGACCAAACTTCTTCTGACTTTGATTAACGCATAAGGAATTAGTAAAACGTCTACCAGAAATGACTGTGAAGATGAATAAAAGCTTTATACTTATTCTAAAAATCTGTTCTTTTTGTGCACCGACAGTCATAAAAGTATCACCTATGCACTTTCAGTTCCGGACAAAACTTGAATCTTTCCACAGTTTTTGACTTTTTTTCAACAGTTTGGTGTCATTCGGGTCACCTTACACCCATCTAGTGTAGTTTATGGAATGATTTGAAGGTTTTTGAATGGCTTGTCATGCAGTAGTATTACTATTTTAAAGTACAAAGTTAATGAAACGAAGCCCGAAAAGCACTGACTTTTGGTTATAAACTATGAACAGAAGCTTTAAATTCTTTTCATTGTCTGCACCACACGTGTATTTAGAAGCTTTAAGTACATTCTAATGCGGATATGTTCTTGGAATCACTGATTAGTCGTATGAAACACTGCTGATAAAACAAATACCAAAATAGAAAGGTCAGTGAGAAGTTGCCGTCAAGAAAAGCCAAAGGTTGGCTCCACGTGAAGCTTGAAGATGAAGGGGGACCAGTTTCTCCTATCAATGGCGATAGGGCAGTTCAAGTGATGAAGTAATTTTAGGCGTATTCAGCGATTGAAAATTTGACCCGCCATACTTCAAACTTAAAAAGCAAATGATTAGTAAGAATAGATTTAAAAAATAGATCGAAAGTTAAACCGATATGGTAAAAAATTTAAGGTTTAAAAAGATGATTCGATACTAAAGTGACAAAATATTAGCTAAAAATTAAATTAAATTAAATAATTTAAAACACGATTGAAGAAGATTATTCTTATTTATCATTGAATTTGATGCTTAATTAAAAAAGGTTAATAAATAAAATTAATTGATTTATTTTAATTTATAAGAACTTATTAATTTAGCAAAATTGGCCGATTAATAAATTAATTAATTAATTTTTAACAACAAAAATTATTAAAGTAAATTAAATCAAAAATTTAAAAACCAAATTAAAAAAATTAGACAATTCAATATGTTTACTGTAGAATTGGTCAAGCCAATCGAATTTTTTAACCATCGGAAATTTTGTTCAAATTTGCTTGTTTAAATCTTGTTCTTACAATCGTAGAATGAATAATATAGGATAACAGCTACCGTCGCCCCTTAGGGGATAATTGAGTTAATAGAGTAGGAGGTATAGGTCAAAAGGCTTTACCTAATGCAAAATATCTGATTGATGTGATTTATAGACTATCGCATCAATCTGAAGATTTACTCAGTGCGTATCTAAAGGATAGTGACTGATCCATGTTATGAAGCTCTTCCAAAACATATCCTTACCATACCTGCACCCTACGTTGCAGGTATTTGCAGGTATGTTTACCACAGTAAGAGTGAAAAGAGTCAGGATCAGGGTTACTTTAACTAGAAGAAATCGACAGAAATGAAACATTTCAAAAGTTGATTCTTTGAAATCTGTCCCATTGCTGTCTTGTGTAGCTGCAGTTCTATTTAATACATACTTTTATAGTTTCTGAGTTAATTCCCCATTTTATATATAACTTGTTTTGAAGCAATAATATAAAGTAAACATAGTCAATGCACAATTTCACAAAACTCCCTGCCTTGTGAAGATCTAAGAATGGTCATAATATACACAGTCTTTCTCTTATATTTTACAAAGAAACTATTTCCGTGACTTAAACGTGTGATTTTATGGTTACACAAAAACAATTTTACCAGTTTGGAAGCAAAAATATATTTAATCAAAAGATCAAAAGTATCCCCTTTCTTTTCTTTAAATTATCATGTCAGAACCTAAGAACTTAGTC
>JAOSBN010000001.1:1852797-1863094 GCA_027563595.1 Erythroxylum suave
TTAAATATTACTTAAATTTGCAATTATAGTCCTAATTTTAAAAAATGATAATTAAATACTCAAACTTTCAATTTTTCGAAACTCTAACCTGACGTTGGTATTTTTGTTAACGTTACTGATGTGACTTATCACATAAGGCAAAAACCCTAAATACTTATATATGTCAAACTTAGTTAAGTTTAACTAAACTAAGTCGTATATAGATTTTAAGTCCCTAAATCAAACCAGTTGCCTAAATTGTTGAAATTGAAAACCCTTAGGTTATGTTTGGTTAGACGTAAAATTTTTAATGAAATATAATGTAAATGGATATAATATTAGAAAATTGTTGTTTGAGAGGGATGGAATGGTTCATAATATAATATAGTGAACTGTTGTTTGAAAGAAGGGTTCATAATGTAATATAATAAAATGTTATTTATTATTTTACATTCCATTCTAAACCTCCCAAATCGAAGGTAACTTATTTTTACTGTTTAAGATGAAATGAGACGTAATGTGAAACCTTCCCTTTTCATCCTATTCCATTTCATTGTATTATAAACCCTCATCCCAAATAATGGAATAATATTACATTTCATTACATTCCATTAATAACCACCTAACCAAATATAGCCTTAATTAGTTCATTCTTGCACAGAAAGAAAGAGTGCTTAGAGTGCCAAATTGGGATTTCATTCATATTGTTAGAAACTATATCGTTATCATCTTGCATTGGCATGATAGAGTGTTGTTTTCATCTCGCACCGGCATGACAGAACTTGATTAAGAGATTTCAATCCCAAAATGACGTAGTTTGATTAGCCTTATCTAAGTCTGATGTGTATAAGTATTTAAGATTTTTGTTTTATGTAACAAGTCACATCAGTAACATTAACAGAAATATTAACGTCAAGCTGGAATTGAAAAAAATTGAAATTTCGATTATTTAATTGTCAATTTTTTAAGTTTGGACTATAATTGCAAAATTGAGTAAAATTTGAGATTTTTTTAATTAATCCTAACATAAATTATCCTTTTACTTAAGGAATAGTATTTAGTTACTTGAATTATATTACTTAAAATTTTATTATTCAAATATAAGTAATTAAATTATATTTTATCATGAATTATTTCATTAAGAAATTTTTTGGCATATGCTTGAAGACTCCAAACAAACAGTCTTCTATCCACTCCCAGTTCGTGGAGTTCCTTTAAACAAACACTTGCATACTGAAGAAAGAAAATATAAATACATGCATTAATGTCGTAGTTACACTAGGAACGAGATAGAACCACAGCTGATATAATGATGAGTAGAATGAACATGATTACTGTGACAAAAGAGCCTATAAGACATCCGGATAATCGCTTACAGAAGCTGTCAAACTGTTGGCAGATGGGGGACCAGTTGGCCTTATTATTCCCTTCATGGGCTAAGAACACAACAGCTGCTGCAGCAGAAGCTCCCGCAGTAAGCAGAGCCATCATAACCTTGAGTGACCATTTTGAAAATTCACATCCATCAGAAACAGACAATTCTCAATTGGTATATAATTTAGACACAAGCCTGAAGCATTTTGTCAATGAAGACAAGCACCCTTTAGGCATTTGCTCTTCATTTAAAGGATAATATTAACCTGAGAACTACGTGCTCATGGTTGATGAGAACACGTACCGTGTCTAGGACGACCAAGAAGACCCTAGTGATCTTTGCGCTGCTTCTGATAATGCTGACGATAGATAAGGGAAGAGAAAGGAAAAGGTATCCGCATGCAACAGAATTAGCAATTACAAAGAACCTGTTTGATATAAACATTTTCTGTGTTGTACTTCAGACCGTGAAAGTGAAAAAAGTTCAAGGAAGAAAAACAAAGATCCGCTCCTATAAAATCACAAGACAAGTGTAATCAGGAGTAAGTCAATATGAACAAGAACTTACATGAATGTGGGAAGATCATTGTACGTAGCTCTGATTTGAGTGGCTTGTGGGAAAAAAGAAACTGTTTGACTAGTTGTTCCCATGGCCATGGCACTTCCAAGGGTGCCAATAACTCCAAGAATTCTAAAAAAGAGGTCTAATACTGAAATTTCTCTACTCATCCGTTTTCTTGGTGTTGCAGCCATGGAAGCTTCAACTGGTTCTGCCTTCATTTTCTAGGTGGGATTTCTTCTTCAAGATGTATGCTTTAGAACGTGACCAATTTAAGCGTAAAACAGCTTTAGAAAGGATGAAAACAAGGTTAGCAGGCAATTCTGCCAGTGAATATAAATAAGGTTGGTACAATTATGTTCTCTAATGAAAACCTTGTGTGTTAAGAACATAAATGAAATAGCATACCTGGGCGAATTTGGCTCTTTCTACATGGAAGCATGCATGGTGAAGAAACCAACTAAAGTGGGTATTAGGTAAAGTAAAGCATAATAGACTTAGTTTTGCTGCTCTAAGCATACCCAGATGAACACTCTTTAAGTAGATCACGATCTGTTTGTCCAAGTAAAACAAGGATGATGAGGTCTGTATATTAAAGAACCAAGTTACATATGCTTATCTGTTTGTTTGATGATGCTCTGTACTTATCCGAAAAACAAGTGTTTAACCATTTTTATAATCTTAGTTTGCTTACCAGAGTGATCGATTGCTTCCTTGACCAACAAGTAAGGAACAATTTTAGCAACATTGAATTTTAGAACTCGATTTGGATGAAATTGGAAAGTCAAACAGCAAAATTTGAACTGTTAACAAAGGGCCCTTAACATTATTTTAGCAATATTTCATTGAATGTACACCTTGAACACGTATTGCTCCCCATTTTTTAAGTTTAAATATTTAAAAGTTGAAAAATATAAACTGAAATATAGGGCTGGCCTTGAGCAAGTGCATGGTGGGCATCCGCCCATTATTCATCATTATAAATAATAAAATAGGACCTATTTTTATATTTATAAAAAATAAAATGAATCAAAATAAGATTTATTCTTGACTTTGTAAAGAATAATGAAAGAGCATATTTTTATTTACTTTTATTCTTTGTGAGGGTCTAAAAATAGGAACATTTTTTTACTTTGCCCAGAGCCTATAAAATATTAGGAATGTCATTCGTTAGTTATTAAGGGCATTCCGAATACGTTTGGGTCAAAATATAATTTTCAAATTCAGTTCCAAATTAGTAGATGCCGCGAAGGGGAGTGGCGATGCCATACGAAAAAAATAAGAAACTCATAGAATAGCAGAAGCAAATAGAACTTTTGCACATTTTCGCTACTTAAATATACTATTACACAATCCAATACTTCATTTAAAATGGATATCAGAAGATAGATAATAAGCAGTTGAGGCAATAGTTTAGTAGTTGACACTCCCTCTTTAACACTAAAGAATTAGAGATCTTGGACTTTATACCCTCAATTTCTGTGATGAAAAACATAAATAGTGAACAAATACCATCAAACTTTGCGGTTTAAAGGCACAATAGCGGCATTTCTTCTTTACAGTACTATCATGAAGAAGTTTCAGAAATCCATGGCATGCCAAGCTATGTTTTTCATATTCTATCTAGTAGAATGATCATCAAAAATCTGAAATGAGACTTATGAAATAGAAATGTAGCCAAGGACAACTTGCCAGCAATCTCTACCTAAGATTTTGTCTGAAAACAAATCAAAATGAGTGCTAAACATCTCAGAAGAGTTCCACCGGCAAGTCATTCTTGGCTGCATTGCTTTACCTCATGGTTACATGCCAGACTTTAGATGAACAGCACTAGCTTTTGAAAGAAACTAGAATTTCTAAGAATGGAGGTAAGAGTTTGTATCAGCTTGAAAGTAGATGCCATGTGAACTGAAGTTGACGGCGGGAGAAGCTAAACTGGACAAAAATAAGCAAGCAACGAAGAAAGCAAAACGGCTTTGGTGTATGGCTTTTGAGAACTTAAAAGAGTTCCATTGAAGATTAGGACTTGTGTACATATATATATATATATATAATCATTGACATGTGTTTCCGATCCGTATTTACTCGGCAAATGTTACATTCAATTTGTACAAGCGGTGAAGGGACTGATGGGTAAAAGCTGTTAGGATCTATTGCATCAGCATATCATGAAATGATCAAACAAAAGCGATGTTTTCCACAAAAAAGAAAAGCAAAACGAGAGCATCATAAATGTCTGAGCTTTCTTTCCCGAGGCCAGCTAGAGGTAACATCCTGGTCCGTCTTTCCAGGTAGTTTCATCATCTTATCCCTGGTAAAGTGTGCTTGGGTGGTTCACACCATTCAAGATAAAGACTACGACGTGAAGGCAGTATTTGTATTTATACGTTTTCTTTTTTATATCATTGTTTATTGCGTCAGACCCTGAAGTCACCAGTCCCCGCAAATTCAGTGTCGAATGAGGCAGAGAAGTTCCAAGCTGCGTGTTGACCTAAACTATTTCTTCACAGGAATTTATCATCGGTGACCAAGTTTGTCATCCATTATTGAGCACGTGGCCAGAAGCATTGAGAGGAAAATAGTGTGTATTAGCGGAAACTTCTGTTACAAATTGCCTCATTTGTAGTATACATGCATGGTGAAGAAGAACGCATGAGAAAGATGGTCCTAGTTATGAATAGGGATGGCAAAAACGGCCCGTCAGCTTGGCCTGGCCTGTTTTTGGCCTGAGTTGGTCAGGCCATGGGCTGACTATAGTCTACTTAGGCTGGGCCAACTTGTGACCTACCCATTTTGCCCAAACTGACGTCTTTTTGAAACTTTTTTTACTTAAAAATTCAAATCTCATTCCGGTCCGCAAGCCATCATGACCTAGGGCGGCCGGGTCGCCATGCCTACTCATGAAGTGTGATGGGGATGATGAAGATGGAAAGTGAGATATGGAGAACCATGAAGATGTGATATATACGGATGATGTATTGGTTTATGCTTTACAGTCAATCGCTTTCGCTGTAGTTTAGTGACAAATTATTTAAAGATATTCTTTATCTTGTGCATGTTTAGATGTATATTATAAAATACATAGAATAATTATATATTGCAAATAAAATTATAATTATGAAATTCATATTACATTTATGTATTATTCGTAAATGTTCTTAATTATTGTTCTATTAAGATTGAACATTAATAAAATGTAAAAAGACAAGCATATGTTTTGTTTTTCCTTATGAATGAAGTAGTCGATTTCATAGGCTAAAGTATAGAAATACTTAAACGAACGAATAGGTGCTTGTTAGAGAAGAAGTTCACTGAACAAACCTAATATTAGAAATCTATTTGGAACATTCCTTATATGTATATGGAATTCTCATTGTGATGATTGTATAAGTGATCATTTGACTTGAGATCACCAAAGTTATCTTGTATAGGGATTGCTACGTCTTGATACTATTTATGACCTATTAATCATGGGTTGTTCAATCGGTAGTTATTAGATATAGCATGAATTGTATGAAGATAGTTGTGTGATCAAGATATGATTCATCACCCTAAAGTAATTAGGAAGAATGTTTCATTGTTCTCAGTTAGTATTGATTCGGGAAATTCTTGGCTAAGGTGAAATGACGTTTTGTAAATAGTTTACAAATTTCATTAATTGAATCAATAGCTAATGACAGAGAATTAATATAATTGGACTCAAAATAGAGTAGACATTAATTTCATGCTCTATGTCTAATTTGAACATTAGTTGATGAAATGAATGAATTATACCAAAAAAATCATGCACAGAAAGGATAATCAAAACTACTTTGACATTTCTAAATATTTGGGTGGTCATGATGTGTTGCTAGACGTCAATCTTAACCTATGATTATAAATTGTTCAATTGAAGAATTAAATATAAATTAAAAGGAGTTTTGATTTATCTAATTCTAATTATGAGTTAGAATTAGAATTTATAATCGTTGCCAACATATTTGGGAACCTAATAGGTCTCACATATAAAATGAGTTGAAGAGAGCAAAGTTAATTTAATCAAGTTGGACTTGATTGTAAAGTTTGAGAAACTTTATGATTAAATATGAGATATTTAATAAATAAGGATCAATATAGGATATTAGATTTTATTTAGATATAATTGGTATTTAATTAGAATTAAAAATAATTCTAATTAAAGTTTAATTAAAATTAGAATTTAATTTCAATGAAATTACCAAAATATTCAAAACCTATTATAAATAAGTTTAAGCTCTATGAAGCTAGCACTTCTTGCTTAACCCTCTTTGTAAGAGTTACAAAGTTGTTTTAACTCATTATGTGGATATCGTTAGAGGTCGAACATTTGTGCGACTATGGTGGTTGAGACAGATTGATTTCAAAAATAGTTCGAGGGATATGACAAGATTATTATCAAACTTCGAAATAAGGTACGAATTAAGTTTCTGCTTTATTACAATTTGTGTTAACCATTTTATAGAATTAAAGTGATCTTGGCTTTCGGGAAATAAAAGGTTGTGAAAAAGTTTCGTAATTATTCGGCTACGGCAGGTATCGGACCCCAACCCGGTTTCCCAACAGTGGTATCAGAGTCACCTTTAATTCTATGATTCGATTTAGTTGTTTGATTGTTATCGATAGAAATTTGGAATTGAAGAATCAGATCAGATCTGATCCTTTGAAGGAACTGTTGCTTGTTCTTTGGTTATTTTCCAATTGCATTTTCTGGAGCTGTTTTGTTTTCTGGAAAATAATAATTGTTGCGATTAATTCTATGTGTGAAATAAAGCATAGATTGGTTTGATATTCTACTATTGTGCGAATCCGAAAATTTTATTAAGTTTTGAACCCAGAAAATTAGAACCTAGAAATCTCGAAAACTCAATCTAAAATAATTGTATGCTTATAGTTAGGCATTGAGTTTTTTTCCTTCTGAATAATGGAAAGACAGAATATAGAAAAATCGAATGGGTGTTGGTATTGTTGTTGTTTGTGTTTTGGAAAAACTGTCTATATGTGTATTTGGTTATTTTTTGTAACTATTGGGCGGTTGGTTTTCTGACTGGTTGTTTTGAGCCTTCGAGAAGGCTTGTTGGTGCATTTTCTACGTGTTGTATGCTTCTAATTGTTGAGGCTTGCAATTGCGTTTGCTAGTGTTGCATTTTTTGTTTGTGGAGTTTGCAAATATGGATATGCATTTAGTTTGCATTGATTGAGAACTGCAACAATTGTTTCTAAGAAACAACTAGAACACCTAAAACCAGAATCTGAAAATTTTGAGAAACCCTAAAATTATCTAAGATTGTTTTGGTGTTTTCCTTTTGTTGTTTTTGGGGTTATGCAATTTCTGGAATAAGTGAGGCATGAAGATGCCCATCGATTGAGGTTGTTTTTGGATGTGTGTTATGAAAGTTTTTTGTTTAAATGTTACCTAACCTTACTATTCATGATTGTGGTCCATTTAATGTTTAACCCATTCATTCACGCTTACGTTATCACCCATGCTCTCCATGCTTCTTCCTCTGTGATGGGCAAATAAAGTCAAATGGTTTTAAACATTGGTTTGGGTCCTTATTCTCTCTACGCATCTTGTTGACACCATCGGTTGTGCTAAGGAAGAGGATAGAAACTCCAACCTTCACAGAGACATCCAGATCTTCGGTGGAAAGGCAATGACTGGAGGTATATGTTTTATTGATTTAAGCTTCCATTGCTGAACATATATATATGCGTGTGTGTGTGTGTGTGTGTGTGTGTGGTTTTATATGCATAGATCTTTACGTTAAAGTTCTTGTATAAGATGCATGCTACTGCTAGGTTTGTTTTTACATTTGGTATCAGAGATGAAGACTACCTCTGTCTTGCCTTAGAAACCACCAAAAAGTTTGCCTTTGTTTTACTCTATTATGGTTGAGTGTCTGTCGTATATATATACGTTTGAGGTTGTTGAATTTTTCAACATTTTGTACCTCTTTGAAACGTTAGAGTTATGTTTTTGTCATTTATGGAGTACTCGATGTCGTCTGGACCGTGAAGGATGAGGAGGGACGACCACTGTACGTGGAGCTTTGGACGTTGTTATTCGTGGAGCATTGCATGGCAGTTGTTTCGACGTCTCATGTGGTTTGCGACGTCCACATCGTCCCAACGCCAGCCTTCATGCACACGCCGACGTCCTCTGCTAGTCTGGAGTGTTGGAGCTCCGACTGGTTCCAACCGGGTTGGGTGGTTGAAGACGACTCTGTCGTTTTCTAATTTTTATTAATATTAATTACGTTAATATTAATAATTAATTGGGTTAATTAGGACCTAACCCATTATTTGATGATTTTAATTATAAAGTCATTTTGGGTATTAATATTTTGTGAAAATAGTAATTTATAATTTGTACGTCTTATGTTGTTTTTTAAATTTTGACATGCATTTTATAATTGTTTGATTTTTGCACAAATTACATGTGATTACTTGAGAATTTTTGTATGTATAAATTTTGTGATTATTATACATGGAAAAATTAGTTTAAATAATTTGTACATTATTATGTGATTTATTTGCATTATTTATTAATTGATGCAAATGTTGGAGCTTTGATTTAATGCTTTAAGATAATGTTAGTGATCATATAATTTTAATTAATTGGGAGTAGCCATAGTATCTCAAATTAATTAGGATTATATATTTAATTTTAAGATTACATTAAATCATTCATTGTAATTAATCATACGTAATATGATAAAATCTACCCACAGGAATTTTGTTATATTTGTATGATTAATTAAGATAAAATATCGGATTATATTTCTTAATCTACCTACAAGAATTAAGAAAAGGAACATAATTCAATAGCTTTGTTATAGAGTGTAGATGAATCTAATTGAGTAGAACTTTAGCCCATAGGTAAGTCTTATGTCAGTAGATTCATCTGTTAAATGCATGATTTACATAAGTAAACCATGAATTTTTTATTGGTCTCGAATTATATATAACAAGCATATATTTTTCATTTCTTAATTTGCAGTTACTCAAACATTCAATATTTCTGATATTAAGTGTGACATTCCCGAATTAAGAGGTGACAACTATAAGGTGTGGAAGGAGAGAATTTTGCTTCATTTAGGCTGGATGGACATAGACTATGCTATTAGGAAGGACGAACCAGCGAGTATGATTGAGACCAACACTCTAGAAGCTGGTGCTCTTTATGAAAAGTGGGAGAGGTTTAATCACCTCTTCGTGATGTTCATAAAGACTAAGATATCTGCTGGTATTCATAGTTCTGTCGAACAGCATAATAATGTTAGAGATCTGTTGAAGGCCATTAATGAGCAGTTCGCTACATCTAATAAGGCCCTTGCCAGCACCTTGATTATATAATTGTCATCCTTGAGGCTCACTGGGATAAAGGGCGTTCGTGATCACATCATGCGTATGAGGGACATAGCAGCTCAGCTGAAAGCATTGGAGGTTTCAATATCGGAATCTTTCCTGGTGCACTATATTATGTGCACTCTATCTCATCAATACGGTCCTTTTACGATTTCTTACAACACACATAAGGACATGTGGTCCATTAATGAGCCGTTGACCATGTGTGTACAAGAAGAGGAGAGGTTGTTGATGGAAGAGGGTGAAAGGGTCAATTTGACCGTTTCAAGAAAGAAAAGACATGATGATGTCAAAAGCAAGGGAAAAGGGAAAATTCCCCTTCAGTCCGATATAAAGAAACCGTCTAAGTGTTTCTTTTGCAAGAAGAGGGGTCACATGAAGAAAGACTGCGTTAAATTCAAGATCTGGATGGAAAAGAAAGGTACTCAAATTTCATTTGTTTGTTATGAATCTAATATGGTTAATGTTAATCATAACATATGGTGGATTGACTCTGGTTCTACAATCCATGTTTCAAATACCTTGTAGGGTATGCAAAACCTAAGGAGGCCGGTGGGAAGTGAACAATTCATCTATTCAGGAAGCAAGACGAGTTCACATATGGAAGCTATTGGCACTTGTAGTTTGATTTTGAGCAGTGATTTTATTTTGTGTTTGGAAAAAATCTTTTATGTTCCAAATTTCTCTAGAAATTTGATTTCTATATCAAGATTTGTACCTTTTGGTTTTTCCTTTAACTTTTCATATTTCGGTTTCAGTTTATGTAATAGATCTAAAGTTATTGGTTATGGTACATTATGTGATGGTCTTTATTCCATTCAATTGTGAAATGAGGATGCCTATAGTTTAATGCATGTCACTGTTGGATTAAAACGATGTGTTGTGAATGAAGAATCCTCTATATTGTGACACTTTAGATTAAGACACATCTCTATTGAGAGAATTAAGAGATTAGTAAATGAAGGAGTACTTAGTACTTTGGATTTTGCTGACTTTGAG
>JAOSBN010000001.1:1863194-1885571 GCA_027563595.1 Erythroxylum suave
AAATGTTAACTATAATTGTGATATGAAATGTTAAGTACATGGTTGATATGCATTTTGTGTTCGTAATGTGGCGGCCCGGATCTGGCATGCCGGCCCAACCGGGGTGGGGGTTCGATGCCACAATTGTTGCCCAGTACACTATGCCTGATTCTCCAGACCAGAATGGTGTGGCAGAAAGAAGAAACCAAACATTAATGGATATGGTAAGAAGTATGAGGAGTAATACAAAACTTCCTCAATTCCTGTGGACTGAAGCTCTTAAGACGGTAGTGTATATATTAAACCGAGTTCCAACCAAGGCTATCTCAAAGACACTTTTTGAGTTATTTAACTAAGTTTGAGACATATACGCGTTTGGAGATGCCCGTCTGAAGTGAGAATTTACAACCTATAGGAAAAGAAGCTAGACCCAAGGACCATTAGTGGGTATTTCATTGAATATGCTGAAAGGTCTAAAGGGTATAGATTTTATTGTCCATCTCATAGCACTAGGATTGTGGAATCAAGAAATGCAAAATTTCTTGAGAATGACTTGATTAGTAGAAGTGGTCATTTTCCAGACATAATTTCTAAAAAGGACCATTGTGAAGCTCAACCCTCTGGTTCAAGTGACAGATTAATTGTCATCCACACCCCTCAAGTTGAGACGGGCGCTGGACAACCAGTTTCTGAAGTTCCACAAGCTGTTATTGCCGATCCAATAGATCAAGTTGTAAATGAAGAACAACAGATTTCAGTTAAGGAACAAGTTCTTTGTGAGGATGATGATATAACATTGAGGAGATCTACTAGGGTTAGATGGTCAGCAATACCTAGTGATTATGTAGTGCATCTATAGAAGTCGGATTACAACATTGGAGCCGAAAATGATCCTGAAATTTTTTCACAGGCCATGAGTTCTAAGGAATCAAACTTGTGGTACAATGCTATGAAGGATGAGATGGATTCTATGACATCTAATCAAGTCTAGGATCTTGTTGAGTTGCCAAATGGTGTCAAGGCCATTAGATGTAGATGGGTTTTTAAGACAAAGAAAGACTCACGAGGCAACATTGAGAGACATAAAGCAAGACTTGTTGCCAAAGTCACTCAAAGGGAAGGAATTGACTACACGAAGACATTTTCTCTTGTATTTAAGAAAGATTCTCTTCATGTGATCATGGCATTAGTAGCTTATTTTAATCTTGAGTTACATTAAATGGATGTGCGATGTTCATGAATGGTAAACTAGAGGAAGAGGTTTACGTGAAACAACTTGAACGATTCTCCTATAGTGATAGTGAACATTTAGTCTGCAAGCTTAATAAATCCATATATGGATTAAAACAAGCCTCCCGACAGTAGTATTTAAAATTCCATGAGGTTATCTCTTCATTCGGATTTGAAGAGAATATAATGGACCAGTGTTTATACCAGAAGGTCAGTGGGAGTAAGATTTGTTTTCTTGTGTTATACGTGGATGACATCCTACTTGGGACTAATGATAAGGATTTGCTATATGAGGTGAAACAATTTCTCTCAAAGAATTTTGATATGAAAGATATGAGTGAGCCGTCTTATGTCATTGACATCAAGATACATAGAGAAAGATCTCGAGGAATTTTGGGTTTGTCTCAAGAGACCTATATCAACAAAGTTTTAGAGAGATTTCGGATGAAAGATTGTGCACCCAGTGTAGCACTTATAGTGAAGGGTGATAGATTCAGTTTGAATCAATGCCCAAAGAATGATTTTGAATAGGAACACATGAAGAACATTCCATATGCTTCAACTGTTGGAAGCCTTATATATGCTCAGGTCTGTACCAGACCTGACATTGCATATGCTATTGGAATGTAAGGAAGATATCAGAGTAATCCAGGTATTGACCACTGGAAAGCTGCAAAGAAGGTTATGAGATATCTTCAGGGCACAAAGAATTGCATGCTTATGCACAGGCGAACTGAGAACTTGGAAGTAGTTGGATACTCCGATTCAAACTTTGCTGGCTACATTGATTCGAGGAAATCAACATCTGGTTATATTTTTATGCTTATTGGTGGAGCTGTATCTTGGAGAAGTGTCAATCCTGATTACTACTTCCATTATGGAGGCTGAGTTCGTGTCATGTTTTGAGGCCACCTCGCATGGTGTATGGTTGAAGAGACCTCGCATGGTGTATGGTTGAAGAGTTTCATATCTGGGCTTAGAATTGTTGATTCAATTTCTAAGCCATTAAGGTTGTATTGCGACAACTCCGCTGCGGTGTTTATGGCTAAAAATAATAAGAGTGAAAGTCGAAGTAAGCATATTGACATTAAGTATTTAGCCATAAGAGAAAGTGTTAAGGAAAAAAAAGTTGTTATAGAGTACATTAGCATTGATTTGATGATTATGGATCCTTTAACTAAAGGCATGCCACCTAGGCAGTTTAAGGATCACGTAGTGCAAATAGGACTTGGTTCCATAATGTGATTTTGTTGTATATTTATTACTTTAAAAAAACTCTTATTTAATTTTGACATTTTCTCATATATTTTGTGCACACATATTTTGATTTATTTATGAGAAATCTCATATAATTTGGACCTAGAATAAACATATAGTTTGTTCATTAAGTTGAAGGGCTAGTGATGAGAAATTTTATATATGTAATACATAGAAGATAATACTTACTATAAGAGGACCTATCACCATGATTCATATATTTGATTTCTTGTTAAGTTTACGTTGGGTTAAATAGACCAAGTGGGAGAATATAAGTTTTTTGTTTAAATCTTTCCTAACCTTACTATTCATGATTGTGGTCCATTTAATGTTTAACCTATTCATTCACGCTTACGTTATCGTCCATGCTCTCCGCTTCTTCCTCTGTGATGGGCAGATGAAGTCAAATGGTTTTAAACGTTGTTTTTGGTCCCTATTCTCTCTATGCATCTTATTGACACCATCAATTGTGCTAAGGAAGAGGATAGAAGCTCCAAACTTCACAGAGACATTCAAATCTTCGGTGGAAAGACAATGGCTGGAGGTATATGATTTCTTGATTTAAGCTTTCGTTGCTGAACATATATATATATGTATGGTTTTATATGCATGGATCTTTATGTTAAAGTTCTTATATAAGATGCATGTTATTGCTAGATTTGTTTTTACGTGTTATGATCTAGTTTTTTGAATGGAGACATGAACAGAAGTGTTGCGTTGTAGTTTTTGGATTTACATTTTGTGTTGATTCTATCGCTGCCGAAAGCCTTGATGTTTTGTGTGTTGTTGGCTGGTGTTACCCCCTAGTGGCGGTTGCCACTGGTGAAAGGCTTGGAACCAGTGGCATAACGCCGCTGGTTCAGCCAAGAAACAACGACGATGCCACTGGTGAAATGGGTTGCCCACCAGCGGCGTTTGGCGATGCCAATCTGTAAGATGATGGGTGATTAATGGCCCATGAATAGAAGTAGATGTTGTGGTGGAGACCCAGGTGTGGAGGATAAAAGAGGCATGTTAACGGCAGGGGACAAAAATCCTAGCTGCCAATGGAAGACAATGGGCGCGTGTTTGACACGCGTCCACCGTTCACACACACGCCCACCGTCTCAATGACTTTTTTTAATGTTATTAGGAATGCTTTTAAAATTTAGTTTGCTTTTTCAAGGTGTTAAGTTTCTAGATTAAACTAATCATTAAGTTAATTTTAAAATTAAATTAATTATTTTTCTTAATATGATTAAGATTAATAATTATATTGATTCTTAATTAATTTTTAAAAAGCAGTTTCTAAAATTAGAATTAATTACTTTCAATTAAATTGAAATTAATTAATTAGAAAAGTAGTTTCTAAAATTAAAATTAATTATTTTCAATTAGATTGAAATTAATTGATTTAACTCCTTAAAAATACGAAATATGTTTTCTTAAGTAATTAGGAAAGGTGTTTCTTGATTAAATTTATTTATTTTAATTTGATTGAGATAAATTAAATTTATAATTTTGTTTGTTTAGAGAATTATTATTTTATTCATTTAGAAATTGTTTCTTTATTTATAAATAATAAGTTTCTTAATTTATTAGAAAGTATATTATCTTGATTAAATCTTGAAAAATGTTTTCATTTATTTATCAAGAAAAGGAGCTTTCTTTAATATTTTTAAAAATAGTTTTCTAATTTATTAAAGAAAGGTTTCTGATTCATTAAGAAATCAATCTCTAAATAAATAATATAAAAAAATTCTTAATTAAATTTAAAAGTGTTTTATTTAATTTTGAAAATAGTTTCCTTTTAATTTTATAAAATAGTTTTCTAATTAAGAAAAATAATTTGTAATTAGATTAGAAATAGTTTTCTAATTGGATTAGAATGTGTTACTTATATAATTTTGAAAAAGAAGTTTTTTCTAAATTATAATAAGTAAGAAGAGTAATTTATTGAAAATTGTTTTCAATTAAATTTGGTTAAGGGAGTCAAGATAAATTGGAAATAGTTTTTAATTTGATTTGAAAATTGTTTTTAGATCAAATTAAATATCTATTTGGAATAGGAATTTAGTTTATTTCAGAATCAATTGTTTTGATGTAATTTAATTTTTCCAAGGAGTTGAAAATGTTATTTTAGATTATGAAGATCAATAACTAGAATCAAATGAAGCTTAATATTTTATACATATAATTTGATTATGAGTGTAAAAGTTGCATGCTTTATTTATATGGTTGATATATAGATATATTGGATGCATGCCAAATTATATATTTTATATATGTCATATTTTACATGCAATTTTGTGATTGATGAGCCAAATGAAATTAAAATCCTTCATTAAAATATTAAGTACACATTGAGAAGGTGATTGTTGCCTTCCATTATTATAAGAATAAACCAAAGTTTTGTTTATTGTAGGCTTATTGAGCAAACTTAAGGCCACTTTAACCGAAGCAATTTTAGTCTTATGATAATGGGTTCTATTTAACTAAATTTGTGTGATTTGAATGAGCAAACTCATGATCACATGAATTTAGAGGCAGGGTTAGGAACAACATATTAGATATGTTTTGGCAAGAGTTGTTACCTAACGAATCTAGGAGCCACATGAGATGTGATGGATAGAGTTGTTTTCTACCTAATTTAGGTCTAGTTGGTTTGTTAAACAAAATCAAGATCAACTATATTTGAATGAAATCCTAGCCCACTAGAAAGATTAGGGTAATCTTTTCGAATAGTAATAAGGGCTATTATTTCAAATAAGATAGTCGGAGTAACTAAATGCATGATTAAAGTCCTGATCTTATTTAGTAGTCATGACATATAATTGATTACTTGTTTTTCTTACACTTATATTTTCATCTTATTGGAATTTACCTTATTTAGTATAGTTGATACTAAGTTAGTGAACCCAAGTTCTTAAACATAGGATATGTTTGAGAAGATTTCTCAAAAGTTAGATAGAAAATTGTATGTCCATTATGTTATTATACTATAATCCCTACTGGGGATTCAGTGACAAAGTTTTAGAGATATGTCAAAACCATATAGATGACAGAATGTATTGATATTTTGAGATGACTAATGTCCCATAAACTTTGATGACAACATGTAAGATGCATATAAATATCACGATAGCAAGATGTAAAAGGTTGCATAGCGTAGAGCTGAAAGGTATAGTACCTTGTTGAAATTATTCTATTTAATTTAGCCTACTATAAGCATAAACATAGACATCAATTAAAGGCTTTGTTGTAGTATGATAATAGTTGTCATAAGAAGAAAAATGATTGCACGAATTTTCTTACCTATACTCGATATGATAGAGGTCATTTGTATTTTTAATTCATGTTTTTGAGTATACAATACTGAATTTAGATTCAACATCATTGTAATGTTCAATGCATGATAATAAATAGAATGTTAAGTAAAGGTAGTTGATTCAATTATATTCAATTAGTTTGTATTGTTGGATCAAAGTAGACTTATGTTTAACATAAGTGGTAAGAATACAAAGTTGGATAACCGAGACTATCCTTTTATGTCAGACTGATTAAATCAACATAACAAGAATCATAAAGTTACACACTAAGATATATATATCCTTTTGATTATGAATCGTATGAAATTTGTGAAACTTGTTAAATTGAATAACCAAATCAACTTTTGATGAAAGGATGATGATGATATTGAATTGTTAAATTTATACATGTGATGTATTGGAGGAGTAATGATTCATAGAAGAATGATACTTATATTTCATTATATTACTAATGATTTTATGTGATGTATTCATATGTATTAAATGATGTTAATTTACAATTTTGAAAAGTTCAAATTATTTAAATCTAAGTGGAAATTAAGCATTAAGGATGCTGAAGCACTTCGATGAGATTGTTATGGTGAGTTTTAAATTTTTTTATCTATAGGAAATGAGATTCTCTAGTAAATACCTTCATAACTAAATTCATAAGAGTATGAATTTATGTAAGGAGGAAATTACAATACGACATATTGTATGATGTAATAGTATTTTTTCTATAACAATAGCTAGTACAATGAATTAGCTTTAATGGTTTCAATTGAAACAATTATCAATATTTCATATTTGATATGACATGCTAATTTTTTGAAAGAGTCAAAGTTGATGATTCAAGGATGTGATGTTTGGTTGAAGCATACATTATCCATTAAGTTTAAAACTAAATCAGATAATACAAAGGTTATGTGATATCCAAAAGGTTGGATATAATCTTACAGACCTATTGAACAAATTATTTGTTTCAATGTATGCTTATAGGAGAATGGTTCTGAAGATAAGTAATGGGAGTAAGATGAAATTTGAAAGGTTCAAATCTCATGATAATACATCCAATTGCAACTATTGCCTCTATTGATACATTTAATGTATAGTTGAAAGGTATGAGACGTTGAAAGATTTACTCTCATGATGAATTCAAAACGTTTATTTTGAAGATGATTGTGAATTTATCATGTTTACAAGAAGGTCAGTGGGAACACGTGGAGACATATTGCTTATAGAAAACAACAATTCTAACTTTCAATAGTTGAAAACATAATTATCCAAGAACAACTCTTGTTGAATATGAAAAGGTTAACAACTTAATTATGGGAATTAGATCTATAAAGATAGATTGGACGTTGTTGATCTATTCTAATTCAAGTACATAGATAATGTACTAAAGATATTTAGTATTTGAGATATCAGATACTAGTGAAGTATTAAAGATATCCATTACTCTATGTGTGAGTTGATATTTGAATTCAAGATGATAATAATATAACTTTAGAAATCAATCCTAATTAAGGTTTATTTACTTGGAACAATATCATTTAAGATTGGAAGGTTCCAATGTAGTAATTGGTTCCTAATTAAGCCATAATACAATTTTCATTTTGTGAAAATGCTTAACTGGATCAATAAGTTCTTTAGTGAACTTGATATAGTTCCTTGCATTGTTTAAACAGTAATATACTGTCAAACATTAGAGCCATTGAGCATACATAAGGAGCTAATGTCTCATAAAAGATCTAAGAACGTGTTTAGGCAAATTTTCTTAATTATGATAATAATTGAGATGGGAATTATAAGTTTTAAGAAAGTGATCACTGTAGAGAATCTTCTAGAATTCTCTCATTAAGTCACTTTTCTAGTAGTAGAATAATTGTCATATGATGATATGGTATGAAATACTTAAAAGATTGGCCTAGTGCAAACGGGAGATTGTTGATTTATGCCTTACAGCCAATCGCTTTGTTGTAGGTTAGTAATAAATTATTTAAAGACATTCTTTACTTGTACATGTTTTAGATATATATTATAAAGTACATGGGATAATTGTACATTGCAGATAAAATTATAATGAGATTATAATTATGAGATTCATATTATATTTATGTATTATTCCTAAATTTTCTTAGTCATTGTTCTATTAAGATTGGACATTAATATAATGTAAAAAGATTAGCATATATTTTGTTTTCCTTATGAAGGAAGTAGTCGATCTCATAATCTAAAGTATAGAGATACTTAAACAAATGTGTGGGTGCTTATTAAAGAACAAGCTCACTGAACAGACTCAATAAGAGAAATCTATTTAGAACATTACTTGTTTGCCTATGAAATTCTCATTCTGATGATTATATAAGTGATCCTTCAACTTGAGATCACCAAAGTTATCTTGTATAGGAGTTGCTAAGTTTTGATACTATTTATGACTTAGTTAATCATGAGTTGTTCAATCAGTAGTCATTGGATATAGTATGAATTATATGAAGATAGTTGTGTGATCAAGATATGATTTATCACCTTAAAGTAATTAGGGAGAATGTTCCGTTGTTCTCAATTAGTATTGATTCGGGAAATCCTTGTCCAAGGTGGAATGAAATTTTGAAAATAATTTACAAATATCATTAATTAAATCAATAACTAATGGCAGAGAATTAATATGATTGGACTCAAAATAGAGTAGACATTAATTTCATACTCTATGTCTAATCAGAACATTAGTTGATAAAAGGATTGAATTATATGAAAAAATGATGCACATAAAGGTTAGTCCAAATCACTTTGATATTCTTAAATATTTGGGTTGTCATGATACGTTGCTAGATGTCAATTTTAATCTATGATTATAAATTGTTTTATTGAAAAATTAAAGATAAATTAAAAGGAGTTTTGATTTATCTAATTCTAATTATGAATTAGAATTAAAATTTATAATCATTGTCAACATATTTGGAACCTAATGGGTCTCACATATAGAATGGGTTGAAGAGAACAAAGTTAATTTAATCAAATTAGACTTGATTGTAAAGTTTAAAAAACTTTATGATTAAATATGAGATATTTAATAAATAAGGATCAATATGAGATATTGGATTTTTTTAAGACATAATTGGTATTTAATTAGAATTACAAATAATTCTAATTAAAGTTTAATTGAAATTAGAATTTAATTTCAATGAAATTACCAGTCCATAACTGATTATAAATAGGCTTAATCTCTATAGAGCTAGCACTTTTTTTTTAACCCTCTCTGTAAGAGTTACAGAGTTCTTTCAACTCATTCTGTGGTACCGTTAGAGGCCACACATTTGTGCAGCTACGGTGATTACGACATATCAGTTTCGAAAATACTTCGAGGGATACAACAAGATTATTATCAAGTTTTGAAATAAGGTACGAATTAAGTTTTTACATTATTATAATTTGTGTTAATCATTTTATAAAATTAAAACGATCTTGATTTTTGGAAAATCAAAGGTTACGAAAAAAAATTCGTGATTATTCTGCTGCGACTGGAATCGGATCTCAGCTTGGTTTCCAACATGACGAAGATGGAGAGTGAGATATGGAGAATCATGAAGATGGTTGAGTGATGGGAGATGATATGAGGCTTTTGATATTGATGCGTCACACATTAGCCTCTCTTCTGAGCTCAGCCATCCTTTGTCTTCCTCTTTTCGGAGTTCAACAATACGACCACAATCTACTAATTTGCTATTGCAATATAACATCACTCTGTCATGGAATCTCTAACTCCTATTAGCTTCCCTTTACTTTTTATTCCCTCACATTAGTTATGTCCCTTAGTGCTCTTTAAGAGACATCGAAATTGCTGTTAGGAAAAAAAAAGTGAAATTTTAAATAAAAGTATAATCAATGTGAATTATTTTATAAATTAGTAATTTACAATTAAATAACAATTTTTTTGATTATTTAAAAATCTAAACTCTTATACTTCAAATTTTTTTAAAGAGACATATTATCTTTTATAAGAGGGCGAGCTTTAGAAGAATTGGTAAAATTATTCATTTATGACCATAAGTCACGGGTTTGAGTCACGAATCGTCTTACTAATTAAGATAAAGAAAACTATTAAGACAACGTAATTTAAATATAAATTAATCATTGCTATTGCAAAATTTGATAAGTATTACAAGTTTATATTAAAAATAATATTATAATTATTTATTTTCGAATTTGTGATTCTCTTAAGTTTAATAAGAGTTATGATTAAGTAGTTGAAATTAGAGTATTATAAATGATATCAAAATGAAATCTCCATTAGTACAATATTAAAATCATTATCAAAATTTTAAGTAGTTATTTTTAAATTTATGATTATCTTAACTTTGAATTAGAATTGTAACTGAATTAATTTAAACCAATGATTAAAAAACACAGCTGATTCGATTAGTTCAACCGTAAAAATTTTAAACCGTTTAATGTTTTGTTTTGATATACTTTCATAATTCTTGTTATTAAAAATTAATCTATTTATCAATTAATCAATAAATTTTCATAAATTGATAAATTCTTATAAGTTAAAATAAACTGAATTAATTTTATTTAATAATATTTTTAATTAAAATTTAAAATTTTGATTAATAAAAAAAATTTAAAAATCATATATGATAGACTTTAGGTTAAATTTGCCAAGAGTATTAATTAAAAAAGTGCAACGAAAAGAAAGGGCCCGAGACTCTTGCTCTCGGCCCGAAATTTGTCCAAGGTAAATCCAACAGACACGTGGATGAACGGACCCAAACACATTGCTTAAAAGGAACAATCTGCATTGTTTCCTTCCATCGAAACTGTGCGTGCTCTTCAGGCTATTTTCCGCAATCTCCAGGATAAGGAAGCTCCTGAATTTGAGTTTTTCCTGTTATAGCCAACTCTGCCATCTCCGATCTTCATATCCGGTAAGTAATAAACCTATATAATCACTATCCAAATTGATAATAGTAATCTTTAGTTATGTTCTACTTTTTCAGTTGCAGCTTATTTTCTTCTACCTGATATCAATATCTTTATCAGAACTGTTACATCAGTTTAGCATAGTGTAAGAAATGATCAATTCTTCGTGCCTTTTCTTTTTCCCTTTTTACTTAATAATGATTTAACTACTGGATGGTTGAAAAGCCTACTCCAACTTGAAGATGTTTAGTGTCCGTACTTCATCCCCGTAATTCAGTCGATAGTAACTATGGAAAAAGCACTGATTTGGATTTACACCACGTATGGAACTTCATAACGTCACAACAAGCATTGCGTCGTTAAAAGGTTAGCTCTTTTTTGGCTATCTGCAGGAGAATGTCAAGCACCAAGACTGAGGAGGGAACAGTTCAAGAGCGAGAAGATAGTTTCAGTAATCAAGTTGATGACGGTCAATCCGTGGAAGCGGGACTTAAAGATTCTGCTGAAAGTGATGAGAACCCAGTTCCGAAAACTCAGGAGGGGGTAAGAGTGGAATGTATTCTTTTGAATTTTAGACTCCTTTATATAAAGCTAATCTCATACCTTCAGGAAAAAAAGATAACATCGATAAACGCAAGGTTTGATACTCTGTAACTTTAGGAGGAAACTATAGTAATATAGCTCTTTCACAGGAGGAAAAGGTCAAGGGGAGATATGGAGAACTGCTGCCAAAGAAGAAACCATTGATATCCAAGGTAGCTTCTTTCTTCCTCAGAGATGTTGATTCGTTCCAGTAGAGACTTAGCCAGCTGTGGTGTTCATTTTTTTCCCTTCTGTCAGGACCATGAACGCGCCTTTTTCGATTCTGCGGATTGGGCTCTGGGAAAGGTTGGTCTGTTTAAACTTTCATGTTTAGTTAGCTATCTTCTATGCACTTGAATTGGAAAGAGTGAATCGAGCATTCCAATTGTACAACAGCAAGGAGCACAAAAGCCTAAAGGACCTCTCGAGGCTCTCCGGCCGAAGTTGGAGGTAATAGGTTGAATTCACCACCTCCTTCTTGAATCAAAGTTAATAGTTGCATGTTTTATAGTTCATAATGTACATCGTTAAAATGACTTGCTGCCTTTGCATTGATTAGCCAACCCCACACCATCAAGTGCGTTCAAGACTCTCAGATTATGCTGCAGCAGATGATGATTGTGGTAATAAAACTTTTCCAGCACTGTTAGTAATCCTTTTTCTTGGCATACAATCTAGAAAAATATGTTGGTTTAGCATTAAAAAAGAAAGAAAGAAATCGTATACTTCAACTTTTTCGTGTTAAAACTCTGGCTTGTCGAAATTAAATGTCCAAATACTTGTACCGTATAGACTATAAGATAACATTGACTTCACTAAGCTGTTGCAGTTGATAGCGACAGCCCTCATATGCCTATCGAAGACCAGACTTGCATGTTAGACAATACAACTGATGAGAAGACTGCAGGAGAGGAGCAGGGCAACCATGAAAAGCTACCAATCAAGTGACTATATGAATGATTGTGCTTTTTATTTTGTATTTTAAGCATAGACTAGAGGGAGAAAAAAAGGTCTATAATGTCAAGATGATTTAGGAAGCTGTATGAATGTTTCCAGTCATCAAGACAGACAATATTTCTTGCTCTTGAGTATCATTAGTGTCCCAAATGTTAGTTTATGTATACAGTCCAAAAGATAGCATTTGCCCATAAGAAAAGTTTTCTTCCAACAAACAAAAAAGATAGTTACATTTCAAAAGAAGTCTTCACTACATAAAAAGTTTTTTTAGTTTTCAATTAATCATATAATGCTCCACACTCTTTTGACTACACTTCTATAACCTATATAACCTAGACAGAGTACTGCAGCACTTGTCATGCATTACCAAGGCAGGTATACGCATTATTTCCAACAAGAGCTATGAGTATGTTCACAGATTGGGTCCAAAAAGAACAAGCAAAAAAAATGAAGAAATGCATTGCTGTACAATAGGAACCGACAACCAGAATCTTTGACTAAATCTCAATTGACAAGTTGAGTTTATAAATGTATAAAATAAACATTGTTGAAGCGGCAGCATTAACTAAATTAAGCTTGTTGAAATCACTAATATGGCCTTGGCATTTCAGAATGGAACTATTACACTTCCATCTTATGTTTGATTCCGTTTTATGGGACCTCATGATCTAGAGTTAGATGAATTACCTATGCTATAAGGTAGATATGGCCGAAAGTAGCAAATGCTTGGCAATAAATGCTCAAAAGACTGTAAGACCAAAATGAAAATTGTCATAAAATCCATGTTAAATCCAGTAGAAAATGAAAGGAGAATTCATGTTATCCAGAATAGATGCCCATGATTTCCCAATTGAATAAGATATTGGTTAGGAATAGCAAGTACCAAATGTGTGGGGGTACTCCAGAAGAACCTAAAAGTACTGAACCTTCCTCATTTAGCTCAAAACAAAGTCAAATAGTAAGAAGAATTTTCAACTTATAGAAGAAATGGTTTATTTAGTTTTGTCCATGTCATATGAAGATAGAAATGATGTGTTACAATTCTGTGTCCGTAGAGAAAATGAAGGAAAACAGAAAATTTCCTTCACCTTTCAGGATCAAATTATCAGTTGACACAAAAAAGTATCAACTATGATCTGTTCAAATTGATTAGACTGGCAAAGGGCAGAACTGATGTTCCAGCTCATGGCTTACCAGTCGAACAACTCACCTGCACATGATGCCAGAAGAAATAGAAATCAGGCAGACCAAACCTGTCATATGAATTCAACAATTAATTTAGCTCCACCCACTCTATACCTATGAGAATGAAAATCCAACGAACAGAGAATGCCTACCCCTTTGGTTGGTTTTAAACCCATCAGAATGACAACCAAGGAAAGTGCTCAAAAATGGGCATGTACTAAGGAAATATAGCACCATTTGCGATTTTCGGACAGCTGAAGAAGAAAACCTGAAGAAACAGAATAACCACGGAACTTCCTTTAAAGCAACTTCTAGTTTTTGGATCAATTTCACATTGTTGATTTCTACCAACTTCTCATATGCCATTAAGAAAAACAAAGCGTGGTTTAAACAGATTGAAAAAAAAGAGTCAGAAATATGGTTTGATTCCCATCCAATAGCAAAAATGTGGAAAAAGAATGGGGTAAAATAGTACAATAAAAGTGATAAAAGGAAAGGTTAAGCGACTCATTAGATGCGATCACCCTGAACGCGATGATGTTGTATTAAATCCAAATTACAGCTAATTAAAATTTTCCAGGCCCTAAGAACATCACAAACATCAATTGACAACTGAAACAACATATCAGACTTCAATAATCGAACTGTTTCTGCTATATAACCAAGGAGATAAAGTCATGGCTCCCAATCTTTTAAAGTTTACAAGAAATTACACCATAGTGCTGCTACAGATAAGAATGCTGATAGCATGGACGAGAGGGCGAAACTTCATAATTATAGGTTTGAAGTTTTTGGAAGGTGATTGCATCATCAGGTCATGTTGGTGAAATCAAAGCATTGAGAGCAGGCCAGAGTGAACCACAAGTTTGCCAAACTCTGTTCATCTGATCTTTTTCTGACCTAGGCTGAGGGTTTCATCACAAAATGAAAGGCTTGCTTCAATGTTTTGGTAGATCACCGCTGTTTAAGTTTTGGAGGGGAACCAGCAAAGGCAAAAACATGCATTAGAATTCTAAAACTGGGATGGATGGGCTGCAAATCATAAATGAGTGAAGTGTTTTCTATATTGAGAAATTGGTAGATATATATCTTCAATTCAATCAAAAACTAAGATGAAAAAAGAGGATGGCAAAATTACCTACCTCTTTACTAGTACGCATGATGTTTCCTTTGGGATAACGGATTTTGACCAGATAACCTGGTAATGTAAGCTAAAAAATCAGGACTGTAACAGATTATCCACACAAACAATAGTCTAAGATTAGTAAATACAAGGCGTTTTAGAGAGAAAAGGAAGGAAAAGTCACCAACACTAAATAGGTGGGACTCGAATTAATCTATTTAACATTTTTATAGAAACAGAAAGAAACTTACCCTGTACTACCATGACGCCCAGAAGAGTATCCACCGTATCCTCCATAGCCAGTTTCATTAGTACCCTTAACAGTAACAATATAGATTAAAGACTCGTGAAAAAAATATCAATCTAATGGGCAACTAATCCCATATTTAGATAAGCAGACATTGGAACTGTAAACGCACACAATTGCTCCATAGACTGTATTCTAGATCCATTAAGCTAAAAACATGCAAATAACTTACCAAAGAACCCCCATTACTTCCATAACTGTCATTGAGGCCCAAATCACGAGAAGCATATCCCCCAGAGGAGGAAGAATATCCACGTCCCCGGGATTGACCATCTCGGCTTCCATGCTTGGGACCACCTAACATATCCGATGGCACGGACACGTAAGGAAATGCAGGTGGAAATGCAGTTAATGCTCCATCCCTTCCAAACAAATTGGCCTTCAATCTCAAAATCACTTGTAACAAAGCACTGCTAGCAACTTCCAGACTACCAGTGATCTGTTCAGCATTAAAAGATATAATTTCATACGAGTACAAAGTTCAGCTCAAAAAGAATCCATCCAAACAAAGACATATGCACCCTCAAGGACGCATTCGCATATGTATAAACTATGTTGGTGAAATTATTTACCTGCACCATCTCGTCATCTTCAGAAGCAACTTTGGGAAGACTATAATCGGAAAGAATTCGAATGCTTGCCCTTGTTGTATTTCTCATCTCAGTAATAATAGCCCCACCTTTTCCCATAAGGCATCCAATCTGTGATCGTGGCACAAGCAGACGGGTTGTGATTACAGAATCACCTGATTCCCTTTCATTTTTCTCACTGCATCGAGGTTGCAAGCGCAACGCTGCATTCATGGTTGGAGATTGATCTTCAAAAAACTGAGAAAAAAATTAAAATCATTAAGGATAAGTACATTGAATGATATGAATAGACGCAATTAACATAAAGCAGAATTTATGCTCACCTCTTTTGCTGAAATGAATATGATGCAATCATCTCCTTCAGCACTTGAGCTATCAACTTTAATGCTGGCCCTTGATTCCTGCCGAATCTGTTTGATGATGCCACCACCTTTTCCAATGACACCTCCAATATTTCCACTAGGACACACAAATCTAAGAGAGAACTCTTTAGCACAAGAATCATCTCTTGAATCAGAGTAGCCGCCACCCTTAAAGTTTCCATAAAAACCCATGAAGGGGGCGCTGGTATTTGCAGTTACAAACATGCCACCAGACTGATATGAATTGGATGAGGAAGCAAAAAGCAGGTGTTGGAATCGAGATGGATTGTCGTGAAGACGAGATGCTACTTGATTAAGAGCCATTCTCACAACGGCAGGTTCCCCAATAATCTGACACCCCACCAAAAGGAAAGAAAAATTAGGATTCCTTTTCTAACCTAGTATATCGTATAGAGATCCATTATCCAAAGGTTATTAATCTTAAGGAGCGTGAGGAAGCTAAATCGTTTGAGGCTACAAATCTCCAGTAGACTCAAAACATATTTTTTCCACCAGCAACAGAAATGAAAGTAAACCAGACAATTATTCACTAATATTGAACAAATTCACTTTTCACAAGACTTCTTACCTGAAGAAGTTCATCACTACTCAATGCCGAAGGAGGCAGGTGTTCATCTTTCAAAACACGAATCTGAGCACCCGTTTCACTCCTTATATTCTGAATTACCTGCCCGCCTTTTCCAATAATACATCCAATCTGATCAGACGGCACCAGCATCCTCACAGTCACTTGCTGGGACATTTCACCAAACTCATCCTCAGCATCGGAAACAACAGATGGAGGCAGCTCCTCAGCAATAATCCTGTCATGTACCATGAAAAGTGCGTCGTGTGCAGGGGACACAAACTGCCCAGTATCACCAAAAACATTGGTTTCGTCACTTGGACTATAGATAGTAACAATCCTCTCATCAAAACCTGGAACAGCCTCACTAATCCTGATGTTGGATTTACTATCTGCTCTTAATTGCTTAGCAATCTCTCCACCTCTACCAATAATACTACCAATCTTTCTCAGAGGACACAAATAGCGGTACACAGTATCGTCGTTCCCGATAGCGTATTGGTCGCTATCCTCACCTGGGTTTCTTCTCTTACCACCGCCATAATCAGATTGAGAATGGGATCTCTTCCCATAGTCATTTCTCTGCCCAGCCATCCTAAACAGCTAGAACCCAAAGTTTGCTTATTTCCCTGTGAATACAAATACCCAGTTCAATTAAAGACAACCCAGAAAAGAATACCATCAAAAATCAAAGAAAGAACGCATACAGATCAAGTCAACAAAAAATTCACAAGTCAAGGAATGAAAATATGAAAACTTTATACCTTCTTCTTCTCCTTCTTCTTCCTTGGGTCGCAGCAAATGTGCAGATTTGAACGTTGGTCGTTGGAATATATCTAGATAGAGACAGACCACATAAGGAAACCGAGAAAGAAAATTAGCGTGACTCGGAAGATAAAGTACAGTGAGTCACTCGAGAATAGAAATATCTAGCAAAAAAAGCAGACAGCTTAGTCTAGATATTAGGATTGTACATTTGTAACCTTAGGCAGGTACTTAGATTGACTGAAATATCCCGACATTGCTAAATGACTAATTTGGCCCCTGTCTATGTTAATCTTATTAGGTTTCGATTCTATGGCTATTCTTTTAATATTTTGAAATTTTATTTTTCTTAAATTTTTTTTAAAAATACAAACGAATCAAATATTACTTATATGATAACTCGATTTTTAAAGCAAAATAATTACATCTAGATCAATGTTAATTAGATTCGAATTACAATAAAAGTTGAAGTTGAATTATAGGTTAATAATATTTGAATGATTTATATGTATTATTTATATTTATATTTATATATTTTGTCATTATTTTTAATCAAAATTTTAAAAAGAGGTTTTTATAAAAATTTAAAAATTATTTTAAATCGTAATTTAAAAATTAAAATTTTTTAAATTAGTTAGACTATATGAAATTTTTTTATCTTTTATTTATATTATTATTAGATTATAAAAGTATTTATATATATTACTATTAAGTGAGAATTTTAACACTTTCTCACGTCCTAAATACACTTTTAAAGCACAAAATATAAACAAATAAATGTTGGAAATTATCTACATAAATAAATGTTTATAAAAAAGGCACTTAATCAAATTAGATTAAATATGAAGCAAATTAACCAAAGTAACATTTTGTTTCATTAATTATTGGTTTTTCGGGGATGGCAGTGGGCTACTCATAGGCCTATATTTAAGTGCTTTCAATCACTACCCTATGAGTTAGTCCCAAGCCTAGATTTAAGTAGACTCAAGATCTAATTAAAAAAAAGTTATTTTACACTTTTAATTTTAAAAATATGTTATTTTATAATTTTAAGTTTAAAAATATTTTAAAAAATTAACAGGACTGACACATAATCCGACCCATTGTCTTTCCTATTAATAGTTGGTAATGGTTGCTGTGTGTGATTAATCATAAGTCATAGCATACCTTACATCTTTGTACATTGGAGGTTAAAAGTGACATAAACTTTTGGAAAGTTTGCATTTGTACTTGTCCTATCTCATGTCTTATGCCAAATGATTCATATGGAAAAATATGGTCTGCCGAATATGAATTTTAATGCGTATAAAAACGTGTTTGAAGGCTAAAATTCACAAAAATATGTATATATAAAGTCGGGAGTCTCTAAATATTGCATAAGATTGAAATAAGCATGGATATCTCAGTGAGTATAAAAGTAATAATTATTGTTTAAAATCACTTTTAATCTATTGATAATTTCGTTAAAGTATTAATTTTCATTTTTTTAGATCTCCTCAAACTTGATCATCGAATACAAGATGTTAAAAATATTTGGACACTTATTTTTATTGGTTTATTGAAAGAACATATCAAGCCCGGTAATAGAAAGTTTTATCTTGATAATCTATCCATGCATTGGATGTGGCTTTTCTTTTTGTAATAATCTTGAACTTTTTATTCTCATTAGTTTTTCGTCAAGCGTGCACACACAAAATTTTCTAACTTTTTTTAAATATAACTTTGTCAACAATTTCAAATAACTTTTAAGAAATGTCTTAGCCAAAATAAACATGAATGTTGATGAATTCAATTCTTTGTAACTTGCTCTAGAAAACCAACAAGAATTCAGTGGATATTTGCTTAACTCCCGTAACTATGCTATTTGAAATGGACAATGATTTGGTTTCTATTATGAAAATTTCTACGACTTGTTAAGAATGCATGATTTGCTATGATTTTGTTTATAAATTTCACCATATTTAAGACATTCTTAACATATAACTTTTCTTAATGATTACTTAACACTGTTGTCTAACGTTAATTTCGCTTTTGTTCTCCTGCCCTTTTTACTATTTATCTTACCTGTTTACCTAAATATACTTCTGCATATATCTGATATACTATGAATATATAACAAACAAAATATAGATATTATCCAAGTAAATTCTATTTTGCACATTTTACTTCAGCTGGGCATTACAGTTTTGAAGAACTCACTACACAGTTGTGCAGTGACCACCTGCTAGTATCTTTTAATAAGATTGTACATCCAACAAAACGTCCTAATCTCCATCACCATTAACTTATGAGCATACACATGTTTGATGGGCCAACACTTGCTCCATATAGTATGGTCGAATTTACCTTTGAGCTTGAGTGACATCTTCTTGTCACATAAATCTCTCTATGCACTTCTCCATTGAAGTCACCCTAATTTGATACGGTGAACAATATTGAGTTATAGTTTGTTAATCTTGACAAGCGTGCAATTAACGATCACATATCACATATACAATCTGAATAACAGATAAAATAAATATCAACTCCCCCTTTTCCTTCTGGTTCATAATTGACGTCAAACCTAACTTATTCCCACTTATAAATGACTTCACACTTCAATTATTTAAGCCCCCCATTAGCAATCGAAAACTTTCAACAACAATTTTTGGTTATAAATACAACTCTTCAATTCATGCTCGTATGTGTGGAAACCCCTGAGGTTAAGTCTAAAACTCCCCATGGCACACCATAATGAACACCAAATAAAGAGAGGTCCACAAATTAAAACAACATCACAACCCTATCCATAACATATTGCAGACAAGTTTTATCCGATGTGTTATAATAACAAAATCAAAAGCCTAATTATATTGATTTTGATAACATTTCACCAAAGTCATACTACTAAATTCACTACCACTAAAATTCAAGCTACCACCATTAATGCCCCATATTTATATGATGGATTCATGTGATCAAACTGTATAAATAGAAAAAATGATAGACCTATATGGGGAATCAAAAATTGTAAGGTGTTGAACTTTCTGGTCCACTTTGATAAGCCCAATAAAGGAATAAAAAAATTGGTAATTATAAGTAGTTAAAAAACCAATTCAAGAATCACTTTGCCGATGATCGATATAGACCTTGCAAAATGGTGAATTTGTTTAAGATAATAAAAATTGAAGAAACCTCATGAGATTATACCAGAGGATTCAATATGGAAGTTAAACAAATAACCAATCTCAACACCTTCATTTGTAGATATTGCTTTTGAGAAAGGGTTGAAATGATACTAGTCCTTATAGATAGACATGGCACATATCTTCGAGAATGTACAAGAGTGGGCCATTAGGTATATCAACCTGGAGGAAGCTGAGTTATTTGTAGATAAATCGAATAGATCCCTAAAGCGTATATAACACATTAAACTTAAGAGCAATATGTATTGTAAACTATAGAAAAATATATCAATAGATTTGATTAGGAAAGTTGAATAAGAGAGTGTTTATAAATAGAGGAGCAAGCTTAGAGGATGAGCATAAGTGAAATTTCTCCCTTTAAATGCATCCATAAATCACCATTCCAAACTTTATAAGAGAATAAGATCTAGCAATTCCTCCTCAACCTATGCTAATTGAGGAGAAATCAACTAAAAGCTACTATACAATCGATTAGGACTATAACCATGACATTGAAGATTATAAGAACCATATAAGAACTATTAAGAACCTCTTACAAAGAGGAAATTTGATTCAATTTCTTAGAAGAAGTAAAGATACCTTCTTATAGAGACATCAGTCATAAGGATGAGATTAGGCAATAGCAAGGCACATGTCTAAAACAGACCGTAAAAATATATAGCACATTAGACATTAGAGCAATAACTATTATAACTTGAAGAAAAATAGATTGATAAATTTGAATGGGGAAGCATAATAAGAGAGTGGCTATAAATAGAAAGGCAAGCTTGAAAGACAAGCAGAAGCGAAATTTCTCCCTCTAAATGCATCCACAGATCACCATCCTTAACTTTATAAGAGAACAAGATATAACAATTCCTCATTGACCTATGTTAATGGGGAAGCAATCAACTAAAACTACTATATATTACATTATAATTACAACCATAACACTAAAAATTATAAGAAACCTATATGGCCATCGAAAATCTCCTATAAAGAGGAAATTTGGTTAAATTTCTTTGAAGATGTAAAGGAACCTTCCTATAGAGACGTTAGTCATGAGATGAGCTCAAACAGTGTTAAAGCCTTATTCTCCTCTTTTTCTCTCACTACTAAATTTGTTTCTTTTGAACTCTCACCCTTACTCACGTTCTTTTCTCTCTCTTTTTAATCTCAAGTAGTTCTTAGCAACCTACTTAGGAGTTAAAGGTATAAAAGTAATATGTTTATGAAGGATTAAAAAACCCTAAAATAAGTCATGGATTAATCATATCAAATAATTAAGAAATTAAACATGAACGGAAGCGTACCTGAATTTGCGGTTGTGCTTGATGAAGGTCTGATCTTCTAGTATATCAAACCATCAACTTCAAGGTTTCTCTAAAAGGGAAAAGAAACTGTCGACAACAAGTATACTGGGGACCATAACCCTTTATTATAACCTAATTTGGCAAATATCTATTTTGATCCTTTATCAAAATAGAATTTGCACAATGGTCTCTACACTTTTAATCCTATAAATAGATTGACACCTAAATAGTCAATAATTCTAATTTGACCACAACTCTAATTTGACTATTTTATTTAACTGCGATACACATTTAATATTCTCATATGTAGGCCCACACTTTATAATTTATTAAAAAATAAATTCTAACAATCTCCCACTTGGGCTAACATACGTTACCTGAGAAATGTGTAAATCTTTATGAGCTCAAAAAAAATGCGATCATACACAAGGTGCCCCAAACAATCTCGTCCATTAATCATATTGATGAAGAACTGAAGGGACAATCGTCACATTCATTATGACTCAATCCACCATCAATCACATACAACAATATTTTCAAATGACATAGATCAATTATAGGAGTGTAGCATGGAAACTTCATGTAATGTGATCTTTTCATGCATGTTTCCAACTGGTCCTACTTTATTGAGATCAACATAATGTATATATGTTCAAACAGAGTGTACTGAAGACTGAATACTTTATTTTGTACAGAAACTGAATTATAACATAAATATATCCATACATAATAGAGCATCCAATACTAGAAAACAAATACATAAACAA
>JAOSBN010000001.1:1885671-1904877 GCA_027563595.1 Erythroxylum suave
TAGATTGACACCTCAATAGTCAATAATTCTAATTTGACCACAACTCTAATTTGACTATTTTATTTGACTGCGATACAAATTTAATATTTTCATATGTAGGCCCACACTTTATAATTTATTAAAAAATAAATTCTAACAGTTTATTGTGCCTTGTAAATGTATACTTATTTTGAAGTCATCATACGTTACCCTTTGATCATATTGTCATGGTCTTCCCATCAATATGTGACCAATTTGTATACGTATGATATCACATAATATTTTATCCTTATACTTCCCAATATAGAATGGCACTAACATCTTACCCTCAATAATGTATTTCATACCCTCAACACTTCAATCCTCCACTAATGGTATAGCTTTATTTTCCTCTAAATAATTCTCATCACCAACTCTTCATCATCTCTTATGGTCATAACCCTCTTATTTGGTCATTGGCGACATGTCATATTCTACAAAAACACTTAAAACTTTACTTAGAAAGGATTAATAATCAATCTTACATTTACCCTCATTATAAACACACTCTTTAAGCTTAGATGGCTTCACTTTTACTTTAGAAAGACTCATATCATGCTTTCTCCAATCAAGCCTCTAAGTTACAAGTACAATAGGGTGCTTTGGCAACCCTTTATATTTTAGTTACCTCTTCACCTTTATTCCTATATATAACGTCTCTTCCGAATTGATATAGTATTTTAATTCCACTACATTGGTTATATCTTTATTAAAATTATTCAAGAATCTAGTCATATTCATTTCTTTGTCCTCCACTACATTAGATTATATTATGAATATTTTTATTTGCTTATGATAATCTTCCATGTCCTTTGATCCTTGGGTAAGACTTTACATCCTTTAATACAAATCCTCGTAATAATGGCTTGCCACAAATCTCTCCCTCATAAGAGCCTTCAACTTATTTCAATTCTTTATCAATCACTCATAATTTTTTCTTCTATTATTAACCATTTGATTCGACTAAATGATGGCATAATCAGTAAACTCTACTACCACTAGCTTTACCTTCTTTTTCATATAGTAATTATGATAGTCAAAGATCAATGTTATATTTTCCTTCCACTTTAATTAAGTTTTAAGATTATTTATATTCATAATGGAAGGTGCGGTCATCTTGATGTTGCATAGATTCTCATGCACTATTTCTTAAACTCTAGGCTCCCTTCGTTGCTCTCAATCACACCAAGCTTCTTTCAAAGCTCTAAACTTATTCCCTTCAATCTTAAATGTAAAGTCAACATCATTAATACTTAATTCATCATTCTCCTTATAAAACTCAACTAGAGTTATTGGATTACATCTGTTGTGCCTTCTCTTATTATGGACTTGAGGTTGTCATTTCCCTTATAATTTAGCAATTTGTTGTGATTGCTTCACCAATGTATCCTTTACCTTAGCATACATCATATTTAATCTTTCAAACTATTATTACATAACCTGAATAGAGTACGAGTTGTCTTTCTCTGCATTTGATGATGAAACCCATTTAGAAGATATATTTGAAACTTGAAAGAAAAGTTGTAAAGAAAATTTTCTCAATTACTCCTTTACATGTATACTTTTAAACTTGAAAATATTAAACGTAATGCTAATATCATACTCTCTTGCCTTTTCTCACTTTTTGACTTCTTTACAAGTTATTTAGGGAATTAAACAAGCTTAAATAAGAGTTCAACCTTCTAAAGACTAAAAGTCCAAGAGCTAATGGTTAATAAGAGAAATTAAATTAAGAGTTAAGAAAAAAATATGGAAATAAAACAAGGAAGGGCTACTAAGAATTTCAAAATGTATCTGGAATGATTATTTGAGGCCACCATTTTTATACTACTTTTTTTGTCTCTCTTTTCATTTATTTTGTTTTGTTTTGTTTTGTTTTCTTTTACTTTCTTTGATAACTTGATAATGTAAACAATAAGGTTTTAGACCATATTGATTTGAACAGCATGAAACAAGAAATTGAACAAAGAGAATCTCTAGCACAAGAAGATATATAGACAAATCCTAAAAATAGGAAGATGATAGAATTCTAATTTTTATTGAAACTTTATAGATAAGAATACAATGCAATAAAACAAAAAGGAATCATGAGAAACATGATTTTCTCTCTTTTTTGACAAAGAAATCAATTGGAATTTAAATAATATGAAAGTAAAGAAGAAAGGATAACTATCCCTAATTTAAAGTCAAACTTTAATACATCTTATATGAACACACCTAGGATTTTGAGACCTAGCGAATTCATAAATAAGTTTGAACTAAATCCAAGAAAGCTAAATCAAATATATGAAAAGAAATTGGTCGTTGATTATAAGAAGGCAACAATCAAATTCATTAAGTAAGTGAAGGCCATAAAGAAAGAATTCTTTGGTAAGTTTGAAGTTTGATGAAGAATAAGAAAAAGAAGTACTCATAGTTCTTAATAAACCAAGATGTCAAAAACTACTTAAATTTATATAGGAACATATCTTAAATACTAATTTAAAAATTATAGTTTAAAGTCGGTACAACATGGGACACACCTGTATATCATATTATGATGGTTTTAGAAATATTAATGCTAATAGGCATAATCAAGATATACTAGCGGACAAGATTGTAGATCCTTTTATAACTTTGTGAATTTGGTTACAATTTAAGACATCCGAATAGCTAAGATTGTGAATTCTTTTATAACTTAATGAAATTGGACATGATATGAGATATGCCTATGATTGAGACCATATCTCACAACTAAATTTCTCATAAAGTTACACAAACTAATACATGATCATGTTGGAGGTCGTGTTCAAATCGAAGTTTTCTCCAAACTTAGATTGAATAAAAAATAATAATAATAGATCTTTTTGTAGGTCTAACAAGCCTTTTAAATTATTTCTTAAAGTGCTCTTTATAACTAGTTAACATTAATGTATTAAATCAACCATTTAAAGTCTCGTTAACCCTTTTACTCCTAACTCTTATAGCCGATCCACTAGCATAAGCATTGGATCCCTAAGTGATTATCCAAATATGAGACATGGGTTTATAACTACGAGATGTAGGCACTCATTGAGATGTTCTCTCAAAGGTGTGGGATAATCACCCCAACACTGAGACTTTAAAACCAATCAAATCTTATATAGCTCATCATAGGCCTTCTAGTGTGTAGTTGGCTTGATCATACAAGAGAATGAACTAGAGGCAAATGCAAAAAAAGTTGTCTTATTAAGATAAAATTACCAAAACCTTATAATGCAACATCCAATAGTGGATCTTGCTACAAAATGAAATAAGTTTGTAAAAACACATTTGTAAGACTATTAATAATTCATCTCAATACATGACAAATGTTCGAAAAACAAATCTTTGAACTACAACTAACCTTTCTAGTTTGAAGATAACAAAAAACTTAGGAGGTAAAATTAATCTATTTAATCACAACAAAAATGTGGACAAAATTTTTAAGATAACATTTTCAAGAAATCTTGATTCTTAGGTATATTTATAGGTGATATCCAAAACTCACAATTAGTTTTTGACCTTAAAGTAGATATGAGGTCAAAATTTAATAGATAAATAATATAAAAAAATGTGTCTAAAAGCTAATGCTCAATAAGAAAC
This sequence comes from Erythroxylum suave, assembly GCA_027563595.1. Classification (NCBI taxonomy): domain Eukaryota; kingdom Viridiplantae; phylum Streptophyta; class Magnoliopsida; order Malpighiales; family Erythroxylaceae; genus Erythroxylum; species Erythroxylum suave. Next base: position 1,889,293 of record JAOSBN010000001.1, read on the forward strand.
CTATAAAGCCAAGAGTCTATCATTACACAAGATTGAGATGAATGTCTCGATCTCACAAGTTCATATTAATTATAAAATAATCATTATTCTTAAAAATGAGATAAGTTTTCACCAACTTGTTTATTTCACTAAAATATTTTTGTTTCTCTAACTCTTATTGACTTGAGCATTAAATTGCAAAAGTTGAAAAATATTTCAATACTTTTACACTATAAGAGTACATTAAGGCCACTAACAAGCCTTCATGCCTAAACCTCCAAACAAGTCCAAATATTTAAAGCTCATACTTATTAAATTTTAGGGTGTGCGCTTTTCTCACGCCACCATCTATTAATCGAATGTTATTCTGAACATATCACAAAATGATTGACTGGGAAGCTGGTTTCCATTACTATCAATTCAAATTTCAATTTTTTATTACATCTTTTAAGCTTTCCAATGTACCTAATAGCAAGAAATGATCACTGGTGATTTTTTTTATAAATGATACGATGAATCAAATCTTTTTTATCTTTTGCATGTGTTTAGAGATCAATTGCTCAAGAAATTACTTAAACAAAATTGCTTTAGAATTTAAAGGAAAATATATTTTAAGAGCAAGGAATCTAATAATATATTATTATTGAACATGATAGTGGTTATAAAGATCTACTTAGACACCAAACTTATACCAACGCCCACTCATTTGGACAACAATCTCACTTAGGTTCGTTTAAATAAGACTCAATTTTCCCACATGATCATCGATCAACAAAGCCTTGTTCTCAAAAACCTCACTAACTTCATAGTGTTTAGCTCTTACACTCGAGTAAAAATACTACATAAATAATGGATAATCACAAATAACAATAAACACATAAGATCTATGATAAAAATCAACATTTATTACTTCCTCAAAAGTATAAAATAAATGTTCTCTCTCAATGTGTTCCTTTTCCCTCCATTTATGTTCTCAAGAGTAAGACTAAAATAAATTATTTATAGACACCTCTGGCTTTATAATTCAAAATTTTAATTGAACTGAACTAATTAAATCACTGATATGCTTATCAGATTATATGGCACTAACCAATTGAATGACATCCCCATCCAAATAAGACTCTATTTGATAGCTAGGATTTAACTACATCACAAATAATAAGATAAAATATTACATTTAATGAAGAAATATACATCTATGTTTATAAAGAACTCCATTATCTTTAGATGATACTCCTACATGGTCTTTATCTTCTAGAGATGTTATTTATCTACTATGATCTTATCTTCCACATCATCTAAGTTCTCCCTCTGATTTTTATCCATTGGTAATGAGTTATCCAAGCCTAAAGCCTTTTATAGCACATTTATTTGATCTAATGCTTACCTATTTGAAATATATTGGTCGTTGTCTATCTATTTGAGCACACATTAAGTCCTCAAAGCTCTCATATGTCTCTCTTATGCATGTGATCCAACTAACCTTCAACCTGAGGTTCATCTCATGCTATCTTTTGGTTTTATATTTGAATTTTGCATATCATCAAAGATTTTTGCCAATATGCACCAACGCATTTCATGCTCTCTTACTTTTGAGCTTTTATTAACAACACTTATTTTTCTTACCTACTAGCAAGTCTTTGTCTTATTCTATCGTCTGAAGTGTCAAACATTAGTCAAGGCTCGTCAATGCTTGCACGATTCTACAATTAGGATTTAAGGGTATAACAAATCACTCCCACCAAATGAACTCAATGCCCTCGTCAAAATAATTCATGGGCGCTCCTTCAAACACTGTTCTCTCAAAGACTTCTTAGTCATTGGCACATCTTTAACGTACCATTTTTCCTCTATGTTAAGTTTGTCCTTGCTTTTGTTTAGATACTCCTTCACAAGGTCCATTGCACCTATCATTGGCACATCTCTAACGTACCATTTTTCCTCTATGTTAAGTTTGTCCTTGCTTTTGTTTAGATACTCCTTCACAAGGTCCATTGCACCTAATATAACATAATTGTTGAGGTAGATTTCTTCCGTCAAGTCATCTCCGCCTTTTCTTAATCCTTCTTAACTATAGGTTCATTTTTATCCTCACCCACCTTCTGTTTTGGAAATTCACGAGCGAATTGTGGTCCTTCATAAATGAAACAAGCAATATCCTGTTTATTTTTTTTTATACTTACATTGAGCATATTTACATACCTTCTCCTTGTCTTTCTCTAAGCCATTCCATATTCCACCATTCTTTTTGCCCTTGTTGCTAGTTCAAATTGATGGTGACATTTGGAAATCCACCAAAGCATTTGCAACTACTATCACTCTTAAGAGGTCTTTCAAGTTTTTTTCCGAAGCTCTACTTGTTCCTAACTTTGCAAGCCGCTTATGAAGTTGAGCAACTTGTCTTCCTCAGACATGTTTTGCACATTCAACATCAAAGATGTTAATTATTGAACAATTTTTATCTCTAATAAAACTTTAATACCTACAAGTAAACAGATCGTAACTTATAGTATCGAAAGGTATCATCCCATGAGGAACTAGCTAAAATGAGTTAAACCTTACTTTGTTTAAGGTAAAAAATATGACATGAGCGAAAAATAATAATAGAAATTAAAGCAATTAAATAAAATCAAGCAATAACAAATAATAAGTGACCTACCAAATTAATGTGAGGCTAATCAAGGATGAATGCTTAAGATTTATTCTTTCATTATTCTTCTCCTTTAATTATTATTGAACCAATTATATGTTGATCCTAGATTTCCTATGGGATTGATTACTCTCTCTTAAGACCTAATCAATTAACACTAGTTAAATACAAAAATTTCAGATTTTGCAACCTCTCAATTCACAAAACTTTCCTAACATTTTCAACTAAATTTGACGTTATTTATTGGATAATTAAGTTATAATACCAGATCTCTCCTCGAACGATAGTTGATTTGATAATCACATGACTTATTAAACTACCAACTCTCATTATGCAATTTATTCATATTACTTTTGACTCACTCTTTTGATTTATTGTTAAAGTATGAAATGCACAATTGTCACAACGTCAGAATTTTTTATTGAATCAATAATAATCAAGTTCACAAAATAAATTCGAAATAAACCCTAATCTGGAAATTAGAACTTCATGAATGTAATAAACATCTAATAATTCAGTTTACACATCAAGTTTAATGAAAGTAACAAAAGGAAAGAAAGAAAAACTCTATTTGGAGCTTGATCTGGAAAGTTGGAATTCTGGACATTCTTCTTGATCTCCCTTGTTTTATCCGTAATATGGTCGCTGCCTTTTTTAGGCTTCATAAGGTTCTTAAATAGTCTTAGAGGGTCTTGGAAATGTAACTAGGGTTTCACCCTTTGATTGGTTCCAAAAATACCCCAAACCCTAAAATAGATGGAAAAAGTCGCGTTTGGGAAGCCTCTATCACAATCGTGCATATGAAGTCACAATTGTGACTCTATGAATTTGCTCTTTGTTACAATTGTACATATGGGGTCATAATCGTGACTATGGGTAAATATCTTCTGGTACAACCTTAACATAGGAATCACGATCATGACCTAGCCCATGCAACTCCATTCACGTCCAAATCTCTTGTTCTTGACCTATTTGATTTCCAACACTAGCAAACGCACCAAACACCTCAAGAAACATATAATTAAGAATAAAAATATGCTCCAAACCACATAAACACTTAAAATAAAAATAGACACTTATATTAACATAATTCTAAGCTTATAAACACAATAATCATCTAATAAACACCTAAAAACACACTAAAACACTTATCAAAACATAGTATAAATTACACCTATCATGAATTTCACCATCTTGCTTCAACCTCTTTAAAGTTTTTCTCACTAACCATGAAGTATTGTTAGGAAGAAACTGATATGTTAGCTCCTTCTTTATAGTCTCCCAAGTATCAATGGAAGGTCTGTCAGCATTGATGCCTTTAGAGATTATCATTCTCTATTACAACTTTACATCATCCACCAATACACAGTGACGATGTCATCAAAGGTTCTCATTCTCTACTCTAGCTTTGCATTGTCCACCTAATTCATCACTGTGACTGACACCTTCTTCGAATCAGACACCTTTGCGGCTGCATAGTATTGCTCTATATTAAACAAAAATCAAATTCCTTGGCACTCCATTTGTCATCGAAAACTTAGGGCTCTCACGCCTTCATCAAAATGCTTTCAGTAGGCCCATCATCCTATGATATAATAGCATGCCTTAGGATCATTATCTCCATTCTAGAATAATCTTGTGTTTTCATCAAGCCCGCTATTTAATGCTACAATTGTCAGATTTGTACCTTTAAAACCTCGAACTGAGATTAATAGGAAATGACTTCTTCTTCCCCTAAAAGAATTGGCACCATGAGTGTCTTCGCCCTGTTGACACACTCTGTCAAATTGCTGCCTCTGTTCATATCGATATTTTGGCTTTGATCCATTGAAGCAAGACTTGGTCTTCCCACGTGATTGTCAACTAACAAAACTTTATTTTCGAACATCTCACAAATCTCATAGTATTTAACTCTTACACTTGAGTAAAAGTACTACGTAAAAAATGGATAATAAAAAAATAAACTTATAAAAGCTACGATAAAACCAACCTTTATTACTTCTTTAAAAGTATACAAAAGAATGTTATTCCTCAATGTATTCCCCTCTCCTTTAGCTCAGTTCTCGAAAGCAAGACTCAAATAAGATATATGTAAGCATCTCTAGCTTTACAATTAAAATCCTAATTAAACTAAACTAACCAAATAACCTTTATCCTTATCAAATTACATTAGACTAATTAATTGAATAACACCTTTATCTAAATAGGACGTTATCTAATGGGATTTGCTACATTATAACTAACAAGATAAGAGATTATATTTGATTACGAAAGATACATCCATTTCTACAAAGAACTCTACTATCTCCGGATTATCCTCCAGTTGATATATATCTATTGTGACGTTACCTGTCACATCATCTAAAATCTCTCTTTGATTAATATCTGTTGATAATAAGTCATCCAAGTCCAAAGTCTTTCATTGTACACTGGTCTGATGCAATGCTTACCCATTTCAAGTTCATTAGTTATAGCCTATCTATTTGAGCACACATTAAATCCTTAAAACTCCCACATATCTTCCTCATATATGTGATCCAGGTAAACTTCAACTGATGTCCATCTCGAGCTCATTTTTGGTATTACATCCGAATCTTATATCTCGTAGAAGATTTTTGTCAATATGCACCAATGCACGTCCACTCATCAACAATGTTCGTTTTCTTTGCTTACTCACAATTCTTTGTCTTGTTTTGTCTTCAAGTGTTAAATATTAGTCAAGACTCGACTGTGCTTATACGATCCCACTATTAAGACTTAGGGATCTAACAGTAGTCATGCAAGCAGAGAGAGACAACACAAATTACACTCTAATGTGTATAAGGTTTCTAGGAAAAATTAGCAATTATTATTCTTCAATTATGTATTGAGATAATCTATTAAAATATAAAATAATTTATCAAATCTATGAGAATATATAATGGCATTAATAATTGTTAGTTGATAATATTAATTAATAGAATCTTAAAGAAGAGACAAAGCAGGGGAAGCTTCAAACTCAACAAAACAATCATAGTTTAAGCCATTTGATTGAGTGAATTGAATTATTGCTAATGACCTAATGACCTAACAAGCCCATTTGGATGGGTGAGTTAAATTATTGCTAATGCCCAAAATGATTAAAGTATAAGCGAAGATCAAAATTGGTTCATTTATTTATTTTTATCTTGATTAGATGATAATTAACGTCATTATGAACGAATTAGCCCTCTCTCCCCGATAAATTAGGGTTTTCATTCCATTTCTGTGTCTCCTCTTGGACGCAGTCGCGTCGAAACGGTAACTTAGACTCTCCACTACCCCTCGTTTTCTCTTCTTGTTATACTGTTCAGTTATGGTTCTCCCTCTCCAGGGTTTTGAGTTACTCTTTATAATCTTTGATTCAGTGATATCAGCTCAGTTGCTGTATCAATAGAAGTCATATTCACTTCTATGACTTCTTAATTTACTTTCTAGCTGGTTTTGTTGCAATTGATTTTGAAGTTTCAGAGAGTAATGCGCCATTGTGAGGTTCACAGTTCGAGACTTTACTTTGAATTATTGAAGCCCCTTTTAACTTGCTTTACTATGGTGGCTTAAAATGTGGGATATTTTTGCTTTCAGGGTATTTGGGAAAGGTGGGTATGAGAGAAGATAAAGAAATTCAGCTTCTTTTGGTTCCTTTTATTATAAATTCTCTCCCTATTTGATTAATTACTTGATTCTTGATATGATCTTGGATAAAAGATAGTTCTCTCTCCACTGTTTACTTGGTGTTGCAGTCACTTGATCAACTTCTGATACCCGGTTTAGATTTTTTTTTGCTCATTTTTTGGTTTAAATTAAATTAGAAATCTTTGGGGGTCTTTTTGTTGTCACTCTTTAGTTTATTTTTATTTTGATACGTACAAGGCAACTCTGAATGGCTCCTTTGGTTATACGTGTGTGTGGTTTATCTGCTAGGTTTGATCCACAATGCAAAATGAGTCTTTACCAAGATTGATGATTGAAATCTTTCCATGAGAATGTGAACTTCATTATTATATGATAAAATGATATCTGTCGTGCATCCTTTTAATGGACAGTTTTTAGTTGCATTTAATCCGTTTAATGTGTAAATAGGGTGTTCCTATCATATGGGTAGTCTTTGAAGATTCAGCATTTGATCTCAGGCTATTCACGTATACCAATCAGTGCTTTGCTTTTATTGGTGTTGATTGTAATACTGTCTGGAATTTCCTAAAATTGGGAATTTTGTCTGTTATGCTTAATGCAGATTGAAAGCAAGCTTCTTTGATTTCAGTAAGGTCTACAGAAAATAGCTAAAACGGGGTCTTTGTGTTGTGTGGCTGCAAGGCCACATGGGTCAAATGCTACCAGCAGGGACTGGTCCATGGTTCCACATGAGCCTTACTGGCAAACAAACTCAAGCTTCTCGCCACATTCAGCAGGATGGGATTTTAGATTCCCATCTGAAGTGCTGCCATATGATTCACATGATGGTAACATCATCTATGGTTCTTCAACATCATCAAACAGTAAAGTTAGTGAATTGATGCAGAGCAACCATATCTTTGATCCTCATTCTACTGCCTCTGATGGAGCCGGTTTATATTACACTAGTCCTGATGATATTTCTCAGAGTCCTCAGTGGACACCCCCAGCAATACAGGAAATCAGTGTTGATGATTATGAGCCGTCAACGAGAAGAGGTAATAGATGTGGTTCAGTAAATTCTGGACCACCCACTCTGTATTATCAGTTAGCATCACAAAATTAGTAATTTGATCCATCTTTCATGTTGTAAAACGTTAGTCCTAAAATGTGTGGTCTAGGTGCTTAAAGGAAGCAACTATTACTAGAATTGTTGTTCATGTGTTTTCATTTGTTTTGTGTCTCTCTATTAGTTAAGACTAAAGCTGCGTATTATTGAACCTTTTCAGGCCCACATTTTAGTGAGATTTTTACTAAAATATTGTCGTTGTTGTGTCTGAACAATTTTTTGTGTTTCTGTTTGCTAGGTCAACCATTGGGAAGGTTTCCCTCTGCACTCACAGTGGAGGTATTCATGCACTTTTCTTATAGTTTATCACTTTCTTCCTGAATCCATTTTCTTACAGACTGATGCTTTGCAGGGGACATCTAGCAATCTTGATAGTAGTGATTTCGCTTCATCTCTTTCAGATGGCAGTGACACCGAGCCCACCTTCAAGTCATGCCTGTCATCTCATCGGAGCTTCTCAAGTTGCAATTTCTTTTCATCCAAACCCATTCATCCTTTATATTTTTCCAGCCAAATTCCAAGAGTCACTTCCGATTTCTCGGCAGCTAGGTTTTCAGATTTTGATTCTGCTTCTTCCCAAAGGGATACTAATCAATGGAGTAGTACTATCAGTGGTAATGATTTTGCTGATGTTTCTGAATCATTTCAATCTGAGAGGCTTGGCCCATCATGTACTGAATCTGGTGGGTTCAGATGTGGGTTGTGTGAAAAGTTGTTGTCTCAAAGATCTCCGTGGAGTTCTCGACGGATTGTAAGAAGTGGGGACATGCCTGTTGCTGGGGTGCTTCCATGTTGTCATGTTTTTCATGCTGAGTGTCTGGAGCAGACTACACCGAAGGCAAGTAAAAGTGACCCTCCTTGCCCTATATGTGCGAGATTGGGAGAAGAAACTTCCCCAGAACAGTGTAGTTTTCCCAGGTTTAAGAATGGCTTCTCTAGGCTTAGAACATTCTCTGAGGACGGGTCATCAAGGTCCTGGGGCCACACACAAATGGCAGACGTTGTTGAAGGACCTATAAGTGCACCTGCACGCAATACTATGTTGGTACTCAGTCGTAACCGGATGAAACGGAATGTTTCTCTAATGGTTAACTCTGGCAAGGAATTTCCAGGAAAGCTGAGAAAGAATGGCTTGCATTCTTCTCAGCTTTTAAGTGGAAATTCTGTCGATCTGCGACCGGTGGGGTGCTCAAAAGCAGTAGGCAGTCCGAGTATGAAGAGATAATTTTCGTCTTAAGTTGATCGACGATGTTTTACTATTTCCCTTGCAGATTGCTTATCATTTACAAAGGTGTGCTGACAATCTATTACACACCAAAAAGTACTGTTCTACTTTGTACAGTTATTTCAGTCTAACTGCTGATTAAAACAAGCTTGAAAGATGCAACTGCAATGCATATGTTCAAAAGTTCACAATTCGTGTTCAGATTCTGGCAACATTGTTACTGATTCGTTTCTGTTGGAAAGTGATGAATAATTGAGTTCCAAATGAGCCAAAGAACACGAGCCTGTAAATGAGCATTAAGCCTACATCATCTCAGCATCACAAACGGAAACAAATTTGCACATAATCCAAATCTAGGAAACAGCAGATGAATATAGAGACATAAACATGGTATGAATTACGGTTCTGATCACCTCAATACATTCTCAAATTATTATATAAACATTCATTGATCCTAAAGAAGAGGGGACTTTTTCATTTTTCTTTCACTAATTTTTGTATTCTCTGTAACTTTTATTAATTTGATTATCAAAGTCAAACATCAAAAAGACATTTTTGTTTTGTTGGTATGTCGAGAGAAAATTCAGACTGACTCGTATCATATGTTTTAACTCATCTGAATAGACCCATTTGAAGTGCTTGAATTGATATCCAGACTGATGTCATATCTCTAATTCCTCGTGACAGACCAAATCTTGAATACTTGCGTAGATTTAGAACTTCATCGTAGTAGGCTTAGCCTCACATACTTAAGCCCAAACAGCTTTTTGACCTACCTCGAAAGATATGAAAGACCTCCCTCCTGGCCGTACATACGACTTTTATCGAATATAACTTTTCATAAAATTCTATATGTATCGATGAGATCGAATATCGCATTCTATTTACTCACTTTAAATTGAGTATCTGTTTCCCTCCTTTTCCTTCTAGGATTATAAATCTTGTATTATACATATTAATACAGTTGAGTCCTTGGGTTTGAATCAAGGAATCTCCTATGAATGTACCAATTACAAGAAAAGGTCTTATCATAGTTAATATGGATCCCCACCACCCATCAATGCATGGCATTCTTGGACTCATCGGTACTCTAGACGGTGAAGATGTTATTAATTGTGAACCAATATTAAGTTAAAAATTGTAGATTCAAAGAATTCAGGTCGACATAAATTACAGTATATTATTTGATGCATATTATGGGGTTATGATCAGTTAATGTTGACAACGACAATAATAACAATTCAGTAATAATTACTATGAAAATTGAGATTTAAAAAAATTTAGTACACATATTTACTCCTAATTAGTAAAGTTAATCTTGATAAATGTACAATTGACAATCATATGCCTACATCTTTTTCTTTTACCAAGATATGGAACGAATACACTTGCATCCATAGTCCACATATCCACCTTCCAACTTCGATTATCCAGCAAATTTTGAGAGTATACAGCAACAACTGCTAATCTTAATTACAGTTCTCCAATCTAGAGCTATGCTTGTAAAGACCATTGAGAATTTGAGATTAAGCCTAAACTGCCGCGGAGTACACTATAGTTTAAACTCGTGTAAGACGAAGCTTATTATAGCAGCCCAGCCAACCATGGAAGGTGTGCATACCAGAATATAGCATGTTGGTCCCACTTGTCGTACACCTTCATAAACCAACGTCAATTAACCTGTCGTAAGGGCAAAGATCAAGAGCACGCTTGTATACAATCTTCATCATATACAGGTAAAGCCTTATATGTTATGTAAAAGTTCAAAGTATACAAAGTAGATGAGTTTGATCTCCTAATAACATGGAATATCCAACACCTTAAATCCTTACTTTTGTTAATGAACTCTAGTTCAACGAATAGTATACTTAATACTGTCAACTTGATATGCCAAATATCTTATTTCAGGCCTGATATGAAGTCGATTAAATAGACCATTCAAAAGCTTCAACTCAGATGGTAAGCCTTGAGCAATTGATAAAATTACTTCTTTGTGACCATAAGATCATATGTTTAATTCACGAAAATAACCTCTTTGTAAAAATATAAATAGAAGGCTGTGTACATTATGACCCTCCTCAGACTCCAGACCCCAGATCTTACAAAACAAAGAGTCTTATGCTCCAGATATGTTGTCTTTTAAAAGCTTAACTCAGAAATACATGTCATGAAGAGTGAAATAATAAAAGAGACTTAGCTAACTATAAAAATGTCACCACACAAGACTTGAGACCAAAGGTCACACAAAATGCTAAAGAAGAAACAATGTAAAACGTAAAGAGATTAGTTAAGTGATAGTTCGATAAAAACTATTGTCCTCAGTTTCTCACTAATTGTCCTCTCTTATTCGGTTGTTCCTTCATTAACACATCAAACATAATCCTTATATTTCCTCTTTTTTCATCCTTGTTGAAGTTTTCTACTTATGCTAGATAAGTGAGAATGATTCATTAACAGAAAAATTAGATTGGGTGAGAAGGAGACTTCACATTGATCTATATATAGTCAATATTGGAATTGGGTTAGACCGCAAAGTCTAAGCTTGAGCCTGAACCTAAGCTTTTGTTTAAATCTTGAAAAAAAAAACTCCTAACTTAACTTAAAACTCGATCGATTTAGGTTAAGTTCATCGACTTTGAACCTAACTGGACTCTAACTATGTTGCGAAGCCTAATACAACTTATGGAAATCGACATTGAGTAAATATCAATACAATATTTTTTACGATGTTAAGCACCATTCCACTCCCATAGATGCTTCATACCGAGTTCATCTTCTTGAATAAGTTTGATAAGAATATTTTTTTATAAAGGTAGAAGACATTGGGTTTTCCAGTGACTTAAATAACTTTAAAAAAACCTTTATAATCCTTAAAACTCTCCAGAAAACAGTTAGTAGTTTTCAATTTTTAGAAAAACTCCTTATCTTAGTCTTTTATTAAAAATTATTGGTGAAACAAAGACAATATAAAAATTACATGTAAATTAATCAAATGTTTCTAACATGATAACTTAACTTTTAAACCCAAACTGAACAAATTAATCATGATATAAATCAATAATTTATTATAGTTATTTTAACTTATTAGTTTAGTTTATTTAATTGATTTTGATTGATTTTAAGATGTGAGTTGATCACCATGTCAACAATATTTGATAACCATGTGTGATGTTCATGTCACATGTGTTTTGCCATTATTTTTCGATGAATGTTTAGGAAAAAGAATTTTAAAATTTTTTGAAAATTAAAGATTTTCTTTAAATTGTTTAAACTGCAAAAAAGTTAGGGTATTTTTATCTCTAAAAAGTTTCAGTTTTGGCTTAAGCGGAGAATGTCTTTAACAAGTTTTAGTACATAGGAACATGTTTCCTTCTTTATTTAGATTATGTTTTTACAATGTCTTTTCTCATTACTTACTTTTTACAGATATTGAGACCTCAAACTCCATTGCATTTTAAATTATTTTAAGCAGTATTCCTTGTGCAAGCCACAAATTCATCTAATCTTAAGAGGAATTGAAGTTTAGGTTGTTCGGGTGATGCTTGACATCTTTTTATAAACAACTCAGTCTTTTATAAAGAGCAAATAAGTCTGAAAGAACAAAGTACTATGAAGAAACTATATTGTATATGTTATATATTATTAATTGAGGAATGTCCCTTAATATACAACCTGATGATAACTAGATAAGGACAAATAAAATAAATGATAAGAATGTATAAAAGCTATAACAAACTTGATATAGACATGTGAGAAATAAGGACAAATTATACAAGATAATGTGGTTAAGAATCTAAGATGTTATCATCCCCCCTCAAGCTCACAAAAGGAGGAGATGGTGAGCTTGTCTCAAAGTCATTGAAATGCTGAAGAGGAAAGAGTTTTAAGTCATAATATCATCGATCTGAACAAAGGACGAAATATGTTAGAACGAGTATAGCTTTGTTGATGGCTTGATCCCAAACAAAATAAATGTCCCCAAACAAAATAAATGTCAATTTCTATATATTTGGTACAAACCTAAGAAACCAGATATGAGGCTAAAAATGTAGCACTAAGATTATCACACCAGAAGATAGGTGAAAGATTAGCAAAACTCAATTCACTAAGAAAAGCAGTAATCTAACATAATTCTATAGAGGCAAGAGCAATGCTTCGATACTCAGATTCAATGCTAAATCGAGCAATAATAGGTTGCTTGTTAGCACTCCATGAGATAATATTAGGCCTTAGAAATTTACAGTAACCAAATGTAAATTGTTTATTATCAAAACAACCAGCCTAATCAACATCACAATAGGCTTATAAAGAAAGGCTAGGAGATTTGGTGAAGTGAAGGCCATGAAAGGGTGTGGAGTGGAAATATCATAGAATCCGTTTCACCACAGACTATTGAATGTTAGTAGGACACTGTAAAAATTGGTATAACTTATGGACAATAAATTAAATGTCAGGCTAGGTGAGACAAAGATATTGAAGAGTACCAACAATGCTACGATATTCAATAGGATCAGACAACGAAGCACTATGGTTTTTAGACAAGGGGAGAGATTGACTGACTGGTGTACAAATTGGTTTGGATTTATTAAATTTAGTTGGAAGAAGAAGATCTTAGTATATAGTGCTTAGATGAGAAGAAGACCAAGAGAAGTGGTGTGAGCTTCCATATCAAGAAAGTGATAAAGTGGACCTAAGTTTTTATAGAAAAGGCAGAGTTGAGATTATGGATTAGTGTTATGATGAAGGATGGTGAAGAGTCGATTAATAAGATATCATCCACCTACACTAAGAGAAAGGTTGTGAGAAAGCTACTTTTATGAATGAAGCGAGAGGTGTTAGCCTTTGAGGGTTTAAAATTGAGATCAAGGAATGTTTTACTTAGGTGATGAAAAAAAGCTCGAGGGGCTTGTTTGAGACCATATAAGGCTTTATAGAGTCTATAAACATAAAGAGAATGATGTAGATCTGCGAAGCCAGGAGGTTGAGATATGTAAATTGGCTTTTGTAAGTAACTGTGAAAAAAAGCATTATTAACATCAAGTTGGCGAATAGGCCAAGCATATGACATGGCCAACGAAATGATGATGTGAATAGTTGTGGGTTTGATAACAGGACAAAAGGTGGCAATGTAATCAAATCCTAGTTTTTGATGATAGCCTTTTACTACAAGGCGAGATTTGTAATGCTTGAGAGAACTATCGAGATTTTGTTTAATGTGAAAAACCCATTTACAGCCAACAATATTTGTGTTTGATAAGGGAAGAACAAGAGTCCATATGCATTGTGATGGAGAGCATTGAACTCTTCAAGCACACCTTGGCGCCAGTGAGAAAATTTGTAACTTGCTAAAGGATGTAGAATTGGAAAGAGTATTTTGGGTGGTGATACAAGGGGTATGTGTGTGATCTCTAGTACATGTTATCATAGGATAAGGAGGAGGATGTGATGTGGTTATGGTAGGAGGGAAGAAGTAGAGGGTAAAGGGGAAGATGTAAAGGTAAAGACAAAGGAGAGGAGGAAGGTGAGGTGGAGGATGAGATAAGTAAATTTTTGAAAAGAAATAAATGTTCAAGGCAACAGATATGATGGGAAATATAAAAGCTTACAGGTGATGAGATCAAAGCACCAATAACCATTATATTGGGAGGCATAACCAAGGAAAAAATATTATACATAATTTGTTGTAAGTTTGTCTATACGGGTAAAGCCTAAATAAGGAAAACAGGCATAACCAAAGGCTTGAAGATGAGTAAGGTAAAGTTTAGTGCAGTGTAGGACTTTATGAGGAGATTTGTGATGAAGAATAAGAGTGGGTAAGAGATTAATAAGATAGTCAATAGCGGCGATTGCTTCGTACCAGAGAAACTTAAGGAGAGAAGCATGATACCATTTTTAGTTATCAGAGACCAGTTTTAGTTATCTAACAAATTTTTGGTTCAATAAGACCATTTTGTTGGATTGTATAGGGATAAGAGATTCAAAGAATGATACCATTGGAAAAAAGATAGTAAGCAAAGACACTTTTGGTGAGCTTAGGGGCTCCATCACTGAAAGGTTTGCATGGTAGTGGAGAATAGATTTTGAGGGATGATTTTAAAGGATTGAAAATGAAGCAATGCATGATGTTTATGGGTTTAAGGAAAATCCAAATAAAACAACTAAAATCATCTATAAAAATAATGAAATATCGATAATCAAAGTGGGAAAGAGATGGGAAGGGACCCCAAATATCACAATGAATTAGTTGTAAAGGTTTAATAAAAAGGCGAGAAGATAGAGGAAATAAAAGACGAACACTTTTACCTTGAAGACAAGAAGTACATGTGTTGAGAACATTTTTAAATTGCAAAACATGACATAATCTATATAATGTAGAGTTACATGGATGACTAAGACGTTGATGCCAGAAATTTATTAAAATAGAGACAGTTATGAGAGCAACTGGATTTGTGAAATGCATTGGAATTTTCATTGGATAAAGGTTGTTATAAATAAGGCCCCCAAAAAGTAATATCTTAAATTTAAGATCTCTACGACACAACCAAATGGATTAGATTCAATGATACAGGAATTATTGGTGACAAATTTTGCAACAGATAAAAGGTTAGTAGTAATGTGAGGAACAATCAATATATCATGAAGACGAAGATCATGGAAAAATGTGGGAAAGATTAAGGCACCAATGGATGAAATAGGAAGAGTGTGTCCATTATCAACAATGACTTGATTGTATCCTGTTGGATCGCGTATGGCTCGAGTATTCACAATACGCTGCAGAAAAGACTATAACACAACACATTGTATAACAGAAAAATATAGGATGCACAAAATACCTTTTGACACGGATTGATGAACGTTATTTTGGATTCGTAGACACTGCTACATGCGAATGTCCTCTACCGGTATCCACACGAGCATGCACGATCTGGGCTGCGGCTATCGTGTGCTAGCACGTCCTGAAAATCTTTC
>JAOSBN010000001.1:1913554-1932127 GCA_027563595.1 Erythroxylum suave
TTTCAAAAACAACCTAACCATCTTTCATTTACCTATTTTTCACGTATACACTTCACTTGATGAATTTATCTCTTTTTCTAGGGAGGTGGTTTCATTTCTGTCAAACTTGAACTATTAAGAAGGAACAAGAACCTTTTGATTTTTGGCTACCTCTTAAAAGGATTTTTTTCAATACTTACAATTTCGTAAATTTTTATTTTATCTCTTGAGTAATTCAACCTTGTTTGGTTCTATGTTCTCATCAAGATTCTAAATTTACAAATGGGTTTGCTTTTTTCATCCTATAAAAGCATAAAGTTTGTAGTGATTTTTGGATACTTTTTCCTATCAAGTTTTTTGCTATTTACACTGAATGAGTACAACAATATCACGAATATTTAAGTACAAAAAAGATTCTAGAGAGGTATACAAAATCTAGTACAACAAAGTTATCCGATAGAAAATCTAGGAGCAACTGAGTTGGTTTTAACCAATATTTGATTTGGTCACTAGTTATTAGGTCGATGGAGAGACATTCTCCTGAATACTTTACTGTAAATTTTGTGGGCTACGACAAACTGCAAGTTTGGATTGTAAATGAACAAAACGCTTGGTAGATAGTGCCTTTGTAAGAATGTTAACATATTGATTTACTAAGGCAACATATGAGACAAATAGGTCACCTTACTTAACCTTTTCACGCACAAAATGATAATCAATTTGGACGTGTTTTAATTGCTTGTGGAAAATTGGATTAGAAGTCATAAACTTTGCACTTCAATTGTCACAAAATAAAATAGGTGACCTGGGTAAAAGAACACAAAGCTAACAAAGAAGTTGGACCTAGATCAATTCCGCAGTAACTGATGCAATAGCTCAATATTTAGCCTCGGTACTAGATCGAGCAACCCCCTGTTGTTTCATGGAAGACTAGCTGACAATGTTGCCTCCAAAGTATACATATTAACCATAGGTAGATCTCCTACTATGTTGGCTTGAATTTTCTCAAAAATGGTGGATTTAAGCCATAAGAGGACCAATCTATCCCTTTTTTTTTTTCAAACAACAAACTTAGGATTAGATTTTTTAACAAAAAATTAAGGTGTGTCTCCCTCTGATTGTTCTTGAATAAAGACTGGTGGTGCCACAATTTCACTGGTGATAAAACCATCTAAATCAAAAGCTTCTAAGGTTGATAGAGCATTTGTGCTCTAAAGATAATAGTTTTCTCTTTCCAACATAGTGTTCATGGTTAGAAAAGAAGCAAATAAGGATTGGCTAGAAGATGCAATAACAAGAAGGTTTGTGTTTTGGGAAATTGCCTTTGACATTAGACTTTTAGGCTTTGATACCAAATAAAGGCGCAAAGTTTGTAAAGATTTTTTAGATACTTACGCTGTCAAGTCTTTTGTAATTTATACCGAATAAGTATAACAATCTCATGAATATTTAAGTACAAAAATATAAAATCTAGTACAACAAAGTTATTCAGTGGTAAATCTAGGACCAACTAAGTTGGTTTTAACCAACATTTGATTTGGTCACTTATTATCAGTTTGTTAGAGACTTATTCTCCCTAATACATCCTTTTCTCTATTGTTAGCTCAAGTTTTATGTTTAACGGTTTTGATAATAACTGTATAATATTTCAAAATTTAAACTGGATTTATTTCCTTGTATAAGCAATGGTATAATTATGAAAAGGAAATAAAATTATAGAATAATTGCTTCCTTTCTTGTGAGAACCTTCTTTATAAACTTATCTTTTTGGAAATAGTTCCATAACATCTGGGAGGATCTTATTAATTTGAATAATTAGCTCTGGAAACCTTGACAGAATGTTTGAATATCGAAGACTTTAGTAGAGATAATATCAAAGATTAAACAATGACTAATTGAAGAAATTGTCTACTTAAAAAAGAGCCATTATATTTTCAAAAGATACTATACACAATAGGCAAGACGCAAGACACAAACATGAGACTTGTGAAATATCTTAGAGCTTCATTATTTCTTGAAAGTTATATCAAATTCTTTGTACCTTAGAAAGTGATATCACTCTATTAAGAGAGACTGTTAAATCCTTTATACATTTCTTGTTAAGAGCTTATAAAGGCTAGCAAAATACTACTACTGTAGAAAGTTGAAGAACGTTGAAAAATATACACTTGTAAGCTTGAAGAGGCTCGTCGAATTATTACTTGGTTTTTATAGTGAAATACTTAAGTTGGATACTTAAGAACTGGACGTAGGCTTCATTATAAGCTAAAACAGTATAAATCTATTGTGTCATTTTCTCTCTCTTCCTTACTTTTAAATTTCTACATTATGAGTTTTCAAATGGTTCCTTCAGTTTTACAATAGGCTTCTTCTATTTTTATCGCAATAGGTTTCTCTCAAAAGTTCACAAACTCTTATTGATTAAACATACTTCTTTCTTTTTGAGCACTAGTAGACTCCTATCGATTAAACAGGCTCCTATCGTTTTGAGCGTTAACAAGCTTCTTTCATATTAACAACCTTCTTTCTTTTTTAACATTAACAAGATCCTTTCGAAAGTTTATATGACATTTCCATTTATAAAATGATTTTCTTTAAGCAGGATCTTATTAATTTGAAAGTATCTTGAATTTTTTTCCTCCGCAATTCTCCCCCCTCTTGCATGTGTTTACTATATCATTTGGTATCAGAGTCAGGTTTCATATTTATTGTGTTTTACAGCATATGATAGATCATAGCAAACAATTTGAGAAGCCTTGAAGGACAATTTGTCTCAAAGCCTCCTTACTTCAATGGAAACAACTACTCATACTGAAAAGAGAGAATGACAATCTATCTTCAATCTATAGATATTGAAGTTTGGCAAGCCATCAAAGTTAGAGCTACACTTCCCATTATAGAAAATGTAGAATTATAATAAGATGATGACAGAAGAAATGCACAACTAAACACTAAAGCAAAACATCATCTGATCTGTGCACTTTTTTCAGAAGAATATGAGAAGATATTTTACTGCTCTGCAACAAAGGGAATGTGGGTTAAACGATAACTCACCTTTGAAGGAACGAATGAGGTAAAGAAACATAGAATAAGTCTTGAAACTGTTGGCATGAAATAGGGAGAAACCATGGATAAATTCTTTACCTTAAAGAACAAAAGATATATCCCAATAATGAGCTTATAACGAAGATTCTAAAACCACTACCAAAGCAATGGAGACCTAAGGTGACTGCTTTAGAAACTACAAAGAATCTAGACATTCTTTCACCCGAGAAAATCTGATGATCCATGAAATCGAGCTTAGGCGAGATGAAGGATCCTCCTACAGAAAAGGAATGACACTAAAAGCAACTGACGAATCAAATGGTGATGAAAAGGACACAGAGTTGCAAATAGATGGAGATGACGAGTTCATCTCATTGTCATAAAATATACCCGCTTCTATAAAAATAAGTTGATGAAGAAAAAAGAAGGAAATAAGAAAGTTGGAAATAACGAGTTCCTATCAAAAGGCAATAGTAGCAATAACAGTACACAAAACAATCAAATCATATGTTATCACTGCAAGAAGCCTAGACACACAAGACCTTAATGTCCTCTTCTTCAAAAAGACAAGTCAGAGAATAAAAAGCCCAGAAAGCAAGCAATGACTGCAACCTAGTCAGATAAGGATTTTGAAAACTTTGAAGAAGAAGAGCTAGAAGAAGTCAACAACATTTGCTTCATAACTGAATTAGGAGATGATGAGGTATATTATTCTAACTCCGATATTGAAGCTGATGAATTGAAAAATGCATATCATGAATTGTATGATCAGTACAAAAAATTGACAATGAAGCATTTCAAAGAAGTTGAGAAGTCCAAAAATAATGATGCATCTCTAAAGATTAAGATTAAATCATTAGAATCTGAGAATGAGAGTTTGGCGACCAAAAATACGTCTGTTGAGGATGATTATTAGCAAAAGGTTTCTGAAAAGCAAGTTCTAGAAGAAAGATTAGCCAAGTTGGAACATAATTTGCTTGAGAATGATTTTGATAAAGTGAGACAAGGAAAGGTTGTCGGCCTAGAACTTGAGAAAGAGAAATGTGCAGGAAAGATCTTATCTCTAGAAAAAGATCTTACAAATTTTGGTTAATAGAAGGAATAACCTGGATGCATTACTTGATAGTGGTAAATGTGTTTTTGATAAGGCTGGAATAGGTTACAATGAAAACAATAATATTAGGCCATGCAATAATTTCGTTGTTAAATCCAGTAGTAGCTATAATCAAAATAGCAGAAACCTGATATATGGTAGAAATTACAACAATTCTTATTCATTTCTTTAATGTTTCTACTGTGGTAGACATGGTCACATTAGTCATTGTTGTAACTTCCATAAAATGGAGAAATAATCTCAAATGTATGTTTGGAGACCGAAAGGTCAAGCTACTAACCTAAAAGGACCCAAAAAAAATTAGGGTCTTTAAAATGAGATAATATTTTTCTAGAGATATGCTTAAAAACGAAGACAAGAGAAAATCAACGGATAGTCAACTGTGGTTATTCAAGACATATGACAGGTAAAATATCACATTTCAATAATATTAAAAGGAAAGACAGAGGTAATGTCGTCTTCAATAACAAAAATAAAGCAAAGGTTACCAAAATTGGTAAAATTGGTGATTCTGACTCTATCTCTATTAATAATGTCCTTTATGTTGATGGTTTAAAACATAACCTAATAAGTGAAAGTCAGTTATGTCATAAGGGTTATAAATGCATCTCATTATGAAATAGTCATTAATCATAATGATAATATTATATCGTTGGTCCTAGAAATTAGGACATATATTGTGCTCAACTGGAAGACATGTCTTCACAAAGTGTAATGAGTTTTGTTTCTCTGGAAAATGATTTGTTTATCTAGCACAGAAGATTTGGACATGCTAGTATGAGCATTCTATCAAAATTGTCCAAGAATGAGTTAGTAAGAGGATCACCTACGCTGAAGTTTGAAAGCAATTAGGTTTGTGATGGTTGTTTAAAAGGAAAACAAATTAGAAGCAGTTTCCCTCCTAAAAATATTGTGTCTACTAAACAACCGCTTGAACTTATGCATATGGATTTATTTAGTTCCACTAGGACTCAAAGTTTTGATGGTAAACATTACAGTTTTGTTTTAGTAGGTGATTATTCCACATTTATATCAGTTACTTCCTATCAAATAAAGTTGATGTTTTTGAAGTTTTACAGAAAAATTTAGATCGAAAAAGGATATTGAATTACTTCAATTCAGAGCGATCATGGAAGAGAATTTGACAACATAAAATTTGAAGAGTTTTGCGATGAAAATGGCATATTTGACAATTTTTCTTACCTAAGGACTCCTCAGTAGAATGGTGTCATTGAAAGAAAGAATAGGACCCTAGCTGATATGGCCAGGATAATGTCATATGAAAGTGGCCTACTCTATGGTTACTAGGCAGAAGTGGTATCCATTGCTTATTATATACTCAATAGGTTCCTTATAAGACCTATTCTGAAAAAGACCCCCTATAAGTTGTGGAAATGAAGAAAAACAAATGTTGCTTACTTTTGAACATTTGGTTGCAAGTGCTTTGTTCTAAATAATGGGAAAAACAACCTTGAAAAGTTCGATGCAAGATCAGATGAAGTTATCTTTCTAGGCGACAATACCACTAGCAAAAGATTTAGAGTTTATAACAAAAGAACGAAGAAGATAAAAGAATCAATGTATGTAGTATTTGATGAAGCACTACCTTCGACAACAACAACTAATTTAGATGATGAAGAGCATCCTTTGGTTCCTAAAAATATATCGACTACACCTATAGTACCCTCGGAATCACAAGACCAAGAAGGTTCTTCTGAAGTCATGATGGAGCAGGTTCCTTCCTCGCAGTAGGAGCCTATGCAATGAAGAACACTAAGAGAATGGAGAGGTTAAGGTACACATCAATACATTATGGGAGACCCTTCTGAAAGTATAAGAACCAGATTTTCCTTTAAGAACAACTTTGTTGCCCTCATCTCACAATTAAAACCGAAGACTGTTGAAGAGATTCTTACTGATGAAAATTGGGTTTTAGCTATTAAAGATGAATTGAATTAGTTTGACAAAAACAAAGTTTTGACTCTAGTACCTCGTCCACAAAACAAGTCAATCATTGGAACTTGTTGGGTTTTTTGAAACAAACTTGACGAAAATGGTAAGGTGATAAGAAATAAAGCTAGATTTGTAGCTCAAAGTTATAATCAATAGGAAAGTATTGATTTTGATGAAACTTATACACCTGTTGCTAGATTAGAATCAATTAAATTTTTACTTGCCTTTGCATGTTATAGAAACTTCAAATTATTCCAAATGGACGTCAAAAGTGCCTTCTTAAATGGATATATTAACAAAGAAGTGTTTGTTAAGCAACCTCCAGGTTTTGAAGATGAAAACCATCCTGATCACATGATGAAGTTGACTAAAGTCCTGGATGGTCTAAAACAAGCTTCTTGAGTTTGGTATGGGAGGTTAAGTAATTTTTTGCTTGAGAATAACTTTAAAAGGGGAAAGGTAGATAAAACCTTATTTATTAAAAAAAAGAGAGAATGATTTACCCATTGTGCAAATATATATATTGATGAGTGATGACATAATATTCGGCGCTACTAATCAAACTTTTTGTGAAGAATTCTCAGCATTAATGCAGAGGGAGTTTGAAATGAACATGATGGGAGAATTATCTTTCTTTATTGGATTACAAATTAGGCAAACAAAAAAAGAAATCTTCATTAGTAGCAAATGCACAAAGGAACTCATCAAAAAGTACCATTTTGAGAATGCCAAACCTATGGGTACTCCTATTTATACTGAAACAAAACTTGATAAAGATAAAGAAGGCAAGGCTATGGATGAAACAAAGTATAGAGGAATGATTTGGTCACTACTATATCTTACAAACTCAAGACTAGACATTATGCTTAGCGTGTATCTTTGCGTACATTTTCAATCAAATCCAAAAGAAAGCCACTTTCAAGCAGTCAAGAGGATCTTTCGATATCTTTACGGAACTACAGATTTCGGATTATGGTATCCAAAAATTGACTTTTTAAAAATAGTTGGCTATTATGATGCAGATTATATAGGTAATAAAGTCAATCAAAAAAACATAAGTGGTCACTGTCAATTTCTTGGAAGATGTCTAGTTTCTTGGTCTTACAAGAAATAAAATTGCGCAGCGTTTTCAACAACCGAAGCGGAATATATAGTAGCTACCATCTTTTATGGTCAAATCTTATGGATGAAGCATTAACTCCAGGATTTCTCTCTAAACTTTAATCATATTCCTATATTATATGATAAAACTAGTTCAAAAAATCTTTCAAAAAATCTTGTACATGATTCTAGAACTAAGCATATAGAAATTAAGCATCACTTTTTTTAGAGATCATGTTTTAGAAGGTACCATTGATCTTTTACATGTTAATAATAAAAATCAATTAGCTGATATCTTCATTAAACCACTCTCTGAAGACAGATTTTGCCTGTTGAGAAATGAGATTGGTATGCACAAACTATCTGATATTATTTCTGTATGAATTTTCTATGCTACTTCTCTCTTCTAACATTATCAAAATCCTTCTTCTTTAGAAGGCTCCTCTCAAGTTCAAGACCTTCTCTTAGTTTAGTAGGCGCCATTTAGTTTATAAGGCCCCTTCTTTTTAGAAGACTCCTCTCAGTTTCATAAAGCAGATGACATGTGTCTTAAAAAGGAAGTCATTCATGGCATCATTTTAGCATTTAAAAAATGAATGCACAGTTTTGACAAGCAGTTGTACGAGACTGACAGAAGATATGCAGACGATCCACTCCCTCTTTTAGCCTGTACGACTATCCTTCTTCACACGAAGTCAATGCTAAAAAAATCGTTTAACACTTCTTAAGCAAGCTTCGTTCTTTCACTCATCCTCATTGTTCTTCGAAGCGCTACTCTTTACTCTCTGCATTCTAACTCTCTATTTTCATCTCAAATCTTCTAAACCTCACCCATCGTTCTTACAATGGCCAAAACAAAATCAAAGGAGCAGAAGAAAATCACAACTTCCACTGGTAGCCCTGGTGAAGTTCATGTTTCTGATTCCACTCCTACTAAAGTTGTCTCTATCTCTTCCACGCTTGGATCTACTACTCCTTGACCTGGTTTTATAGATATGAAAGTGTCTGGAGTACATTAGATCATCAATGATAATGATTTAGACAAAGAACTAGCTCAAGTAATAAGATGTCCACAAACCAAAGGAAAGCTTGCAAAACAAACAAAGAAAATTTCTCAACAAAAAGAAACCCCTGTTGTTAAAAAGAAAGAGGAAGAAGAATCTAGAAAAAGAAAAGGAGAAGAAATAAAGAAAGGAAAACCGCCTGTGACTGAAGATACTATTAAGGACTCCATTGATAGAAATGAATTGTTTTATGAAAAGATAATTCCTAAAGAAAAAAGGGCAAAGAAAATAAAGATAGCTGCCCAAAAAGGAAATACATCAACACCACAAAAATGCTTCTATCAATGAAAGCTAAAGTCCGCTATAAAATGCAATGTAAGAAAAGAAAAGTGGTTGTTGGGCCGATTTTGTCTCCCATGATGTTTGATGACATAAATATACCTATTTGTCCTTGCTTTGTTGCCATTGGTTGGGAAAATTTTCTAAAATTAGATGAAACCGTATGTGATGAGCTAGTCATGACATTTTACACACACATGTGAAAAGAAGAAATTGATGAAAAGCTAGCCATTGTCTCATGGGTGTATGAATGTGAAATTTTAATTTTTGAAGAAATTTTAGGAGATTCCTACAGGGAGAACTAATTTTTCCTATCATAAGTGGGATGTCGATAATTTGGATTTGGAAGAAGTTGTAAATTCCATATGGCTTTATGCTGAAAACACCCAGATGGGAGACCCTGGAGTAGCTAATTAGATTTACTATCTCGATGCCTCACATCGTTATCAGCACCTCAATCTTTCCCAAGAGTAGCTCTATTGACAGGTGCAATTTGTTGGACACTTATGTAATGTAAAATTTTCTAAAAGAGAGCAAAATGAATGTTCCAGCAATGATCTTGAGATTCATGGTGGATAAGGGGAATCACAAGAATGCCACTAGTTGTTTGCCTTATGAAATGCTGCTAACCAAGATTTCACTCATTATACAGTACCTTTTCATAATCTAAATTGGTATGCACCAGCTAAGTTTCATTATTCCATCCCCTACCAATTGGATACAAATTGCAAAAAAAATGTCTGGGTAGACACAAGATCTGAATGAGTAGTAGAAAACTTAGATCCTACTTCAGACCAACCAACTTCTGTGCCTCTTCAGGATGAAAATAGTGCAAATCTCCAACAACAGCTGAAGGGCATTCAAGCCAATCAAGAACAAATGCCAGAACAAATAGATAACACGCAAAATCAACTTATTGACATGTAGATTTTGCTCAAAAAAATTTCTAAATCTCTTCAATAACTATGTTGTTATTCTTGCCAGGACTATTATAACATACTTATGATATTGTTTGATGCGTTCATTACTCTTTCCCTCTATTTTTTTTAATAATGACAAAGGGGGAGAATTAAAATGATATACTTGGCCTTGATGATATATTTTCAAATATTGGATTGATAATATATTTGCATTGATAATATATTTGATATTGGTGATATATTATGCTAAAATGTTGCTGAACTTGTGGAGTTTAAATATATGATAAACAAACAATAGGCTCTTTCTTTTAGAAGTCACGCTCTTTTGAATTATAACTGCAAGTAAAGGCTGCAAGTATTTTTGGAAACCTTTTATTATTATTTGAATTTTGAAAATACATCTATTATTGTTAGTCATCATCAAATAGGGGGAGATTGTTAGCTTAAGGTTTATGTTTAACGATTTTGATGATAATTATATAATATTTCGAAATTCAAATTGGATTTATTTCCTTGTATAAGTAACGATATAATTCTTAAAAGAAAATTAAATTATAGAACAATTGATTTCTTTCTTGTAGGAATCTTCTTTATAAACTTACCTTTTTTGAAATGGTTCCATGACATCTAAAAGGATCTTACTAATTCAAATAATTAACTTCAGAAGCCTTGACAGAACATTTGAATGTCGAAGATTTCAACACCAATAATATCGAAGATTAGGCAACGACTAATTGAAGGAATTGTCTACTTAAGGAAGAGTTGCCGCATAGGCAAAAGACACTATACACTATACACTATACATAATACACAAGACACAAGATGCAAGATGCAAGACACAGACACGAGACTTGCAAAATGTCTTAGAGCTTCATTATTTCCTGAAAGTTATATCAAATTTTTTGTGCCTTAGAAAGTGATATCACTCTATTAAGAGAAACTATTAAATCCTTTATACATTTCTTGTTGAGAGCTTGTAGAAGCTAGCAAAATACTACTATTATGGAAGGTTGAAGAACCTTGAAAAATAAACACTTGTGAGCTTGAAGAGACTCGTCAAATTACTACTTGGCTTTTATAGTGAAATACTCAAGTTGGATACTTGGAGATTGGACGTAGGCTTCGTTATAAGCCGAACCAGTATAAATCTACTGTGTCATTTTCTCTCTCTTCCTTACTTCTAAATTTTCACATTATAAGTTTTCAAGAGGCTCTTTCAGTTTTACAATAGGCATCTTCTGTTTTTATCGCAAGAGGTTTTTTACAAAAGTTAGCAAACTTCTATTGATTAAACATACTCATTTCTTTTTTAGTGCTAGCAGACTCCTATCGATTAAACAGGCTCTTATCATTTTGAGTATTAACAAGCTCCTTTCATATTAACTGCCTCAGTTCTTTTTCTACGTTAACATGATCCTTTCGAAAGTTTATAGGATTTTTCCATTTATACACACAATTCATCTCCTCTCGCATGTGTTCGCTTTATCATTTGACAATTTTTCTTTTCCCGTTTCTCTGCATTTATTTGGTTGTTCTTTCTTTTGTGTGTGTCTGCGCGCAAAAAAATGCAGATAAAGTAAAAGAGAGTACTTTAATAAGGGTTTAGTTCAACCACTATCTCTTATTTTTTTAAAAACTAAATTGATGACTAGAGAATTATCAACTTTATTAGAAGCTTCTGAGTCCATTTCTTTAATGTAGATTTGATTTTCTAAGTCCTTTTGGTAATATTTCACTTACCTAAATTTGTTTGTTAATTTCGTTTTCTTTCCCACTGCATTGTCCCAAGTCAAAAGATTGTTAAACGTTAGATTGGATTATGGAGAAAATAAAACTAATTCATTTATGATTAATTTCTTTGGTGGTGTGACATATTCCAATCGATCCAATCCAAGGTCCACCATTTGGACTCTGGAGCAGACTACAGTGAACGCGTGATAATCATAGTATGAACGATGTCAGGAGATAACATGGAGAGAGGCCATTATCAACAGTTCTAACGTAGAGGACAATAGGTAGATGAAGATGGAATGGTTTGTTTTGCAATAAAATTGATGAGTTTTCGTGACTTGAACGCTTAATCTTCCGAACACAAACAACTGAAATTTATATACATATAAATCTCAAAACGTGGGAAAGATAGGTTGTGGATAAAACCATGAGTAACGACAAGTTCTGAATCGTATTTATGATGAGGAGATAGGTAATATGTTGTACTCCATTTTAGAGCACAAAGAAAGAGCAGTGTAATTTCTTCCTCTGTTACAGAATTTCCATGTCCAGTTGTGAAATCATTTTCATCCTTCTGCTTGGAATCTGGCATTTAATGAATTATAAATATGGGTAGAAGTAGAAGCCAAAATGGGGTTTCTGAACGCGGAGAAAAGAGCCAAAGAACAAGCATGTGCGGCCGCTTCACTGTCACAGCCACCGTTAGAAAGATAAGGTAAGTTTCTCTCATGTCGCTTTCAACCAACCAAATTGAATAGTCTTCCTACCTCAGGAATTTTTCTTCAATCACACTTTCTCTTTACTTTTTATCTCTACAGGACAAACAACGGATAGGTCAAAGACCACCCTGCTTTCTTAACCAAACTAGCTCCTTTCGGGTTTGGGGTTTCAATATGCTGTAGTTCTACACACCAAGCGGTGGGGTTTGATTCTATTTGACCATTTGTTGAGCGTTCATACTAGTGAATCAGTAAGTTTTGACGACCGACGATCTGAGTTTGACCCTATCGGAAGTGGTGGCTACCGGGGTTCGCTTGGCACGAGTTTGGCTTGAAATTTGAGCATCTTATCCAACTCCAGGCTTTATCTTCAAGGGTTCCATTTCACGCATAGATGCTTGCAAAAAGATGAGGAGATAAAAAGTTTGAAAATTCTTTACCATGACCAGTGAATCTTGAGCAAAAGAAATAGACCAAGACCCAAAAAATATCATTGAGCTTCAAATTGAAAGAAATAATTGATTAATATCATGATTAATCAATACGATTAGATTAAACCTTATGATTACAACATGTTAGATTCAAGATTTGAATGGACAAATACCTAAAAAATTGAGGAGTAACTAAATCTATTGTTATTTTCTGTGAAGCGGAGCGACAGAAATGTAGAGGATTGATTACTGCTATTCCAAACCCTAAAAATACACATACAATTCTCAATGAGGCGACTGTATTTAAGGTTGACTAGCAGTAGGACCTTTTGTGCACTATAAACATGAGTCAAGCCTACCTATTATAGCAAGCTCATGATCACAGATCTAATGGCACGTATGAAATTTGACATCTAATTAATCAGGGTTTATACAAAATTAAGTTTATTATGCTAGGGTACATAATTAATGATAAAATTCTATCGTCAACATCAAATCCAAACCATTAAAACAAGAAATTTGAAATTTAAAATATTCAACTATATCAAATTATTATAAAATCAGTTAAAAATTAAATAAAATTAAAAATTTTAAATAATGATCAAAGCAAAAGGGTTTATTAAACAATTTATTTAGAATTATAAAAACTGATTAATTTATAAAAATAACCAATTAATTAATAAACTAATTAACTTTTAATAGCAAATTATTAAACTAAATCAAATTGAAAAGTCGGAACCGAACCAATTTGATTTTTAATTAAAACCGGAGATTACACTTTCGTACAAGCAAACTTTAACCAAAAGATTACGTACTGCTTTTGGTATACCATACACTTCCAGTATTAGGGTTATTAATCGAGTTGATTTGATACGCTAATTTCCGTGAATTGCGGCCCAATATTTTCGTCAGTCAGCGTCAGAATCCAATTTCATAGCTGTCCATGCAAATCTTATCTTGATTAATGGATCCAGAATTCCATCTACCGTAACTTTCATGTACAAATCCAGCTAGACTAGCGACCACTGACCACGTTAAACAAGCTTTAACCTAAAAAGCCATGGGGATGGGATCTTCATCTTCCACACCAACCTCTTGCTTTACGTCTTACTTATACCTAAAGCATTCGGTTTAGGTATAACCTAACTGGATACTCTATGACGTGCCCCGCTCCGAAAGAAAGATAAAGACATGGTGAATGAACTTATTCTGCTACGGAAGACCTTTACCGGTAAATAAAAGTTTGGTAGCCATGTGAACGATGCCCTAATGGTGGTTGGAAGAAACAAAAGTGCATTCAAAATAAAGATTAAAATATTTGACGCTTAAATTATAAAAAATTTGAACCGTTAAATTATTTGGATTGATTTATTTTAATAATAATAATAATAATAATAATTAAACTTTAAATTTTTTATAGATAAGAAAAATCTCACTTTCAATCATACTTTAAATTCTTTAATTTTATTTAATCTGTAACCAATTTTATAACAGTCTAATACCAATTAAACCTTTTAAACTTTAAATCTCTTGCTTTGATGGTCGATGGATTCAAAACCTAATTAACTTAGAAGTACAACTTTATTTTGATTAATTAAAGTTCTCCAAAATTTTAAGGTAATTACTTCAAATTCTTATGATTAATTCGTCAAAACAAGGAAGATTTGATCTCCGTGTCCCCTACTAGGTGCCCAATGGTGATCTCAGTGTAGCGAGAAATGGATGCATCGAACCGTTGAGTTGAGCTCTCTCTACTTAGCGACATTATGGGTTTTCGTTTGCAGCAACCACCAGATCTTCCTTAGATTAGTTTCGTTCCATCAGGGTCAGCGAGCCCAACTGTTGGCTCAGTTGGCACCTAAATCAGCCATTTTTTTTATCTATGATTGTGACCATGAGATAATCTTCGCTATGACAGGAGACGGCCATCTTGAGGCACCTACAGGCAACACCGGCGAGACCTTTGGCAACCCGATTGGGAGTTAAAGGATCTATAGTAACTACAGCCTCTTGGACTTCGTATTCATCATTTTTGAAAGCGGGGGAAGGGATCTCTTTTCTGCAACGGAAAAAAAACGGAACAAATTTGAGTCGGTACACTCTAACGATAGTTTTAATCTCGATTGATAATAGATTGACAGCTTTTGTTAGACAATAAACATCAATTGTATCATGTCAAGCTCATGCACAACTTTCTTGTTTCATCAAAATGTCGCAACGTATCATTCGGAGTAAATGCTTTGCTTAGTTGCATATGGACCGTCCAAGGAACTTGGGTCCCATTGCGGTGGAAAAAATGGAGGAGCAACTGAGCAAGTAATTTACATCTGAAGAAAAAAAGAGAAAGTGTTGTATTAAATTCTTGAAGTTGTTGAAGATGATGGGATGGAATGAACTTAACATCCGGGGGAGGGTTTGAAGTCAACAAAGTCCATTAAATTCGTTAACAGAACTACTGTGCTCTCTTGAACAAGTCTTACATAACCGCTGTAAAGCAATAACATTAAGACTTAGAGCCCCGTATATGCTGCCTACAACCATGTGCCAGAGATCGGAGAAAAGCGCACGCAAGAGTTGACCGCATCGATTTTGTAGTTGAATATTACATTAAATTTATGAATAAATCTTTTTAATTTCCTTAATTTTAAAAATATTTTTTGTTACTATATTATTAAAATTGCATTATAATAGAATAAAGGATACAGACCTTGTTTCTATTTTAAAATTTTTTAGAAAAACTCTTTATTATTTTTGGTTCTCTTAAATTTGTGTTTAAAATAACATCAAAAATATATAATATGAATATCAGACATAAAATAGTTAAATATTATATTATTTATATGACAATTTAACTCAATTCTTAAACTTGAATTGATCTAATTAAATTTAACTCATAGTAATAATTTATTATAATTATCTTAAATTATTAATTTAAGTCTAATTTATGTCGATTTTAAAAGCTGAGTTAGTTTATGATATTAGTGACATTTGATCAATTGATATCTGTTTGTATTTCTTCGTTATTTTTAACCAAATTTTAAGAAAAGGAAAATTTTTAAACTAAAAATAAAAAAGTTGAATTTTAAAGATAAGAAGACTTTTATAAGATTTTTTTAAATTATAGAAAATATCTATATCTTTTAACTTATTATAATATTATCAAGTTTAAAAATCCTCATCTTAAATATCTATCTAATTATTAGATTAGGGTAAATTTCATTATACAAGGCTCTCTATTTTGAGAGGGTCAAGAGAGCGTCATCAATTGTATACAACCTTATCTATCTATTTATCCTAATGTAAAAACATAAGTAATTTGTATTGTTGTATTGAATAAGATATTTTTTCAGTTTTTAATGTTATAAAATATTTTATTCTGTGTATCAACGAAATTCATATTATGTGTTATTGTTGTTGTTATTAGTACAAAATGATAAAATATGTTGAGAGAAAATTGTGTCTCTTCAGGAGGTGGTCGAGTAGGTGGAATGAGAGATATGGGATCAAAAGATCATATGTTTGAATCTCCTTACTTACACTCTCTCGATCAAGTTTATTTGTACAGGATTTATCTGATATAAAGTACCAAATTGGAGTGATTTGTAGATTATTATGTCAATTTAAAGATTTATCTAGTATGCATCTATAAGTGACCGTCGATTCTTATGTTCTCACAAAAAAATAAAAAACAAAAAATTGTGTATAAGTAAAATACAAACACCAACTTGACCCGCTTGGAAGAAAATCGCCACAGGTTTTCAATTTTTTGAGCCAAAAAAACACTAATTTCAAAAGAAAAAACAGAACACTGTACTTTTTGTTTTTAATTTTTGGCTCTTTATTACAGAACCTACTTTTGTTTCTCAAGAGCGGTTGCTGGTCCCCAACTGTTTAAACCGAATGCGAGTGTGAATTAGTTAGTCTGTTGTGAGTTGTGTTGTGTGACCTTTTTGATTTCGTAAAATAGTCCCTGAGCCACTTGCCCAAACTTCTATAAATTCGCCGACTGCCCTCCAGTTTGCTCCACCCACCTCTCTCTCATTTTCTCTTTACAGCTCTTACTCTGTTCCCTCTCAAAGCTTGTTCAATTGTAAGCGTTTTCCCTCTCTTTCCTTTGCTTTAGATTCGCTAGTGTCCGGCATTCTTTTTCAAAAATGTTGAATTGGGTCTCACTTTTGTGCAGTAAAATGGCTTTTCTTGGGATGCTTTTGGTGGGTTTTCTTGCAATGTTGTCCTCTGCTAATGCCTATGGCGGTGGAGGGTGGATTAATGCTCATGCAACCTTCTATGGAGGCGGTGATGCCTCAGGGACAATGGGTATGGTTACATTATAACAATGAAGGATTTTAAACACAAAAAGTTCGTATCTTTTAGAGAAAATCCATTTAACAAATTGTGAATCTTGTTCATGCAGGTGGAGCTTGTGGCTATGGAAACCTCTACAGCCAAGGCTATGGAACAAATACTGCAGCGTTGAGTACTGCTCTGTTCAACAGTGGGCTCAGTTGTGGAGCTTGCTTCGAGATCAGGTGTGTGAGTGACCGTCAATGGTGTCTTCCTGGTTCCATTACGGTCACAGCCACCAACTTTTGCCCACCAAACACTGCGCTCCCCAACAATGCAGGAGGCTGGTGCAACCCTCCTCTGCACCATTTTGACCTTTCTCAGCCTGTGTTCCAACACATTGCTCAGTACAGAGCCGGAATTGTGCCCGTGGCTTACAGAAGGTGTGTTCTGTAACCTGAAGTGAATCTTTCAGTTTCAGATCTCCCCGGACTTGTAAAAAAATGTGACCTTCAAATTAATGTCATCTAATTCCTGTGGTTGGGGTTGGTTTTTCTTGTAGGGTACCATGCAGGAAGAGAGGAGGCATAAGGTTTACAATCAATGGACACTCCTACTTTAACCTCGTCCTTGTCACCAACGTTGGTGGTGCCGGTGATGTTCATGCAGTGGCTATTAAAGGGTCGAGGACCGGTTGGCAAACAATGTCCAGAAACTGGGGCCAAAACTGGCAAAGCAACAACTACCTCAATGGACAGAGCCTCTCATTTAAAGTCACAACCAGCGATGGTCGTAGTGTGGTCTCCTACAATGTTGCCCCTTCCGGATGGTCCTTTGGCCAGACCTACACTGGTGCCCAATTCCGCTAAGGACAATGTCACCAACCATACCTGCCTTCCTCCGCATTCAAGTCAAGGATATAGCATAGTGTTTTAGCTCCTTAATACTATATTTATACTTAGTATATATCATTAGTGTCGCTTCAGTGTACTGGAGGTAGTACATATATCTATACATTATCTGAGTTGGGTCAATCTTAGGTCTCTGGTGGAGTCAAAACGAGATGGTCGTATTTTAAATAGCCATTTCTCGTTTTGAGGTAATTGTGTAACTCGAGAGAGTCCTATTCATGGAGGTTTCTTTCTTTTTTGTCAAAGAGCAGGAAAGAGGTGGCAGAGGTGGAAAACTTTTACCAACCCGCCACCACCGGCGATTTGAGTGAGTGTCGATTTTTTAACTTTTGGTTTTGGAAGGCATCTTGAAGAAGCTGTTTTACTGCTTGTGAGTTCGTTCAATGTAATGTTTAAGCAACTTATGTACGATGTCTAAGCTTTAGACAGAAGTGTAAATGTTCACTTCCTACTAGTAATGGAAAGTAGCGAGTGTTGCTTATCAGTTTTCCGGTGTTTTTGCTCTCCACACACCCTAACTCCATTGCAGCAATCAATACAGAACTGGATTAGGAACATAAACACAGAAGTTGGTATCAAATTTGTTTAAGAGAAGTTGAAGAAGATAAAGTGTCAGGTCTTACTTTTGTTCTGAGGATTAAATTGAAACGTCAAGACAGACATTTCACGTCCGTGTCGTTCTGCTTGTCCCTTTGCATTTCAGTCTCATTCTGCAAAGATTGCCTGAAGATTCATATCAACCTAAACGCGACCAGAGAATCTGATAACAACAGCATACAAAAATGAGAAAGTCACTTTAACAAACTACCTTGTAAGAGTTAAGGATTCTGCAGATAAATGGGTGGTCCTGGAGTGAGGTGAAGATAACAAATGGACGGTTCGTTGGCTCTTGTTCTGTCAATTATCTCATCTTTTAACATTCTATTAATAAACAAAACTAAATTCAAAAGTTTAAAGAAGAAAAACAACATAAAACAACAAAACTTATCCCCAATTAGTATAGACTCTTTATAAAAGAGGTAAGATAAAGGTTTCACAAGCT
>JAOSBN010000001.1:1935898-1948114 GCA_027563595.1 Erythroxylum suave
AAGCCTAAGATAATGAATTTTCTTTGAAAACTAAAACTCATAATTTATTTTAATTTTTAAAATTATTTATTTAAGTTGTCTTTAATTTATTCATGTCAGGTTTAAGAGTTAAATTAAATTACGTGTTGGTGACTTTTCATTAGCTCACGTATAATATTCACGCTATATATATATATATTTTATTTTTAACTAAAATCTAATAGAAGAGATTTTTTTGAAAAAATAAACTACTAATTATTAATAATTTTTTAAATTATTAATTTAATTTGAGTTTAATTGACTAATGTTAAATTTAAAATTTGTGTTGAATTATCATATTAATAATATTTGATTAATTCATACTTCGCGTATTTTGTTATTTTTTAACACAAGCCTAATAAAAAAAGATTTTCTTAATAAATTAAAAGTAATAATTAATTAATTAATTAATTATTAATTTAAATCGAGTTTAAGCTTGTCATGGTAAGTTTATGCATTTGATTAATCTATTATAATATTTATATCACATGAAAGTCTGAAATTTTTTTCAAAAATAAAAAAGATTTTTTGAAAATTTTTAAGTGTTAAAATTTTTTGTAAATTTTCTTTTATCCTTAAACTATTTTTTCTTTTTATTTAATTTGGATTTTAATGGATCCTGTACTTAAACATAAGCCCTTAAAGTACAGTCGAATTGATAGAGTAGAAGAGTATAAAACTAAACGATCCTGTGTTCGAATGTGTTCGAATCTCTTTACATACACTCTCCCGAGCAACACCACCAAAGCCAACCGTTCATTAGTTATCCAGCAACGAAGACACGTAAACCAGTTTTCCACGACAAGAGAAAAAGAAGATTGCTTTCATTCCAAAGCTGTGAAAGGAAAAGACAACTTGTGGTCACAAGCAAAAATCTTTTCTTTACGTCCCTGTTAATCTTAAACCTCCATGTATGTCTGCCTCTTGCTTTCTGTCTTATCATTATCTTCTCTTTGACATTGGCAAATCCCCACAATTTGCATGGAAATGGAAATTTCAAATTACCTTTATTTGTTCTCGAAAATGGACTAAACCTGTTGTGTACTTTTCTCCTGTCATATCTAAGCAATGGTTATCAGAATCTAGCTGAGCTGGGTTTACATAAAGATTTCACATCCAGGTCCTTGACAGTTAGCTTTGGCAAATTCTGTGTAAAGGTGGGATAAAGTGCTTCCTTCCTAGTAGCTTACTGAGAGGAAAGGATAAAGCTTCTTCTTCTTCCATCGGAATCGATACTTTAGTACAAAATTTACACTAATGATGCATTGGAACTATTAAATTTGATTCATATGCATAGATATTAATACATGGTTTTAATATACAGCTCAGGACAACAGAGAGGAAGTAGTCTGTCTCCACCAGCGATCTTCTCAGTTCTCACCAAAAAGTGGGTGAGTATGTAACTCAGCATAGCCCTACTACTACATATTAGTTTTGTGTACAGAAAATTTTATAACATCACACAAGTGGTGCCTTATCGGGTGGCTATCAGCACCATTCTTCTTCCTACAGAACAACCAATATATAGAACAGCAGGCGTTCCTAAGCTGCTCTTATGCCCTATACAATAGAGTACTAGTCATTCCTGGAAAATCCCCATTTGCTATTCAAAAGGTTCTTTTGGTGGCCTTGTATTATGAAATGATTATGGCTGCCAAGCACTCCAGCAAATTGATCGGTTGTAAACAGTAATAACACTATTGCATCCTCAGTTTGGCCGCAGCATGAAATTTAAAGATGGTTTTATGAAACCATAGAGGTTTATATCACCACAAAACGCCTAATGCCAGGCAGGCTGGTGCATTACACCTACAAACAGAACAGAGGTAATTAAATATCAAAAACATAATTGTTCAACTGCAAAAATTCCACAAGTGCAGTGATCAATCTGATTCTGATACATCATCTGTTTTTCAAGTGAAGTAAATCATTTACAAAGAGAGTCTTTTCTTTTTCTTTTTTTTGTGTAAATAACTTCTGCATGCCTCTAGACAGATATGTTTAGGAACTTTTCAAACTGCAGTACACTGCATGCCTTTGTACCTAGCAGGTAAAAAAGAAGCAAGCAAGTAATGGTAATTGTGCTGGTTCAATAGAAAGCAAGGCAAGTGTATCTTTAGATTTTAAGAAGACCTCAATGAAGTTATTGCCTTTCCGAAGCATCAGTTAATTTTCACAGTTATAACTACAGTAATTTAGAACTTGGGGGGTTGGGGCTGCAATTCCATTCAACAAGAGGGAGAGTGGAAAGATCCCCTGCTGTATTTTTATTCTTGCAAGAAGTAGGCTGTCCTGCGAAATGTTGTTAGGGGACACTAAGGTTCACTTACCCTGGAATATAGATGCTCATCAAACATGGCAACAGTACAAGGGCCTGATGTCGAAGCCCAGCTACTAGGGCCTGTGTCATATCCAGGTTTAGGGGCTTCAAAGCTTCCATTAACTTGATAATCCAAATGGCTTTCTTGTATATTAATCTCTGCTCCAGGTTGGTATTTTGTATCATTCAACAGATTAAGACTATAAGGCAGATACGAGTAAGGTCCAGGCATCTGCAGTCTCAGGGATGCACTTCCATTTAGCTCATTTAGCAGAACATTCACGCCATTTTCTTGGACAGAATTTGATAAATCGGAACTTTTTCCTGTACCGAAATAACCAGAATAACTCCCAAAGGAAGAAGTCACAGAGCACTCAACATCCCTGTAGAGAAAACGAGGTCACTCTAATGATCTGGAACTTCTATGCATGGTAATAGAATTAACATGCATTTCATCACTTGTTGTCTCTTACTAAATCATAATAACAATAAAATGGTTCCTAAAATGCATCCTATAAAGCAATCATTTCTTACACCTGAATTTGACTCACCTATGGGGAAGCAGATTTGGGTCTTTTGCAAACATAATATGTTGACTGTCATTACTAGGAAGCCATTGCGTTGATGGTAGCTGCTGCTCAGCACTCATTCTGAAAGGTACGTGCATCACATTCTGGAACTGAAGATGTGTAATTTAGATAGCATCTCCGAGAGAGACAAGAAGAAACTACAAAAAGCTGTTGTAGTAAAAGGAAGCCCTTCCTTACCTGGCTACTGCATTCTAATGACATAAGCTGCTGTTTCCCTAAATTTTCCTGCAAAAAAGATATCAAGTTCAGAAGAAGAAAGCACACGGTACCAGTAAAGAGGATTAAGTAAAATCATATGTTGCAGGCAAAAAAGAAGAATTTAAAGCACCACAGATGCTCATCAATATGTTTTTTTCCAAGTGAAAATTGTTGCTTTTGTCCTTCATTCTGTCAAAAACTTGTTCAGACTTCCTAACAAGTCTTTGGATAATTATTTTACTGAAACCAATGCTATACTTAATTGACATTTGAGAAAGCACAAGAATACTGACCAAAGGACTTTTAGGCATACCTTATGTGCTTGAATTCGGTCAAGTGAATTCCTGAGTGAATTTTCAAGTTGCTCCAGATGTTCTATGCTATTTATCTTATCTGGATTAGTCCAGTAGCTGCAAAAACTCAAGGTTAAAGGTTGTATAAAGGGGTCAGGAGCCACATATTGTTCACAGGATCAATGCGTTAATAAATGAAACAGCTCTAATGAAACAATTTGCAGATGCTCACCTCAGTCTCTGCTGCACTTCAGAGAGTTGACTCTGCAGCAAACTTGATTGGTTGGTGAGGTCCTGTTCCATGGAATTTCAAACATCTAAAACTGTCATCATCTTAATCATAAGGCACAGATGTCTAAATTAATAAGGTTAATTGGTTCGACTCCGTACCTCTATCGTTTGAGAACTGAAACAATGCAACCGAAGGCAACAAAACTTAGTAAATAGTCTGAAAGAAAATTTGAGATAAACTTGATAAGTGGAGAAGACATACCCTGTACCCAGAAATTCTGGTATATTTACATCATGGTCCAACTTCTTAAATGTTTTCTTCAGCGCCTAGACTCCCCAAAGAAGAACAAAAGATAATGTAAGCAGTAAGAACATTGACAGGGCAGCAAATGAAGCCAAGCATTAGCTGGAAAAATATTACGCTGATCATGGCTCATACGAAGGAACTTACTTCAAGGCTTTCTAGCTTCCTGCTCCAATTAAGGAAAAAGGAATCAGCTTTCTAACCCTTGAACAATGAACTAATTCGAGTCAAGAGACAAAAGAGAAGAGATTTTCAACGTACCTCTTTGCTCTTTCTTGGGGTGTCAACTGAGCAAATTTCGCAATGACTTCCTCGATGCTACTTGACATTACCGGAAAGAGAATGAAATGTTAGAAAATCTCTTCTCCTAATGAAGTCAATGATCATCAGATCATGACATGATAATGATAAGGATGATTATCATAGCTTTCTGAGAACACATGTCAAGGCCAATTTTATACACCAAACACCTCATAAATCACAATCCATCTTCTCCCTCAAATATCTCTAGGGAAACATGATGTGTACTAGGCAATCAAGCAGCCAATTCTCAATATCTATATGATTAAACACCTAAAGTATATGATTGTTTATCTGTTTTCAGAGTCATTGTGTTGCAGCTAAACAATGAAGGGCGTGTAGCTCTATCTGTTTATGCAAGGAAAATGCCTCAACCAGGAAAAAGCCCAAACCCACAAAGTAGACATGAAATTGTCCGGCAACGCTAATGCTCACCAACTCCATGTATTCAAACTCCAAATAAAAAACGAAAGAATGAATGAAGAATACCTTCTTTTCCCTTTGCATAATGATGGTTTACCAGTTGGTGAGAACATGAGCAGGATAATGTCAATGTCACAGAGTATAGACAACTCATTAGCCTTCTTCATGATGCCATTTTTCCTTTTAGCATAGGTCGCGTGACGGCCATTGATGTTCTCCAATCTCTTGATCTTTAGCTTAACCCTTCCCATCCTGCACAATTGAACATCGATATTTTAACCTTCAGAATTGTTAAAGCCTATTACTTTGATCTGCTTACAACCTCCATTAACCCCCCCACAAAATCTACCATCCACCACCATGTATGTAAATGCCAAAAGTTGCAAGCGTTCACCTTTTATCAATTTGCATCAATGTCACCAAAAGCTCACAAATTTTTCAATAGAATCAATACACGAGTGGGAAATGAAATGTTATGCCATATGAACTCTTGAACGGCCAAAACGGAAAAAGCTTTCGATGGAAGAAGTTTAGGAAATTTAGGATCATAGAATCATAACAAGAAAAAACTTCAAAAACGTTGAAAAAACCAACCTAAGATCACTAAACCCATGTAGTTAAAACAACTTTAGATTGAAATGATAGAAAAAGAATAAAAAGTCGAAACACTCCCACTTCCAAGATTTCGTTTTTAATATTTTTGCTCAATACTTTTTTGCCTTTTTTTTTTTATAAATGCGGAAAAGGGAAATGCCTAACCTTTTGAAGAGTAAAAGATGGGAACGTGTGCAAAAGAAAAAAGCGAGAAAATCTCCAAGAAAAACAAGAAAGAACTCACATACCCCAAATGAGCAAATCAAACGACGAGTTGAAAGTTGATCGTTCAAAGGGTCTTAAATGTGGGACAGCTCGAACATTCAGCCAAAGGTGAGAGAAAGAGAGAGACAATAGAAGCTCTTCAAGAGAGAGACACACACACATACACATACAGAGAGAGAGAGCTTACATATAGGATTGTCTCACACGACCGGGAGAGCGGGAAAAGCGGTCATGCAATGGAAGCTTGAGAATCGGGATCGTCAAAAACTTCACCCCTAAACCAATCAAACCAACCACAAACCGATTTCCCATCTCTCACCCACCCTTTCCATACCATAAACCCAAACCCCTACCCCTGCCCGGAGGTTTATCAACAAAACCTCTTTTTTCACTTCTGTTATTGTTGGTTGGTGGGCACTTCATCTAATTAGTTACACCTTCGTTTCCATATTTTCCTTTGTAAAATACAATTAAGCATGAAAATTTGACAATTTTTTGTGGGAATTTTTGTACGATCAAAACAAAGGGAACTATAAACCAGTACTCTTTTTACATGATCATGTCATCTTCAACCTTTTCCTGCTCAACACATGGAACTTTCCAAGTTAGTTAAGAAATGTTCTTTCGAGAAAAGTTACATTTTTTACGTGGGTACGCCTGATTGCTGCTCGTACGTTAACCGCCAATTCCCCATGCACCTCACTTCTAACTTTATATTGAATATCCATTTAATCTTGGCACCAAAATCTCCATTGTTTATATTATGTTTTATTAAAATTCATTCGGATGTTTACGTAAATTTTATATAAATATATGGATAAAATTTAATAAAATAAAATAATTAACAAAAGATTTGATGGGCTTAATCTTTTTTTTTAATGCCAAGATTTTCACATTTATTTTTATTATTTATAAATATATAAATAAGATTTAATATAATAGAGTTGGAACAGAAAAATTAAAATTGATGATTTTGTGGGTTTAATCTTACACATTTTTTTATTGCTAAGATTTTCTCATTCATTTTTTGTTATTTGTATTGTTGTCTAAGTTTAGTGTTATAATTCTATTTTTAGTTTTTAAAATAAAAAATGAAAATATATTTAAGTGATAATATTAATATAATTATATTTTTATTATTGATAAAAATTTCGTATTAAATAATTTGCAGATAATTGATTTTTAATTAAATAAATTTATTTCATATTTTTAAAATAAATAATTTAAATTTAATTTTTACTTAAAAATTAATAACCAAACCAAACCAAACATACTCAAAATTTCGGCCTAAGCAGGGTATGGGGAGGATAAGATGTACGCAATCATGCCCGCATCTTCGATAGAGATACAGAGATTGTTTCCTTATAGACCCCCGGCTAAGGTAAAAGCAAAAACAAATAACAACAAACAAACAAACATAAAAACAAACTCAAACAAACATACCAGACCAATGCAAGTACATCACTGTATAAGTATAACAATATATGTATATGCATGGAGACTAGAACCTATAGAATGCACATGAAAATGAAAATATATAGATACATGACGATGTAAATATGTGAGTAGACATAAGCAGAGATATATAACAATTAAAATTAAGAAATTAATGCAATAAGATACCAATAAAATAAAAGTACACTAGGTAAATAATATATATAATTACATACATATTTATATACAGATACACTTCCTATATGACATATTCCTGATCTAACGTCTGCTATCTATTATAGCAGAGGTAGAACCTAATCATCGCTTATATGAGACTCTAATTCTACCCTAAATATTTTCTACTTATCCTAAGCAGAGGTCGTATCCTCACGGGGCCTCAGTAAGAGGGCAAGCGGTCGTTTGGAGATATGGTCAACCGGCAGACAGACTATCCGCCGAACTAGGAGTCTACAACCAATTTATAGCCCTTCGACTCCGTGAAGGGCTACATATATGAATGACAGGTCGAAACAATAAACAAAATAGACACGTATTACATTTACTACTTTAGACCACTCTAAGTGTCGACTTGTAGATCTTTGTCTGCCACACTTCAGATCACAGGTCCTGTTCTTAGAGCAGTCGAAAGCCCACTTTACCCCTCACACCCTTGCGCGCCCTATACATTTAATATCAAAATTTTGCGTCGCCAACTGTTTCTATCGGATGTCATATCCTCAGATAGATTTAGCGACTGTAGGTCCAGTCTGATTTGCTCCTCTCATGTCCTCTTTGGCGTCCCTCGACCTCGCGTTCCTTCTACTTGAATCCCTTCAACTCGCCTGACTGGTTCTGTCACACTTCTTCTACGTACGTGTTCGAACCATCGCAATCTCCACTCCCTCAGCTTGTCACCGATAGTCGCGATGCCTAACTTCTCTCTGTATACCCTATTTGGTATATGAGCTAACATCGTACAATCACACATCCATCTTAACATTCTCATCTCCGCTACTTCAAACTTTCACACTTGTGCCACCCTCATAGACCAACATTCAGAGCCATAGAGCATAGCCAGCCGTATGGCCGTCCTATAAAATTTTCCTTTCAACCTTAGTGAAAATTTCCTATGACATAGGACTCCAGTTGTCACTCTCCATTTCACCCATCCAGCTTGGATACGATGAATTACATCGCTCTCAACATCTCCATCCTCTCATATGATAGAGCCAAGACATTTAAAATTATCCTTTTGGGTTATTGCATGAGTTCCGATCCAAACTTCTCGTCCGTCGTCCTCTAAACTCTGTGCAAAATTACATGTCATGTACTCGATCTTCGATCTACTTAACTGCAGACTGTCTGACTCCAAAGTTTGTCTCCACATCTCTAGCTTCCTATTAACTTCTTCTTTCGTCTCTCCGACCAATACAATGTCATCTGTGAACAACATATACCACGGCATTGCATCTTGTATGTCCTGCGTGATGACATCTATTATTATCACAAAAAGAAACAGGCTTAAAGTTGAACCTTGGTGCAACCCTATATCCACCAGAAAATACTTTGTATTTTCCACTGGCGTTCGCACACAAGTTCTAGCACCTTCGTACTTATCCTTTATAGTCCTGACATAGATACTAGTAATGTTCTTCGCTTCTAGACATTTCCAAATGACTTCTCTTGGCACACTATCATATGCCTTCTCTAAGTCAATAAAGACCATATGTAAGCTCCGTTTATGCTCTCTATAATTCTCCATCAACCGTCTTAATAGATGGATTGCTTCCATAGTTGATCTCCCAGGCATGAATCCAAATTGATTCTCCTTCACTTGTACTATTTTGCGCAATCGTGGTTCAATAACTCGCTCCCACAGTTTCATA
Source organism: Erythroxylum suave (assembly GCA_027563595.1). NCBI lineage: Eukaryota > Viridiplantae > Streptophyta > Magnoliopsida > Malpighiales > Erythroxylaceae > Erythroxylum > Erythroxylum suave. The sequence goes on from JAOSBN010000001.1 coordinate 1,944,715, forward strand.
GTATGACTCAGGAGTTTGATGCCTCCATGGTTTCCACATTCTTGTACATCTCGCTTGTTCTTATAGATCGGTACTACTACGCTATGTCTCCACTCCTCCGGCATTCTCCCCGTGTGCAAGATAGCGTTGAAAAGAGTTGTAAGTCATTGTATCTCTACCTCTCCTAGACACTTCTGCACCTCAATAGGTATCTGGTCAGTGCCTACTGCTTTTGCTCTTCCCATCGTGCTAAGGGCTTCTTTCACCTCCTCCTCAGAGATTCTTCTAACATCATCACACTACGTTCCCTGGGGTCTTTCTTCTTCTCTACTCTCTATACCAGTGCCTTCATGTTGCACGTCGTTAAACAGGTTGTTGAAGTAGACTTCCCACCTGTCTTTAATGTCTTTATCTCCCAAAAGTGTTCTCCCGTCTTCTCTTTTTATATGCCTAATTGTGTCGATATCTTTACGCTTTCTGGCACGGGCCTTAGCGAGCTTATAGATATCTTGTTCGCCTTCTTTAATATCCAATCTTTAATAAATCTCTTCATAGGCCTTTGTTTTTGCCTCTGAGACTATTTTTTTCGCTTCTAGTTTTGCACGGCGGTATTCTTCCCTTTTTGGATTATCTCTTGCTCATCAGTAGTTGCCATCAATCTTTTGAGATTTTCCTGCTTTGCCTTAACCTTTATCTGTACCTCGTTGTTCTACCACCACGATTCCCTATCCATTCTCCTTTTGCTAGAGGTAATTCCTAATATCTCCTTTGCTTGTTCTCGAATAATTGTAGACATGATCGTCCATAAACGGTTTGCTTCTCCTACTCGTTCTACCTCGCAAACTGGTGCAATGGTATGTCGAAAGTTTAACGTCGTATCTCCCTTGAGATTTTTCCAGAGTATCATTTCTTGTTGTGTTCGAACAAGTTCTCTAGTCTTATTTCTCCATACAACATCTATAACTAATAATAGATGTTGCGACGCCCCTTTTTCTGTTGGGAGCACCCTGTAATTTCTACAACTGCTTTTGTCCCTTTGAGGTACAAGAGCATAACTAATTTGTGTATTTTGTCCCCCACTCTGGAAAGTGATTAAGTGGTCATCTTTCTTCTTAAAGAAAGTGTTAACCACCATCAGGTCATGTGCTGATGTAAAGTCTAGTAGCTCCCTACCGTCGTCATTCTGTACACCAAAGCCAAAACCTCTATGCACCTTGTGGTATCCGTCGACCCCTACTCCGACATGGCCATTGAAATTGCCGCCGATAAAGATTTTTGTTCTCAGGAATGATAATTACTACATTGTCTAACTTATCCCAAAATTCATTTTTCTCACTATCCTCCAACACTACATGGGATGCATAACCACAAACTATATTCACCAACGTTAGGCCTACAACTAAGATTATCGTCATAAGTCTATCCCAAAATCTCTTCACCTACACTACACTGCCTTTGCATTTCTCTGACACCATACTTTCTATGTCATTTCTCCTATTTTCATTCCTTTAGTACCACTATTTGTACCCTTTAATTTCCTTTGTTTTCTACCCTTTCCATTTTGTTTCTTGAAGGTAGACGACATCAACTCTTCATTTTTTGAATACATCGACGAGTTCAAACGATTTAGAATAATTAAATTATTCTAAATATAATTTAATTATTAAATCAAATAAATGAAATTTATATAATTTAACGATATTTTGAATTTAATCATTTTAATTAATAATTATAATTGGATTAAATTTATTCAATTTAATTAAAAAATAAAATAATTACTATTTATAATTTTATTAGTAATTAATATATAATATCAAATTAAATTATTCGTAATTTTTATTATTAAGATATTTTTCTGTGAGACGCATGACGCGCGACAAAAGAAGTTGACGCTGTCAGCTCGAACCCGCCCGATGTTGCAGGAAGTGCGATGATAAGGTTTAGCCTGCCGGAGTCAGCTACTCTCCTCAAACGTCGACGACATGTTATTGTTCTCCGGTTTCTACTCTGCCTCTGTCCGACCTCTCTCTTACTCCTCCAAGCCCCATAATTGTCACGACGCCCTTATTGCCGCCTCTACCACGAGCACCACAACAAACGACTCCGGCCGTCTCTTCCGTGAAAAACTCCTCTACCTCACCGGCCTCAAAATCGATACTCGTAAAGCTCTCACCTTGAACCCTTATCTTCGCTCCAGGCCTATCTCCTCTGTGAAGTCCGTCGAGAGCTGCCTCTCCTCTGTCGGTTTGCACCGCAACGCCGTTGGACGCGTTCTCGATATGTACCCTTCACTCCTCACATCGGACCCACATTGTGATATTTACCCAGTTCTTGATTTCCTTCTCAACGAGGTTAATGTCCCGTTCTCCGACATCTCCAAGTCCATCTCACGATGTCCCCGACTTCTCGTCTCCAGTGTTACTGACCAACTACGACCCGCTTTTCTTTTCCTTCAGACATTGGGATTCGTGGGTCGTTCTGCGATTGATTGTCAAACAACAGTGTTGCTTGTGTATAATGTTGAGTCTACTTTGATGGGCAAGATTGAGTATTTGATGGGTTTGGGGTTAGAGTTTGGAGAGGTTAAGAAGATGGTGGTTAGGTCTCCAGGGATTTTGACGTTTAGTATAGACAGGAATTTGGAGCCGAAAGGCGAGTACTTTTTCAGGGAAATGAAGGGAGATTTAGAGGAATTGAAGAAGTTTCCTCAGTATTTCTGTTTTAGTTTGGAGAGGAAGATAAAGCCCAGGCATAGAATGTTGGCGGCATATGGATTAAAGCTGCCGTTGTGGAAGATGTTGAAGGTTAGTGATGGGGAGTTCAGTTTAATGTTGGTGGAAATGGTTGAAAAGAGATAGTTGGAATTTGGAAACCAGTAAGTTTCTCATTTCTCGATTCTTACTAAACACTTATATAGTCAAGAATGAGTTTGTTTCATACTAATGGAGGTGAAACAACTTCGGAAATAAAGCCATTGGATCAGATTTATGTGATTATATGTTTACACTGGACTGTCACGCAAGAACATCCTGTAATCTCTTTTCTCTACTTTCTATCAGACTATCAGTTACCTTTTTACGGCCTTCTCTGTGCTAACTGGCTTCCTCTTAGACCAAAGCTCTCGTTTCTTAAAATTGGATTCTTTGGTGTCCAAGAAATTTTATGATTAGGTTGCTTGTTTGGCCGCAGTTGGAGGACTTCTTTTCATGGAATCAAACTCGTTTATTAGTTACACATATATAACACATTTCACCTTTTTGTGGCAGTGTATGAATGCAAGTATTCGTGTTTTTCTGATTGATTTATTACATGAAAGGTCACTTTTGTGGTACATTCTAGTAGATAGTAAGCAGAGGAAGAGTGTGATACCAGCATTCTCAATTTTACACCTGATCACGTCCTACCTAACAAATGAAATCTA
>JAOSBN010000001.1:1956051-1968312 GCA_027563595.1 Erythroxylum suave
GGGTAGGGTTTTATGGTTGTTGAGTCAACTTCAGGTGGTTAGCTGAAACCAAAGTTAAGCCCTATCTCTCTCTCTTTTGTTTCTGATTGAAATGGAACAGTGAGGGGGCTAGGTTATTTACTGTTGTTGACTGTGGGCTGTTATGTCAAGCTCACTCCCATCACATTTGAAAAGAAAGGTGTCGTGTCTTAGACCTGTACAAGCTCAGCCTAGCAACACTTAGAACATTTTGGTCTTTCTTGTCGAGAGACTCATCACACGTGTGATGGCTCGTAAGATAAGAAGATGATATAAGTGCGAACTAGTTAAAGCTAGAAAGGTATTGTTCAGGTTGTTAACCACTTCTGTAATCCCTCTCTCTCGCGTGTGGCTGTGTGACTCCTCCTGAGTCCTAACCTGATAGATATATAGAAAAGAGCTCACTTTGCTGTACCTTTTTAAGTGTTTTTCTTTTCTTTTTCTCACAATCTGTCAAAAACTTTTGCTTCTCTCCTAATCTTTAGTCCGAGACTATGACTTTGTAACAGTTGTATAACAGCATCTGTCAGAAGAGAAATGAAGGCATGAGTAGCTGGAGTTCTGCTCTATATATTTTATGTGCATCACCCACACATATCATCGTCGTCGTCGTATATGGCCTGATTTTTTGGTCTTCAAAGTTTCAAAATTCAAACGATCCCTTGTATCTATCTCTCTTACTCTCCGTTCCAGCTCCTTGATTCACTTCTACTATAGGGAATGGCTTATACAGACATTGGGTCTCTCTCGCTTGGACCTAAGTATAGAGTAATGCCACCTGTTTCTTCCTCTTCAAACGAGATGGAAGATGGGTCTCCAACTACTCGGGGTTTTCATTTCATGGGCAACTGTAGTAACGATGACGTTGTTGTAGAGGGAAAGGGCTCCTATTCAAGTGATGGGTCTGGAGAGCACAATGAAACAAATCGCAATGCTAACTCAAATGAAGAAAACCCTAGCGAAAACGTTAATGCTGGGAAGGAAACAGACAGTAGTGGGCAGTCAAAGCTTTGTGCGAGAGGGCATTGGAGGCCTGCAGAAGATACTAAGCTGAAAGAACTTGTAGCTCTCTACGGTCCTCAAAACTGGAACTTGATAGCTGAGAAGTTGGAAGGTAGATCAGGTAAGAGTCAACATCTGTTTGCTTTTCTTTTGAAGTTCTTATCTTTATGATGTAAGAAACACCAGCCCTGCTACGACGATACTTATACTACTATCTTATGCTTCTTTCAAGGCAAGAGTTGTAGACTGAGATGGTTCAACCAGTTAGATCCAAGGATAAACAGAAGAGCTTTCACTGAGGAAGAAGAAGAGAGGCTCATGCAAGCTCATAGACTTTATGGTAACAAATGGGCCATGATAGCCAGGCTATTCCCGGGAAGAACCGATAACGCTGTGAAGAATCATTGGCATGTTATTATGGCAAGAAAATATAGAGAACAATCAAGTGCATACAGAAGAAGAAAACTAACTCAACCTGTGTACAGAAGAATGGGTGAAATTCCAAGCTTTCTCTGCAGAGAGAATAGTTCAACAAGTGGACCAGAACCAAAAGAGTACGGTCTAAATAATCCTAGTATTGGGGGACAAAGCAGTTTATCTTCTTTTTCTTTTGGATCCCTCACTACTGGTCCTTGTAGCAGAGTGATTGATTATGGCTTAAGTGTGTCAAGCCACATGACCAATGAAGGTGAAGCAGTCTCAAGCATGAAGGCCCCTCACAGTGGGTTAGGTGTGCAGCGGACACCCTTTGATTTCTTCCCTGGTGTGTGTCCCTTACGATTTCATACTTTCTCTTTCCTGCAACTTGGTTGATTTGGGTTTCTGTGCTGGTTGTATTGGTTTGTTTCATGGAAATGTTCGTGGTAAAACTGTGATGGTTGATTACTTTTAACTCTTTCTGTTTCATTGATTGGAACAAATGACAACCCTTTAACCTCATTGTTGTCTTAAATTCTGATGAGCATTTCTAGTTGTTTTCACGTTTGTGATTGGTTTTGTGTGTGTGTGTGTGAGTGTCCTCTCAGGTCCCAAGATCAATGACATGATGGACATTTTCAGTCAGACCAGATGTTGGGAAAGGCCAGGTGATGAACCCCACATTTCTAACTTCAACCCCCAACAGCCTCCATACATAATGGCAATGCAACAGAACTACCAAAGCTCTCATTGTTTCCCAGATTTTACACCCCAGTTCCCAGGCAACGAGCCTTCAACTTCATCATCATCTAATGCTGCAGATAATAACAGAATGACTAGTCATTTTGAGACAATCCCACCCCCATTCTTCGACTTTCTCGGGATAGGAGCCACATGAAGTTACAAGAAAAGAAATGCTGAAAAGTTTTTATCTTTTTCGTTTCCCATCACAGAGAGTCATCATCAGTGAGTCTTAATGTGGATGTCCACCAACATTAGAGGCAAAAGAGAAAGAAATTATTGTAGTAGCTTTCAGTCGTGTGACAGTCGCAGATAAACTTCTATCAGTAGTTGATGTGTCTCACCAACTTTTTTCTGTGTTACCCCTCCCCCTCGCCTCTACTCAGATGAGACCCTTTCAAAAACTGAAATAAAACAATAAACTTCGATTATTATTGTTCTTTCTCTTCTGTATTCTTTTTGTTTTTGTTCATGATTTTTCCTGCTAGTCCTTTTCTGCCGTTTCTTTTATTGGCATGTCATTTGCCAGTTGCGATGATCGTTGTCTTTTACATATGTACCAAAAGAACCATTCCATGGATGAAATTTAACCATTTGGACTACACTGAAAATTTGGAAGAAGAGATACTGATCATCACCAGACTAGATTGTTAGGAAATAGAATCCAAAACCTCTAACATTAGATTATGCAATTTTAATCTCTTGTACTTGGTTTGCTACTGCAAAAACGAGAAGTGTTTGATGCTGAAGAAAGACCAAAAACGAGACATTGAATCCTACACATCCTTTTTTCATGGCCCTGCAAAATTCAGGCACAAAATCTGCAACAGAAAAAAATGACACTCAAACACACGAAACCCACCTCAAAAACTGTCATATTGATTATGGAAACTGTTGAACATGAACAGAATCTTCTGATGAGTTGAATTCATGCCACCCACATGTGGAAGATGGCTGTTTGAAACTGTCTTTACTTGCCTACGTGAACTCTTATGTTCTATAGTTCCTCTCTGTAATGCTTTCCTGCTGATACAAGAAACATGTTATATTTGGTCCTTTCGACATGATCTACGGCTTCACTGTTCTCAAGAGCAGTGGTAAGAATTCATATCTTAAATTCTTTCTGCAATTTTATTTTTCCTCTCTTGGTTATCCCGTTCTATATTTTATGTCTAGGATCACTCATCAATGGCTTCAATTGATGTAAGTAGTTGAGACTTTTACTGTTATTTGCAAACCAAAGCATGAAGAGTTCAGTTGATAAATTCTACATCATTGTTGCTTGTTTATGCAAATTGTGTCTAACACTTACTCATTTGCTTTTGATTTTTCAAAATTCATGTCTTTAGATTATTAGTTATTAAACTCTTAACCTCAAATCAAAACAAAAACAACCACGCGGTTAAAATTTTGTTTGACACGTGGAATTTATTTGAAAAGATCTAATAGTACGCAACTTTATTCTTAATAAGTAGAAATATTGTTTCTAAATAGTGTTCAAACTTATCTACCAACTGAAACTATGTAATAGTAATTATGAAGTACCAAATGTTTCACTTTTTTCATTTAAATGGAACTTTATAATAATCAAAGTTTTCGTTTTGATTTGCTCAAAATTTAAATTTATTTTTCTATATCATCTTTCTATTTCTCAAGCAGTTGTTTTATTAAAAATGTAAAAGATATATTTTAGTGTTTCATTTCTTATTAAAATTTCAATTACTAATTTAAATTTTATTTTTCATTTAATGAATTCAAAAAGATGTAAATTATAAACGAACATTTTAGCGTTACACTAAGATATCTCTGTAGTTTAGATATGTTTTAAATCAGTCTCTAAATTTTAAAAATTATAGTTGACCCCTTAGAGTTTAGTTTTATTTACAACCGATCCTCCAACCATCATTCTTCATTAGAAAACCTAAGAAAAAATATATTAAAACAACATCATTTTGTAAAGGCAAACGTTTAGAGGTGAGCAAAATCTATCACAATCTGGGTTACGTCTGTAATTGTTATTTGTCACTTTGGCAGCTATTGCAAATTTAGGCCTTTTCAACTGTAAATTTGTTTGTTGCTTTAGAAGGTTTTGGACATTTTTAGTAGAGGTATTTGGAGGTAAGAAAGATCATGAGTTTGTAAAAAAATTCCAATTTAGACTTTCACCCTTGAATTCATATGTTGCTTTGATTGGTGTTGGGTCATCCACGTGCATACGAATGTAGTTATGCATTGCTACATATTATAATCTATATCATCATTGAAGAGTATTTATTTGCTGGTACAATTACGGTAACAATAAGTCGTTATGAATTTATCTGGTAACTGAACTCGTCCGTCTGAACTTTCAATGAAGGTCTCGCTCATGCTATATCTAGTAAATCGAAAGAAAATATCTCAATTAGTGTTAATTAGAGGTTATTAGACTCAAATAACAATTTAGGTATCATCTGAATTATCTAAACAGTCCATTTATGAAATTCGAAAATTTTTCCTATTCTTGCCTAAACGTTCTGTGACTTTTAATTCGAAAACTGTTGAAAATCTCACTATGATTCTTTAGAGAAAAATGAGCAGTATAATTTTTAGAAGTTTTAGAAAATTTTCACAAAAGTGACCAAAATGGTCATCAGAACAGTACCTCCGACGATTAAAATATTCCTCTGGTCATCGGAATATTCCCTCCGATCACTAAAAAATCTTTAGTATCAGAATTCAATAGTTTTTATACCAAATGAAAGCTCTTGATGAGTAGAACAACTTTCTCCAAAGCAACATACTTAGATTCTCAATAGATTTAAACGAATTGAAGAAAAACGAACCAAAACCTTAACCTCTTTTTCCATCAATTCGAAACAATCCAAGCAGCGGCTGGCGACGGGACCATTGGGCTTTTTTTCTTGACGTCGAGATGGGTCGAATGGTGGTGATGGTGACTGGCAACAACCACCTGAAGCGACGGATCGACGATTGACATTTTTTGTTGATTTTTCTCCTTGATTTTTTCAACAATTTCTGTGACAATGGTGGTTGAAATGGGCATGGTTGTAATGGGCTTGTCGAGAAGAAGAGATTGATATATAACACTAACCAGTTTGAGTCATCGATAGTGAAGAATGGTTAGAGAGAGGGAATCGTGAATAGTAACTTTTGGGAAGAGTTAAAATGAAATTATGAGAAAATGGGGGAAAAAAAAGAAAAAAACCTCTTACATATATAGCACATGGATGTTACATTCTCTCCCCCGTACAAAAAATTCTTCCTCGAATTTCATTATAAGATTTATTAAGGAAGCAAGTATGAATACAATTCTCTCATCTCTTGCTGTCTCCCTAATGGCTTCTTCAATGTGACAATTCCTCCGCATCACCTTAATCGTGATAATTTGTTTTGAACGAAGCTGTCGCACCTGTGAATCTGTGATAGTCACTGGCCCCTCTTCATAGGTTAAATTCTTGCTCACTTCCACTCTCTGCGATTGGAGTACATGGGAAGTGTCGAGAATGTACTTGTGAAGCATAGAAATATGGAATATTGGATGGACTTGGGCTATGTCGGAAGGTAATATAATACCAACCGATATGCCACCCTCTCAGTTACCTTGAATGGAGACAATTTTCCTCTCTTTCCAAACTTCATCACACCTTTCATTGGAGATACTTTGAGGAATACGAAATCTCCCACTTGATACTCCACTTCCTTACGCTTTAAATCAACATAATTCTTTTTTCTACCGGCAGCCATCTATAGCCTTTGCTTGATTAATAGGATCTTCTTTGATGTCATCTTGATTAATTTTGGGCCCTTTGATTGCCGCTCGCCTACCTCCTCCCAACACATAAGTGACCTGCATTTTCGTCCATTTAATGCTTCTTATGGTGCCATCCCAATATTACTGTGGTAGCTATTATTGTAAGCGAACTCAATTAAAGGCAAGTGTCAATCCTAACTATTTTCAAAATCTATCACACACATCCTCAACATATCTTCTAAGGTCTGAATTATCTTTTCAGATTGTCTGTCAATATGAGGATGAAAGATCATACTAAAATCCAATCTATTATCCAATGCCTCCTGTAATTTTTTCCAAAACCAAGATGTGAATTGCGATCTCCGGTCCGAAACTATCGATACAGATACTCCATAGAGGCACACTATCCGATTAATATAAACTTGAGATAATTTCAGTAAGTAGGAATGTGAAGAAATCGTCAAATTAAACCTCTAATAAATATTCCTAATTTCAAACAAATGAGCTTAAAACCCTAATCATAATTTTTTGATTAAAATCTACGAATTTAAACCTTAATCAAAATTGTGAAGATTGAAAACAAATCAAATTGAACCCGTAACAACCCTTTTTTTTTTAAGAAAAAACCCGTAACATAACTCGTAATACCTAAATTACAAAACCGATTTCAAACTATCACAAAAAATCCTTAAATTGCGAGTCAAATTTTCACAAACCTATATACGACGACAAAATAGAATTATAGACTTGCTCGAACGGAGAAACACGATTCTAATCTTCCCTTCTCTTCTTATATGTGTGACAATCTTGGTGGTTATGATTAGTCAATATCCATATTTGTTTCTCTTAACACTTTGATTTTGACTGAACACTTGGTCACAACGACCAACTCTACATATGATGTCGTGTGTACATGCATTTTATGATGTCGTGTGTTAGATGGCGCTGCATGATATGTGTTGTATCACGTCACACAAAATGACCTTGTTTTAATATTATCCGTTAAGTTTTGTAAATTTAAAACAAAAATTAAAGTTTAAGATGGTTAATAATAATTTTTAAATTTTATAGACTAGTTTTAAAAAGGCATAAATCATGTGAAAGTCTAATTTAATTAACCATATATCTTATATCACTATATACGTTTTATCGTAATTTATAAAAAAAAGCATGGGGTTTGTAAAAATATAATTAGAAGTTCGAGTTTATTTGTTGAAAATAAAATTTATTGTTAAGTTTCTATTAAAACATTAAAATACAGCTACAATGATATGCTATTACATTTATCTCGAATGAGTTTTTATAGTCTAACTAAAAACACTTCTCCATGAATCTAACAAAGTCATCGAAATCAATATTTCCGCTTCCATCCTTATTGATTGCCCTGATCTTCCTTTCACAGTGCATCACTTCTTGGGAGCCTGCCTTCTTCAAGCCTAGAGAGCACAGAACTCTCTGCAAATCCAGGGCGTCTATAAGCCCATCTTTGTTCTCATCAAATATATCAAAAGCTTCCTTTAGCTCTTCCGAGGTCGGCTCCTCAATCTCAAACAGTCGTGAGACTTCACTTGCATTGTATCTTTCTTGAAGCTTGTCACCTTCTACGTCATAGAATAATTCTAGCCTGTCAAGCACCATGGTTATGTCTCCTACACTAACTTCGTTTTCTTCTCGTTTGTGACTTGGATTTTGTTTTTGGGTCGATGGTGATCTGATCAAGACATGGAGTGAGCTCAGGAAATGGTTGAAAACATTCAGGATAGTTGAGACAATACCACAGAGAGACATGTACCAGTGGAAGGTATGAATTGTTAGTAGCAATCCTTTCATGTTAGGAATTAATGAACAAGAAATGCTCTGAGACCGACTGCCTATATATACATAATAAACAAGAATTGTTGTAAGATTCGCATGTGAACTCCGAGAATCTTTGTGGAAAATAAGAGGAAATGAAGACGCCATTTCCCTGAAGAGCGGCTGTCTTGTAAGCTTCAGTCACTTCACATTGAAGCTTCAAATGTCTTGAGATTCAACATTCTTAACTATTAAAAAAAGGCATGCAACGAACGAGACTTATACATGACAGATAGTTGGAGACCAAACTAAACCCGTCCATTAGTTTAGTCCCCCACAAAAGTTGGAGAGTTTTTCCTAGTTACGCACTCAAGCGCTTTTGAAGTTTAGTTAAGAAGCATCCGACAACGCGGCAGACCTTATAAATTCTTCAGCAAGTATGAATTTGTCAATGGGTAAACAAACATACACATTCATATATTTGAAAAGGTCCTCAATAGAATTAGAACACAATATAATAAATTGACTTAGGTGGGTCTTAGTCTTCTTTCCAAGTCTCATTACTTGCAATTAAATTTGTTTGTCAGGTCTTTAGAATCTCTGCCTCAATCAAAACATTATATAAGATGAGACCGAGCCCACTAACGTAATTAAACTTCACAAATAATAATGATTAATTGGCGTGGCGACCAAGTAAAATGGGTCATTGTTCCAAACGTCTCCAAGAAGGGATAAATTCTGTTCTTGTATTCTGTTCTTGTTAATAATTCTCGAATAGAATCCAGATTTGATGTCCAATATTACTATCTCTTATTCTATTTAATTAAAATACATTATTAATTCAGCATAAATTTTAAGTAACTCATTTATTCATAATTGTTGGGGGACTTTTATTTTTTACCTTTTAATTTTAATTTTAATTATACCACTATTACTTTAATAAAAAATTAATTTATAATTATAATTATGTTACTATTAATTTTATAAAAAATTAAAATTAAATGATAAAAGGCAAACTTTGTGTCACGAACGTGACACTTAAGTCACAAATTTTTTTTATCATTTTGATTTTAATTATACTATTATTACTTTAAATAAAAATTTAAATTAAATTTTAATTTTGATCATGTTACTAACCAATTTTGTTTCACGGGCTTGACACTTAAGTCACGCCTGTCAAAAAGTTTTGTTTGTTTATTATTATTTTTAATTTTAAATAAAATTAAATTTAAAATGATTATAAAAAGCAAATTTTGTATCTATGACAAATTTTTCAAATTTTGTTTTTTATTATTTTAATTTTAACTTTTAAAATAAAATTTGTAGGATACAAAAATTAAAATTTTTAAAATTGATTAATTTATTAAATTTTTAATTAATTTATAAATTATAAAAATATTAAATTAAATTAAAATATTGATTAATGTTATTATTATTGTAAGGGCTAACTAAGCAAATGACTAATTCTAGTCATTTTGGTAATGGTTGACTCAAAGCACAATTCTTGTTAATGAGTTTTACACTCTACTCGTATTAAAAATTCTAATATGTTATCATGGTAGATTTGGTTTGGATTCTTAATTTCCTGATTGTTTATCTGGATATCCAGTTTTAACAGCTCAGTCCGGTTAGCGCTACGTTTATTTCAAGTGACAACTGAATGTTCAATCTCAGTTGTATTTGAAGGAGAATGTTAGAGTATCTCATATTGATTAAACATAAAAATGTTAACAAGTTTATAAGTGGCAAGGGTCAACTAATCAAATAACTAGCTCTAATCATTTTGGCAATTGTTGACTCGAACTCAATTCTTATTAATAGGCTCTATATTCTACCCATATTAAAAATTATAATAATTATTATTATATTAGCATGTATGCATATTAATGCAATATTAAACATCTTGTATATTAAATACCGCGCATTTAGGGATAGAGTGAGTAATGAGGTTAGCACAAGAGCTAGGGATAGGTTGTTAAGGGGCGGCGGACAGGTAAGGTTCTAGGTCAAAGTAGATTCTAGTCTCACTTGAGGAGCAGGTAATCCACTGCCCAATGGATCGATTGAGCAAGTGTTCAACGAGTTTGCAAATATCATGTCGAAGTAGTTGCCAAAGGCACTTCCAACTAGACATGCGGTAGACCACCGGATCAAGCTGCAACCGATAGCCTACCAGCATTTTCATCATATAGAATGATTCCGAGCTATCGAAACTAAGAAGGCAGCTCAAGGATCTTATTGACGTAGGCTATATCAAGCCATCAAAGCACTGGGGCATCGGTTATAAAGCAAGATAGAAGTCGTAGCCTGTGTATTGACTATAGAAACCTCAACAATAATTGATAGCTGATTATATCAACTGATTTGATTAGCGGATAATATCAACTGTTTATTAAAGATGTTTGATAAATCATTTGTTTATTAAAAATATTTAGTAAAATTAGTTGTTTAGTGTTTATGTATAAAATTCTATAATTTATAAATTAATTAAAGAATTTTAGTAAATTAATCAATTAAAATAAGTTGTTAAAATCAAAACAAAAAATTCAAATGTATTGTATAATTTGTTTGCATTTTACAAGCATTCTTAAAAAAAAAACTTTATCATACAAGATCTTTAATATTACATTAAGATGCATGCAGGCTAATATAATAATAATAAAATTAATCAAAAAATTCAATTTAGTTTAATATTTTTAGTTTATAAATTAATTAAAAATTTAATAAATTAATCAATTTTTAAAATTTTAAATTTATCTTATAAATTTTATTCAAAAATAAAATTAAAATAATTTAAAAAGAAGTTTGTATGTCACGCCTCTGACACAAATTTATTATTATTTTTGTTATTTATTAATTTTAATTTTTATACAATTAATAATTTCATAATTATAATTAAAATTTAATTTATAAATTAATTAAATAATTTTAATAAATTAATCAGTTTTTAAAATTAAAATTTTCTCATAAAATTTTTATTTAAAAATTACAACTAAAATAGAAAACAAAAATAGAAAAATGTGTCACAGTTTATGTCAAGCCCGTAATATAAACCAAATTTTATTTTTATCATTTTCATTTTTATTTTTATTTATTTATAAATTAACAGTTTTATAATTAAAATTAAAAATGAATTTACTTTTATCAAACTAATATTAGAATAATTAAAATTAAAATGATAAAAAATAAGAAATAGAAAAGACTTACAAACGGGACGTCACGCTTATGAGCTGTTGCCGTACCGGTAACCCTTATATTTAAATGACTGATCACTTAAAACATAAGTAAAAGTTATGACGAATCGCATACCATTTTGAGAATCGAGGATTTCGTTGCCCCCAAGAAGGGAACAGATGCTAACGAAAGCTTGCGGTGACGTCAGGTTTGAAGTTGAACAAAACCAACTTCCGGGCTGTTGCCTTGGAACTTAGAAACGGACTTTCATGGTGGGCATTCCCAAGCATCTTCTCTTTTCTTCACAGTAATGCGAACGAAAATAGCCCCGAACGGTAGTGCAAGCTAGTTTCCCTAGGAGCTTTTCAAACCCAATTGACGGGCAACTGGTATAGAGGTCAACTTTGGATAGTTAATTAAGAATTTAAATTTTATAAATATTACTTTTAATTTATTAAAATATATAAATCATAAACTATTATACACAATTTAATGATTCATTTAATACGCAGTTAAAAAGTAATATTTACTACATATGTTATTATTATAAACAATATATAATTTAAAATTAAAAGTAATTATCTTTTGACATGCAAAAATAAATTTACGAATAAAATATTTTTGAAGCGTATAAAATTTCAAGTTCGTTGCATTATAACATGTCAATAAAAATATAGGCTAAGATTCTTATTAATGATAACTTACATTAGTTGAAGTTAATTACTTTATTAAGTATAAATGTTACAGAAGAAAGTTGAGCTGCAGGGGCTGTAGACAACTAATCATCCATTTTAATTGAGCTTGTTCGCAGGATACTAAGCTTTACACGGATGATAGTGTATAAAAAGTTGATAATTTTTATATTTACTTTCTGTTTTCTTTTGAAATATACACATATGAGAAATTCAATTAATTGAAGTTACAAATTTAAATTGATCAATAAAAATTGAGATCTACATGCTCTTAAGTCCGATCACTATACAACACATTATATATGAAACTAACTTCCTCCATCTTCTATCTCAGGTCCAACATAAATATGACTGCAATAGTATGTCGGATCACAGTGGCGGAGCCACAGTGGATACATGGGGTACAGTTGTACCCCCTAAAAAAATAAGAAACAGAAAAATAATATTTTAAAAAAATTGTACGTACTGAAAAAAGGGAAAGGACAGATGCATGTCAAACTGAAAAGTGAAAAAAAGTTGTCTGCCACACACTCTCTCTCTCTCTCACGCGTTCACTCTTTCTCTCACATACTCACTGTCACTTTTGACTTTTCAATTTTCAATCTCTCTCTCATTCAGTCATTCTCATCTCATCTGCTCCACCATTGCTACCCATTACCCAAACCCAAGCCA
>JAOSBN010000001.1:1968412-2044674 GCA_027563595.1 Erythroxylum suave
TATATTGAACGAGATTTTTTTGCAAAAATTAGTGATGATGATATAATTAGTCGCTTTCAAAGTATGAAAACTCGGCGAATTAATTTGTAATATCTTATTAGATTGTTTAATATTGGTGTTTGTACTTTATTTGAAGTTGTTGTAACTTAGTATATATGTTAATCAAACTTTAGAACATCAACTTGGATCTTCTCATATATTTGCTTTTCGGTTGTACCCCCATCTCCCAAATCCTGGCTTCGCCACTGTCAGATCATATATTAATAAGAATTCAACTTCTCCATCATCTACTTTGTCATAACTAGAATAACCTCATTGCAATTAAACATCCAATCAGATAAAACTTTCTTTATCTCACAAATGATACTAAAGCAATAACGTGAAGTTAGATATTTTGTTCCCGACAATAATTCAGTCATAGTATAAAATAATTTCAACTTTGCAAAAGTTCTCTAGCCAACTGTCATTGGTCTTTTGTAGACATCCAAGTATATTGAGAATCTCTTTTCCTCATTCTAGTAAACATTTCAACATATTGAATTCTCGACTTCAATATCTTAAACGTAGAGTTCCATTTGGATAGATAATCCAAAACTCATTTCTTCGTACTCAGAATGCATAGTAGTCATGAAATTTCTTTAAGTTTCTCAACTCTTTAAGGTATTGCACTCTAATATACTATATTATTCCAAATTGAATCTGTTGCATCCTTTTTCATCTTTAATCCAACCTTGACAATCAAATTCACAATATGTGCAAAATAATGCATATGGAATAATCTTCAACTAGCCAACAAGCTCTCAACTTGTATCTCATTTTCAACTTTTTAATCATAGCATCACTCGTGCTATAATTGTTGACTGCTGTGGTGGATAATTTGGTGTTGATATTCCAATCTATTACCCAATCTCCCATCACAGTTGCCGATCTTTCACTTGTAAGTGGTTCTGGAACATAAATGCACCTACCATATACAAATATGACTAATATCAATCATAATACAATAAAAAAGTAAATAATAACAATATTTAAGAATATAAATTACCTCAAAAGTTTATTGCACAAAGTCCAATTGTTGTCAATATAATGTAACATCACCACCATACAACCCTCTTTTTAGTTGTTGACTATCCATATATCTATTGTAATGACAATTTGACCTTTAATACTTGACAACGTTCTTATAATTTCTTTCTTACCATATACAAATATGACTAATATCAATCATAATACAATAAAAAAGTAAATAATAACAATATTAAAGAATATAAATTACCTCGAAAGTTTATTGCACAAAGTCCAATTGTTGTCAATATAATGTAACATCTCCACCATACAAGCCTCTTTTTAGTTGTCGACTATCCATATATCTATTGTAATGACAATTTGACCTTTAATACTTGACAACGTTCTTATAATTTCTTTCTTCTTATCCTCGCATATTTTCATAATTTCCTTCTTCTTATCCTTCTTTAACGTATTCCGAGTTGTAACCTTAAAGGTTAGTTGTTGTAAGTTGCAAAACATCCTAAATCTTTTATTATTAACTATAAATAGTGGATGTTTATCACCAATTACCATAGAAGCATTAAAAATTCTTAATAGCATTAAAATTTCTTGAATTGTTGTTGACATAAGATGTAGTTATTTTATTATTTCCTTTTATAAAGTCAAGATTAAAAAATATTTGACCTCTTGAAACAATCTTTTCCTAATACACAAATCCACGTGTCTTTTGAAATGAAGGGTTCCACCTATTAAACTCCTAATCAATATCTTGTAATAATACTTACATTTGCCTTTTTCTACTCTGTCCATTTATCTAATCTTATTGAAACAATTCTAAACTTTATTTTTTAGTTGACCTAGACTTGTATCTTCACTTGGTACGTGATTATAAGTTCCCACTTCTGTACCGGATTACAACTCTCCACTTAAGAAATATGTTTATCCATATGAAACAATCAAATAATCAACATATACATATATATGTTATTCATAATCATAATGGATAATTCGTGTCACACAAAGCACAAATGTGTATGTATTTTGTGGACTTAAATGGTCACATACACGGACTTATATATGATTGTGTAAGTCACTGTGAAGTTTTTATATAGACTTATATGGTCACTTGCACAAACGTGTATATGACTGTTTATGTCATTTAATCATATTGACACGGTCACATACATGAGTGTGTATATGATTGTGTAAGTTCTTGAAACTTCACACTCAAAGTCACTTACATAGCCACATATATGCCCGTGTATATGACTATGTAATTATGTGAAAACACCCTTCAGACAAGAACAATCTTAGAAATTTCAGTATTCTAAAAATTCAATCTTCAATTAAAAGATTCAAAACTAGAATATGATAAGAAACTTTACCTTGGTAGGTGGGTGGCAAAGAAGCAAAAAAAGATGATGACAGCGAGGTGGTGGGGAAGTGGGGCAGCGGGGTGGCACAATAAAAGGGCCGCTAGAGGGATTGCAAAGACTGAAAAGGAAGGTGAAGGATATGGAGGAAGGCAAAGTGGGCGACATATTGATTAAAGAGAAAGAGAGAAAGACTGAAGTCTAAAGATAGAGGAAGAAAACAATACAACAGAAAGAGAAAAGATAGGAAAAAACGATGTCGTTTTACTTCATCAGAAACAAAAATACTTAGCTTATAAGCAAAATGATGTCTTTTAAATTTCAAAACCTATCAATCTTCGTACCGAATTTGGCTCAATTTTTACCATTAGGATCCGAGGCTTAATCAAAATAGGCTCGACCCATTAACCTCGGCCTGATCGAGCTTGTTGTGAAATTTGGGTTAATCTTTACCAATAATAACAAATTCACCTTGAGCACTATTGCCCAGGTGAATAGAGTGTAAACGATTATACTGAAAAATCACGCCAGGGAAATTCCCAGAAAAGACTGGAGGAGTCACAAAGGGTCCCAGTTGAAACCTAATATGTTAAACAGAATTCCCTAGACATGTAATTTAATAGCACAATAATTCATCACAACTATACTTGACAATAGCTATTAAATAGACAAATAAAGGACACCAAAATTTAACGATGTTTAGCTAATTATACTTACTTCCTTGGATACTACTAAATTGATATTTCACTATTTTAAGGAAATAATACAAGTTAATTAAATACTACAAACGGAGAGCAGGAAGTGAAATACTACAAAAGAATAGAAGGAATCTTTGTCGTAAGGAAAAACAATTTTTGAGATGTTTAAGATTGGTGAAGGAGTCCTCTTTTATAACTTAAGAAGCAATCTTTATATTTCTTCAATATGGCAGGATGTCATAACGTTATCAGAGTCAATCCGAAGCCCAAATGTCATCCCTATGTATACATAAATACAAAATTCGTTGCTTTTTTCTTTCCTTGTAAAAATTAATTAAAATTTACAAAAATCATTGATTTTTTCTTTCCTTGTAAAAATTAATTAAATTTTCTTTTTTTAAAAAAAGAGTTTCCTTAATATGCAAGAATATCTCTCTTTGCTAGAATTGATAGCTTACCCTGGCATCCGATCAGACTGATGTAAAGTTCATTGGCAGAATCGAAAAAGCTTGTTCTGCACATTCATCCCTGGTCCTTTACCTACAATGACTAGTACATCCACATGAACCATTTCCTCTAAATTAAAATTGTTTATCATAAGAAGATAACGAAGTGGTATGGCTGACTTCGAAGCTCATTTGCCTTTTAGAGGGATGATACTTTCTTCTTTTACTATGCTCTTTTTCACTTTTTTAGGTGTCTATTTTATAAATTCTTATACATATGCTTTGATTTATGTTTTCAGATACCTAAATAACTTTTAAAATCCCAAGATTTCAAGCACTAATCCCCTTGAGCCACCCTTAACAAGCACAATAATAAATATAGGTTGCATGAGGGTCAGCCTTATCTTTAACTGAAATAACAAGACAGATGGTTCTGAGATAGTGGTTTAGTGGATTTCCATAGTGTGTAAGACTAATGCATTCCACATATTACATAAGGTTACTTGGGACAAGCCAGTTAAAGGCTACCTAAAGGGTTGATGTTAACATGCAACAAAGAAAATGTTCTCCAAGGATAACCACAAGATAGGGAGGAAATCTCAGATAGGGTTTCCATCATGCAAATGTGGAAGTTCGTATAGTAATAATATTAAAAAGAAAAAAGAAAAAGTTCTTTAAACGTCAAAATCATTAATTCTTAGGATGAAAATAGAAAAAGATGGTTCAATTGGATGGAGTTTTAGTGGGGGAGTTGCTTCAAATGCTCTCGTTAGATGCATGATAGTTTGCTTTCGTCATAGAGGTTGGTAAAAACTGATAATGCTGAAATAAGGATCTTGTAATTGGAAAAAAGGTAAAGAATAAGAATAGGAAGAGCACCTAAGTCTTTTTTTTACAAGTTTTTTAATTTAAAAAATTGAAATTTCAAGTCACTTTAAAATATAATTAATTAATCGTGAATAAATCATTTTAAAAAATTATAAAATTGAATTGATCGGAACTTAAACCGATAAGATAAGAAGTTTAAAGTTTAAAAGATTTAATCGTTATTAGACTATCATAAAATTTACTAAAGATTAAATAAAAAATAATTTGAAATATGATTTACATAAATGGTCCTTACCTATCAAAAAAAATTGAGGTTTAATTTAAAAAAGATATTGTTAGATGAAAATTAATTGATTTATTTTAGTTTATAAAAACTTATTAATTTAAAATAATAATTAATTCATTGATCAATTTTTAATAATAAGAGTTATTAAAGCAAATCGAATTGAAAAGTTAAAAATTAAACTGAAACGTTTTCACAGTTGAATCGGTCGAGCTGATTAGGATATTGAAAAAATAGGAATAAGAATAGGAATAAGTAAAAGAATATCTGTTGTCTATGTCATATAGAAGCAAAAGGAACAAAAGAGAAATTGAAAAATAAATAGAAGATTTATGTGGTCTAATCTCTTACAGAGAGGAAGGTGTTCACATGGGTTGGGTCCCAAAACCAGCAAGAGGAATGGCCACCTAGTGTTAATACCAACAATGAAATGTCTGAAGGTTTCACTTTCAATCTGCCCACTATCCACCTGGTTTTGATTCATTGAGGGCATGGAAGATACATATCAAGTTGGCAATATGGTTGGCTATTAGGATATGTTTTTATTTCACTTGTAGCCAAGGAAGAAATAGTTGAAAAAGAAAGTGAGACAAGGACAGCCAAAAAGAAAAGATGGAACCTTTTCCCTCGTGTTTCCAGCTTTTAGACTACGGTTGTCTGGGTTCATTGGGGATTGAAAGAGAAAGAAGCTTGGAATAAGCATATATGCATGAAACTTCCAAGTTTATCTCAAAATTTGTGGGCCTGCTGGTACTTTTTCCAGTTCCCACCATGATCTAAATCTCCATTAAAAAATGGCATATTGAGCTAAGGAATAATATCTTTCACTGAACTTCCATCTTAAAGCTGCAAATTCCATTTCCTGTGTCATCTCACCTTTTACGTCAGGAGTTTTAAGATTTTGACACGAATTGCAGAACAGAATTTATGCAATACTCGTCCGATATGTGGAATCTGTGACAATTTTTCTTGGGATGGTTGAAGGCTATCAGATGAACTCGCTAGTATTTGGAAAAGCCTGAGAGGGAATCAGGGGCAAGAAGATTCCAATGCTTTTATGAGTTTATTCAATTTGTTACATCCAGGAATCTCTTTGGTTTGGAGGTATATATGCCATATGTACATGTTACTAGTAAGATACCATCTCAGGAAGAGACCTCATCTTAGAATTACACAGATTAAAATATAGTAGCTACTGTGATCCATAGTTAGAGATTGCTATCTCTGCTCTCCTACAAGGCTACAACGTGAAAGTAGGTTAAAACCTCAATTCTCTGTTTCTCAACCGCATTAGAGTGCTAGTGCTCAGACATCTCTTATGTTCTCTCATGGAAGTTTAGGGACCGACACCAAGCTGCGGGGTTGGCTAGAAGAACAGATGTATCGGGGAAGCCCTTGCAGTCTGCGATTCCAGTTCGTGATTGGAAGCCCTTAAACAAGTCTAGTCCATTGGTAGAACTTGACCTATCATTCTTAATGCCAAGTGTTGCCCATATAGAGCTCTTTGCAGCTTCATTTGGATCATCGATCCTCAAGGTCTTTGGGACCACAACACTTTTGTTCGAACTATTACCAGTTCCAGAGGACTGTTCTGAGTGAGATGGTTTAAGAAGATTGCCATCTCTTGAATGTTTTCCCAATCGAGACGTGGGATTAGAGCTTGGTGGACAAGGTTGTGGCAGAGAGAAACGAGCAGAAACAATTTGAACAGTAGAGTCCCGGTGAATTGGCGCTGGGTAAAATGGCACCGGAAATCCTGAAGAGCTCAGAGTAGTTTGAGACTTCGGAGTGCTCCATGGACATGGCCAAGCAGGAACAGGGAAACATGGTACCTGAACAGGAAAGCCCTGATATTCCTCGCCATTTGCTTCTTGCGAAACACCATTACATCTCCGGTCCAACGAATTCGAAGCTGTCACTGATGATCCACTTGAATTTTCTTCCCCATTATCTGCCGTCCCTCCACAAGAAACAATGAATCTATTTTGATCAGCTACGTGATACCCGTTTCGAACACCGTTTGCTGTCTTCTTTGAGAGGTTCAAAATAGAAGCAACAGACTCGCCGAGGGGAGGATTAGAGCCAAAGTTAAGAACAGTCCCATTGTTTCCCCAACAGTAGTTGGGAATTCCATTAATTGGATGAACCTGAGCTGTTTGGAGACCTTTTGAGACTATTATTTGACGATAATGTGAAGCAGAAGAGCTCTTGCTCTTTCGCCGACCAGCACCCACAGGCACATTCCTCATGTTACCACCTGCAGTCCAGTATCTTTGACAGCTTTTGCAGAAATGGCGAGGCTGGTTAACGTTGTAGTTGTTGTAATAACAGAACTTGGTGTCCATGCTGTTGCAACGTGGGCAAGGAAGTATTTTGTCAGGCTTCTTTAAAGTCTTCTCACTTTGCTCAATCTTTTTAGAGTTTTTCAATGATGAAGTTTCTCTTTCCACTGATGGAGTCTTCGGGTTTTCACTAGTGCCCGATGATGCTGTTTGATTTCCCGAGTCCTCCGTTAATGGATTAGACGTACCGTCTTCCTGGTGATCATCTTTAATTTCTTCCCCTGTTGGCTCCTGAAATACCAAACGTAAAATTCCATGAAAATATGGAAGCTGGAAAAGAGATAGTACACGAACGATTGGAAAATTCAACTTCGTGTTGAAATTGGAATAGATAATATATTAAAAATATTTTAAATAATTTTTCTTAGATGATCAAGATCATGGAAATTTTCCAAAAGTCGTTTTAGGCAGTGGAAAAGTTAGAATTGGTCTAATCCTTTTCCTAAAAACAGGGCAGTTTAATCAATCCATGACAAAACGATCAGCCCATCTTGGAAACTATCAGAAAACTAATCACCAGCCTAGCAGAGACAAGAAAAGTTCTCGACTGCTTTATCAATCAGCCGAATTATTTGAATACTCGACTGTCCTAAAGCAAATTGGGAGATGCCGAATAAGAAAAGTACAGTTCCATCAACAGTAAGAATTTCAAGCATCCAAAAACTAAAGTAACTGAAAAGCTCTGATATGTTTAGGAAACTTCTGTTGTTGGAGCCGCAAAGTAACTTTCTTGGAGTTGAAGGAAAGATACATTTCCCAGAAAGTACAGAACAAGAGACGAAATTGAATGAAAAGATAACAGAAAGAAAGAGAGAGATTCGCTTGCTCAATCCCATACATTAAGGAACAGCCTAAAATGAAGCATCAACCATTGTCCTGTATCCTCAGAACTATTCATATTACAAACAAAACTAAGATCGACCCATCAACAACTCCTCCAATTTGGAGAAATGGGTTGTCCTCTGAATCGCAGGTAGCACACAAAGATGTCAACTTGAGTACACGAACACAGACAAAAAAGCGTAAAACATAACTACATACCTCACAACCATCTTGCTCTTCCACGTCCTTCTCTTCGGACAAGCTTTCACGTAAGCAAGTCGAATTGCTAAAAAACCCGTTTTCAAGTGCTCCTGAGCAGCGAGTGTATTGATCAGCACAACATCGATCCTCTTGTAAGTTGAGTGGCAACACAGGAATGGTCTTGCCAAAAAGTTTTATCGCAGAGTCTTTGAAATCAGGCATTCTTTCCTCTTGTTCCTGTAGTTTCTCAGTAACGATTGACACAAACAAACAGCTTTCTTGAGTGAAGATTGTCGTGTCTGGGTTTTGGTCTGACTTTGAGGTGGTGCAGGTAAAATTTAAGCATGAAGAGCGACTATATGGTGGGGAACGCCACATCAGACACGGGAAGGGGGTTGTGAGCCACAAGTTTATGTGGCCTTTGAGATCTTTCGTTCTGTTTGATTCCCCACATTTGCTTGTAAAGATAGTGCTCCATTGTCCCCTGCCTTTTCCTTTGCCAAGTAAGCAATTTTGATTCACTTCTTTTCTCTCCTTTTTTGACTGCCAATTGGAACTCAAGTTTGAAGTAGTATTTTCTTTGGTAAATACAAACACACAAAAATTATATTTATAATAATTTAATTTAATTTTTATTTTTATGTTTACTTTTTTGAAAATTATTATTTAACTTTTATTTCCTATTTTTAGTTTTTATTTTTAAAATAAAAATCGACCTAATTATCGATGTTATTGTAATAATATTAACAATAAATAAAATTATCTAATTTTATAAATTAAATTAAATAAATTTATTTAAATTTTATATGATATTTAATAAAAATTTAAATAAGTAAAAATTATATACTAATATTTTTGTTAATGTAGATTTTAATTTTTTAAATTTATGTATTTTAAGGTATTTTTAATTTAAAATATATTTACTAAATAATTAAATTATATTAATCAAAATTATTATTAGCAATTAATATTAAATAATTAAATAATATATTTAATTGATGATGAATCACATTATAACAAAAATAGAGACTAAAATTTAACTTTTTCTCATCTGATCTTTTTCAATGTAAATTGAAATGATTGTAATTATTGTTAGACGACCTCTTCTAATCGTATCCTCAGGGCTTAGGAAACATGAGTAAAGAAGAATTACACACTTGGAGAATAAGTGCAGTTTTCAATATCTACAAATAAGCTCGCATAATTTTCTAGTCCTGTTATCCATATCTAAGTTCCGTGTATAGAAAGGTTTTGGTCATGGTATCTTTATTACTGCCTAACTATCTCAGCTTTTTTGTTATATACGTTTTGACTGTTATTTTTAATTTGTTAATTTTTGCTCAACTCTTTCTTTTACCGGATTGTTAAATTCGAATATGTGATTTCTTTACTGTGTGCATCCGGTTGATCAACTGAGTATCTGCTTGATCAGTTGATTGAGTTTTTCTTTTTTTCTTATTGTTATTCTTATTGTGTTTGTTATTATTTTTATTTTTATTTTTCTTAATATTTATATTACTATTTATTTTAATATTATTATTATTATTTTATCTTCTAAATTTTTATCACATATTTGAAGTTTTTTTTTTTTACTTTTCAACTTATATTTATGTGTGTATTTACTGAAAATATCCTCTTTACTTTATAAAAGTAAGATTTTCTACTATTAAAATTTTTCAAACCCTACATTGCTATGGGATTAATCTGAATGTGATGACGGTCGTGACGTGATGATGAGTAAAGAATCTCAAAGACTGCCCCTTCCGTCACTCTATTATGCATTCACATGATTGAAACCGTACTCTTTTTTTTTTTTGGTTTCTCTTTTGATTTGTTATAATTCTTCGAGATACTCAGGATATCTAATGTATGAAAACGTAAGTCATAAGCCATTTTATAAAATACTTTACCAACATTAGTGCCAAATTTGATTTTAATATGGCATTATACCATTATTGATTAATATTGAGTATCATTTTAGGTAATTTTTAAAATTATAAAATAGTTTTTGAAAAATTTTAAATTACAAAATAGTCTCTCAAGAAATTGTATTATAAAATTTTACATTAATCTTGTCTCCAAAAACTTAATAATAGAAACTCGAAATAATAATAACCTATTTATTTTTTAATATTTATATTATAAAATTTTATGTCAATCTTATCTCCAAAAACTTAATAATAGAAACTCGAAATAATAATAACCTATTTATTTTTTAATATTACTTATCACATATTTCTCATATAAATAATAAATACAATTTATATTTAAAAAGATCATTTAATCATTATACAAATAAAAAATTATCTACTAATTAGGAATAAGACTGCTTACTACTAGACTTCCTCAGACCTCGCGCCTCAACCGGATTTATATTGGGTGTTGTTATTATTGTTGTTATTACAAATTAAAAACTAAAGATAATAAAAGGTACTTAAAATGTTATAATTTGATCATATAATAAATAATAATTACATCAAAACTTTAAATAAAAACAATAATAAAGTCTTATGATTCTATAATTATTACAACAAAGGTTTGTATCCAGGAAACAACTAAGTATAATCAAAACTTGAAATAAAAAGATTTACAGTTATATTTATATTGCACACATATAATTTAGCATATGCATGAAATACAAATGAAATTAGAAGAATAAAATAAATGAAATTTTAAAACTTTGTTCAATCATATATCTACCTAAATTGCATTGACTATAATTTTAATTTGGTACAAAATCCTCATCGTTGAAAGAAATCTCATCATTTAAATTCATTGCACCAAATAATATGTCAATATTCTTCTATACAAGATTTTTTCCAAGTCACTCTTATCTACAAACTTGGTTTTCTAGAAACTCAATCTATCAAAAGATCGATATGGGCAAGGCAAATTGGACATACAAAACTAATTATTCTATTAAGATTCATAGTAAATAAATAAAATAAAATAATTAAGAAATTATCTTCAACTTAATAATGTTAATAAGACATCTTTTTTGAAACTTTAAATTGTATTGAACAAAGACCAAGTTGTTCAATTTTTTGTGTTCCAATCTATTCCTTTGTGTTTTAATCTATTCATTTTCTTGGAATGAATTAATTCAAATATGTTCTAATTCCTTTCACATCATGTTGCACTCATACATTAAATTGGAATTTGAATTAGAAACCACTTCAATTTTAAAATACTACTTTCAAATTGGTCCTACCAAGTAATTATAAGACAACAAAAGTAATATTATAAACAAAATAAAGTAATGATTAATTTTGAATATGTAACAAAAATGAAAAAAAAAATACTTGGATTAAGCTTGTCTGTTTAACGAATAGTAATAGGCATCCCCAAATCGCCAAGAGCATCTTTACAAATATCCATTTGTGAGCTTAGGAAATCTTATTCATCTCATGGGCAATAATTGTTATAATTGTTAATAAAATTCTCCTACTAACTTCAATTTTTTTATATATAAAACTTGGTCTAAAATAGATACTAATATTAAAAAAATCCCTAGCTACAAACAACAAAGAGTAAAATTGCCTTTCACATCTCTCATTGATGGTTGCAAGATTATGTGTGTACAAAGAAGGCCTACTTTTAGATTGACTTGATTGCATCCTTTGATCTCTCTATGATATCATAAAAATAATTCATTGTTGTCTTCTTATTATTATCAATTAGATAAAGTATTCTCACCAAAGGTTCACAAACTCATATTACAAATTAACACTAGGACCAAAATTCATGATTTTCAAATATAATTCTAGAAACCTCCACTCTAGCAATAGACCTAACATATTAAGGTATGACTCACTTTTCACTTATAAATATTTGCCTCAACTCCTCCTTTTTAACATTAAAGTGATAAGAAATTAGTGACAAATCTTGTAATACTAGGATGACACAAATTTTTATCATCGGTGAAATCTTTTCTCTTCAAATTCAAGACTTACGTATGATTATAGATGAACTTGATTTTTTTTATTTTTTGCACAGTTTTGTCAATGATAAGAGAATATCTAGCACCTCTTATATTTTTCAATATAAAGCCAATGAGATATGCAATATAAAGAATCTAATAAAAAAATTATACATACTTTGCAATCTTTTTATAGCTACTTTGTAAGCAAAATCATATCAATAATGAATTGAATAATGTTTTCTAGATCAACTTCATTGACAACTTCATCAAATATCATAAACATAGTATTAGCATTTCTAACAAGGTCAGATGAATTAATAGACTTAAAAAATATTGTCCCTTTAGTAGAATAAACTAAATTATTAATAATAGACTCATGTTTTCTATTAGTCAAACCATCATACATGATTGAACGCCCATCAATTGCCCAAGTCATCCTTCTTTCATCCAAATAACTATTTTTTGATAAATAAAGTTGTTCAAAAGTTTACCTATATAGTCATCAATTGAAGGATCCTTATAGTATCGATTGTAAAAGGCAATAATATCCACCTTAGGCTAATAATAATAAGATAGTGTGGTATTGAATAATAAACCTAATCATACCACCATCTAGCCATTGTTATGTCGCCCTTCAGGAGTTGTTCGTGGCACAGAAAAGTTAGACACTTATTTTTTCTTTTCCTAACATCATTTACAAACATTCCGTTTTGTTGGTTAGAAATACTATAAACTTCAACATCCCCACCATTATCCCCACCACTGCAAAAGAAACTTCCACTACCAATTTCATAGTTTATTTTTTGCCTTGTATATTTCTCATGTTGATACTCTTTAAACAAAGTCTTCATTTGTTATTTCATATCATGACTCACTTTCTTACAATTCTCTACATCACCTATTATCCCATCTAAATGCTCCTTTAATCTTATGATTCTCTCACCTTTCAAATGGTCATTACAATACAAACAAATGATATGGTTCTTTATTCTGTGAACTAACCTAGTATGAGCCAAAATTGGATCATCGAATTTTCCTGAAGCAGTTAAATTATCACGAGTACTTAAACTTCCTTCTATTTATCTGTAAACATGAATGAACTTAATAACTTCGTATCTAAATAAAATTATGTAAAATAATAGGAAGAAATAGAGGAACAACAATTTCTTAATAATCAAATAATATACACTTACAAGTGAACTTCATGAACTCATATAAATGATTCGTTAATAAACTTTGATGCTTAAGCACATTCTATCCAAGAAATTCTCGTGTTAGTTTATTACATAAACTCACAAATATAACTCATTTTTGTGTGATTATATAATTCAAACATAAACTCACAGTTATAACTCATTTTGTATAATTACATAATTCAATCGTAAAGTCATAATTATAACTGAATTTGTATGATTACATAATTCAATCATAAATTCACTAATATAACTCATTGTGTGTGATTACATAACTCAAACATAAACTCACAACTGACTCGTTTTGTATGATTATATAATTCAACCACAAAGTCATTCAATCATAAAGTCATAAGTATAACTCAATTTGTATGATTATATAATTTAACCATAAATTTACAACTATAACTCATTTTGTATGATTACATTAACTCAAATATGAACTCATAGCTATAACTCATTTTGTATGGTTACATGATTCAACCATAAAGTCATAACTATAACACATTTTTATATGAATACATTATACAATCATAAACACAACTATAACTTATTTTGTAGGAATACATAATTCAACCATAAATTTACAACTATGATCCATTTTTGTAATTACATAACTTAAATATAAATTCACAACTATAACTCTTTTTGTCTTATTTCATAATTCAATCATAGATTCACAACTATAACTCATTTTGTCTTATTACATAATTCAACCATAGATTCGCAAGTATAACCCATTTTTGTGTGATTATATAACTAAAACATAAACTCACAGCTATAACTTATTTTGTATGATTACATAATTCAATCATAAAGTCATAATTATAATTCAATTTGTATGATTACATAATTTAACTATAAATTAACAATTATAACTCATTTTGTGTTATTAGATAACTCAAACTCAAACATAAACTCACAACTATAACTCACTTTGTATGGTTACATAATTCAACCACAAAGTCATAAATGTAACTTATTTTGTTGATTACATTATTCAATCATAAAGTCATAATTATAACTCATTTTGTATGATTACATAATTTAACAATAAATGCACAATTACTCATTTTGTGTGACTACATAACTCATAACTACAACTCATTTTGTATGATTACATTACATAGTTCAACAGTAAACACAACTAGAACCCATTATGTATGATTACATAATTCAATCATAATTTCACAACTATAATCTATTTTATATAATTACAAAACTCAAATATAAATTCCTAACTATAACTCATTTTATATGATTACATAATTTAACTATAAAATCATAATTATATCTTATTTTATATGGTGACATAATTCAATCATAAATTCATAACTATATCTCATTTTATGTGATGACATAATTCAACCATAAATTCACAACTATAATCCATTTTATGTGACGACATGGTTCAATTATAAATTAATCCATTTTGTATGATCACATAGTTCAATTATAAACCATTTTATGACAACTACTTTTGCGACATTATTTAACTCAATTTACTAATTCTTCACTGTGATATTGTCAATAATTTTAATTATCATAGACAAAACAAAAAAAGACAACACAATATATTTTTTTAAATGAGACCCACAGCAACAATAATTCACCCCATGATTCATAATCCTCAAAATCCAAAAAAAAAAACAATAATTCACTCCGTACTCGACTTATTGACACGGTAAGACTTGAAAGTTTGAGACATATACAAAATTTCATATTTCAATTGTCAACAATCAATACAACAGAATCCAGAATTCCAGATTCACTCAGACACTCATTTAAGTATTTCAACACATCAACAGTCACAAGTCACAATCCAACAGTACGACACACGGTTGACTTTTCGCAACCTTGAGGCAACTGGTATGGCAGAGGAGGATGGAGGAGGACGAAGGTGGAGGAAGACAACGAGCTACGTGGGTAGATCTGTGTGGGATGCTGAAAGACGGGCTGTGTAGACTACGAAGGATTGGTTGCGACACAGGGGACAAGCTGTGCGATCATCATTGACTGGAGTGACGGAGTGAGGCTAAGAGCTTGAGGCGAGTGCGAGTAAGTACTGAGCAGAGAAGATAGCAGACGAACAGAGCCAAAGAGTGAGGAGGTGGGAAAAGAATGACGGGGGAGAGGAGAGTGTATGCATTAGGTTTAATTTAGGTTGACTGAATTTTTTTAAAAAAAATGGTCCTCCAATTTTTGAATAATTTTGAATTTGACCAGTACTCAACGGTATTTTGTATACCTAGCGGTACCAAATTTTGATAACTACTTTAGAGCCTTTTTGGTTGTGCGTTTCGAGAGCGAGTAAGTAATTTATTTTACTGTAAAAATTTTATTTTTAAAAAATGAGTGATTGACTATAAAATAAAAAGGTACTTTTTTATTAAATATAACTTTTTTTATAGTTAAAATATAGCTTTTTAAGAAACTCAAATTTAGAGTTTCTAAAAAAAATATTTTTTAAAGTAGATTTTTCAGATTAATTAACGAGCCATTTTTTTATAAGGATGACAATGAACTGGCTCATGGGCCAAATCTCGCCAAATTTTTTAAAATTAAAAATATATAATAATTTATTTTTTAAATTATATTAGGATTTGGGTTGCCCAAACCCAAGCTTACCTGAGACCTAACTCTTTTATGTAAAACGATGTTGCTTTGGTTAAAATAATTGGATCTCGAGTTTATCTGGGCCTGGGATTGGCCCATGGGCTAGCCCATTAAAATTAACTAAATTTAGGCCCATGGGTCAAAAATTGCCATTCCTAATTTTTTAGTCTCTTTTACACTTATATTTTACACATAATTCCCACAATACTCACAAACATATCTTCATGTTTATTTTGAGATTTATATAATATTATTTAAAATTTTAAATATGTTTTAATATTTATTTTTGATATTAGTTTTACTTATGTTATAATCCATACAAAAGATTTGGTTAGATATATTTTTATTTATGTTTCATATGGTTTAAAATTATATAATAATTAATATATTGCGCTTTGCATATTATTTAATATATTTAAAATAATATTTATATTTAAAATATTTTTTATTACAAAAAAAATATGGTTAAGATTAAAAGTAATTTTTATTTTTATGTTACCATACAGTCTAGTCTATTATATGACACAATTTCAAAAAAGGTTTTTTTAAAATCACAACCAAACAATTAATTAATTTCTTAGAAAAGTTTTTCTCATAAAAGCCTTAATAACATAAACTCAATTACTCTAGTAATGATGGAATTTGGAAACAAGTTACATGTATAGGAAAAAACACAACAATAAATCGCCGTCTGTGGGGATCGAACCCACGACCACATGGTTAAAAGCCATGCGCTCTACCACTGAGCTAAGACGGCCTGATGTTAGTTATCCCAGAGAATCCTTACTTCATCGCAAAAGATTCCTATGGGGTCCCATCCCGTAGAAAGTGAGCATTGAGGTCCATTAAATGAGACCCAAGCTATCCAATCATCCATCTAATTACATCCCGAAACGTGTACTCAATAAATTGACTATTTAATATTCATTAGGAAGGACTTTTAATTCTAAAGTTGACTTTTCGCTTTTTATCAACAATAAATTTTGCCGGTTGGCGCCAGGTGTCGAGTTTACAACGACCATATCTTTTTCTCTTATCCAATAATTCCTCTTACATCATCTTGTGATTTTTCTCAAACTGTTGAAAATCTCGTGATTCGTCTGGTCAATCGTAGATATTTTGAATTGTTTTTATTTATTTAATAATTTTATTTTTAAAATTTTATTAACTAATTAATTATTTTAGTTAAAATTTACGTTATAAGAATAATCTTTTTTAATCATATTTTAAAATTTTTAATTTTATTCAATATCAATTAAATCTTTAAACTTCAAACATCTTGACTTACTAGGTTGCTTTCAATATGATTTTTAATACCATACTTTTAATTCATAAGTTTAATTTTTAAGAATTTGCATCTCATACTTATATTTAATATAATATAAGTAATTATATGGTTATTATTTAGTGATTAATAATAATAATAATTAAATAAAAATCATTTTATAAAAATAATATTTATTTTGTTTTTTATTTAATAATTATTCATATTCAAATTATTAGGTAAATCTAAATATAAACTAATGGAAGTGGCCCATCCTAATCAAGAAACGTGTTTCTTTGCTGTCCCATTAGAGGAAATGAAGCCAACAAAACATGTTCACGACTTCTTTTCTCGTAGGAAAGTTGCAGGCAACTTTTTTTGTTTTTTTTTTATGCAGGGAGGAAAAATAAAAGAACAAAAAAAAAAAAATCAAATATACGATACCACGTTCTTTGTCTATCGAGCTGTATAATAAGTATCGACTTTGACGAAAGTTCTGTAAGAATATGCAATCGAGTGTGTACTCACTTTGCTAACTTCGCCAGTCTATCTAAACTTTGACTTCCTTCCCTAAATGTGTGTTAGAATCTTTACCTCTCAATTTTTGATCCAGCGTCACTTATATATCCTGCAATAAAGTTGTTGGCGACTTTACGAAAATGGGGACGCATGCTAAACGCTTGATTGACATGCACAACTCATCCCCCTTAGCTGCCTCTTTATCTTGTTTTGTTCCTTAGTCAATACTGCCAAGCCACCCATAGTTTCAGTTTTCACAACTTTTAGGGTCTGATACCAAGGCTTATATAGGTTACACATTGGTTCGTATCAACTTTGAACAAACACAAAAGGGTTTGAATCCGTTTAGGAAGACGCAATGAAGGATAGTTGCAATTCTAAGTGAGTTTCCATATGTGATTCACGTTGTTAATGGAAAGCAAGACTTTGACTTCAGCGCGCAAATGACGCAGAGGTTGGAACTTGAGAGCTACCTAAATGCAGGAAAAGCAAATCAAAGGAGCAAAGGATGTCAAGTTGCTGACCCAAGATAAGCGCTAGTCAATGGCAGACAAAAACGCGTTTAAACTTTAGGTCTTCTTTGTTGATAAGTAAAATAAGAAATGATAAAATTAAAATAAATTTTAAAACTTTTATTTTTAAAAAAAATATAAGTATAAGATGAAATCAAATATTGGGAATAAAAGATAAGAGATATTATTATAATATTATAAGTTATTATCAAAATGTTATCTCGTACTATTATGATCTTTTATATTAATTTTTTTAATAATTATTCTATTTTTGTTTCATTCATACCTAATAATCAAATATGAATGCTTTTTTTATTTATTTTTAATATTTAATACTAAATATTAGTATAATTATTAAGTTTGTTTAATACCATACAAAGTAGGAATAATAAGAAATTTCATTCTTATTTTGATTTTGATTTTCTATTCCTTTTCTCATTTTTATTCTGATTCCTTAATTACTGGTTACCAAATAAGACCAAAAGGGATAATTTCTTTTCGGTCCATAGTTAATTTTGAGGTTAACACTTAAGTGAGTTCCAATTAATTCATTTTCATATCTTTATAATGGAAAAATCTATGATTCTTATATTTTATAAGTGTACTTAGAAATTCTTAAATACACGAAATTATGTGATAAGGTAGTATTAAATAATTTTAATTAGTAAAAAAGATGAGTATTTTCAGCAACCTTAAACTCCCTAATTAGACCGGCGAAGTGAAAGGAAGTATAGGTTTCTTTTGTTAAAGGTTGCGAACTTTAAAAGAAGAATTAGTGGAAATGTAAATAAGTTCCTTGATTTGAACGATGAACACTTCAAGAATAAATGAATAATCCATTACTTCAAAGAGATTGAGAGATGTAACTTCAGCACATGCATCGTGAAGGAAACTAGTGGGCGGATAACCTGGCTGCCATAGCAGTCCTAGCCAGTCTAGACATACGTACACTGCAGGAGCCTCCGTTGCTAGTTCTGGGTTTTATTCACTGAGACAAGCAAGGAGCTGTATGCTGAATAGCTATATGATAGCCTTGTTTGACTAAGTTGTGAGTGTTTTCCTTTGTAAACCAAAAAAGAAAAGAATAATCCACCGAGCCAATGTAGCTTAAGATGGTCGGAATTTATTCACAAAGATCCATAATATACATGTATTATGTATTAGAATTTTTAATATGGATATAGTGTAGAACTTATAAGAACTAGACTTAAGTCTAATCGTTGTTAAAATGACTAGAACTAACCTTGCGGTTAGATGGCACTTACCATTTATTAATCCTTTAACATTTTCATTTTTAATCAATGTGGTATACTCTAATACTCCTCCTCAAGTGCAATTGAGACTGGAATGTAAGATACTCTAACACTCCCTCTTAAGTGTAATTGAGATTAGACATTTAATTGTCACTTGAAATGAATGCAACATTAAATAAATCGGGCCGTCGGGATTAGACATTCAGTCGGATTACAAAGAAATTGAGAATCTGGACCAAACTTGCTCTAAATAATACCATATTGGAAATTTTAATATGAGTAGAGTGTAGAGTCTATTGACAAAAATTGAGTTTGGGTCTAACAATTGTTAAAATGACTAAAACCATTGTTTTGGTTAGTTAGCCCTTAGTATTATTAATTCTTTAACATTTTCATTTCTAATCAATGTGAGATATTCTAATATTCTCCCTCAATTGCAACTATAAATATTGGACATCTAATTTTCATTTGAAATAAGCGTAGAGTTAACTAGATCGTGCTATTGAAACTGGATATTTAGATGAACAACTGAGAAATTAAAAATTCGGATCAAAGCTACTTTGATACCATATTAAAGTTTTTGATATGGCTAAAATGTAAAATTCATTAACAAAAGTTAGGTTTTGGTATAACCATTCTCAAAAGGTCTAAAATTAACTTTTTGGTTGGTTGGTTAGTTGAACCTTAACATGGAACACTCTACCAACACGAACTTCTTACTGTTCTGAGTCAATAGCTCAAGTCATTAAAGGGGGGCTTCAATACAAGAAACGAGTTTCAACATGGGAGTTAATGCCAACGTACACTTAGCTTCTTCAACATAAAGGACTAACTACTACACTTGAAAAGTCTGGTCGATGCTAAGGATTAAAGTGGTCAGAGAGTTATTAATCTTGATGGTAAAGCGTAGAGTCTACTTGCTCAGAGCAGCGCATTTGTGGCAGACGTTCTCGTGAAAAAAGCAAGTCAAGAGTGTGTGGTTAGACTTTGAAAATTTGGATCATCAGGTTCCAGTAGGGTCGATTAATTCTGGGTGGATCATCATTCAAAAAGTTCATTCCTCTTTCTTCTTTTTCTAGACGATAAGTACCTCCACTCAAACGTGTGGTGATGGTTTGGAAATTTTCCATGTCTTAATTCATATTGACTTTGAACTTGAAATTTAGAAGTTTTTAAATTATATATATATGTGTGTGTGTTAAATACATAGCAAGTTCTTCCATGGCATGAGATTGAACAATGAGGACCTCGGAGAACCAATCAAGTGATGGTATGAAACTAATGTGAGGACGATACCTGAAAAGGGTATGCATATCAATGGCTGTAGTGGACCAACCGTCCTGCCACTAGAGTTTCAGGAAAGCTGAACCACAGTTTGGCACTGACCAAAAAAAAGGTACTGATCCTTCAAAAGCAATCACAACAAATGAACTAAAAGGGGATGAGTAATAAAAAGAAGGAAGAAAAGGTGGTTTGTCCTTAATCAAGCTTAAGGTGTGAGAAAAAGGGGCATGTTAGGTTGTTAATTTTTATATTGTTAACATAGGAAGCTTCGTAAGTTCAGAAAGTGGAGTTGGCACTTGCGGGTTAGTCATGTCAAAACGGCCCGACTTTTTCTAACTCGATTTTAGCCCGATTTGTGAGCCGACCAATGACCTGTTTGTTATTTCTAAAACGACGTTATTTTAAAATTTTTTTCTTAAAAATAAAAAATGACGTGCCAGCTTAGTTCAGCTCGTTCGTGGCTCATCAAGTCATATCTCAAATTATGGGGGCAACCTGACCCATCGGCAAGCCTACTTAGGTTGTCAATCGCGGGTTTTGGTTTTCAAATAAGTTTTAAAAAATGATTTTCCCTTTAATTTAAGAAATTTTAAAAACCTCAAAATTTTAAAATTTCAATTTTTAGAATTTATTTGTCAAAAATAATAACTAAATACAAACATTACGAATGTAGATTTGAGCTAATTAAAAATTATTTTGGTAGTGATTTAGCTTAACTCGTAAACTTGAACCAAACTAATTAAATCAAGTTAATAATTTATTATAATTATCTCAAATTATTAACTTAAGTCAAATTTAATTACTTCAGTTGAGTTTAATAGCTGAGTTGAGTTACTATATAAGTGACTTTTTATTAATTCATGTTTAACGTTTTACATGCATATATTTCGTCGTGTGTTTTAACCGAAGTCTAATAAAAAGAATTTTATTGAAATACCAAAAATTAAAATGTTTTTTTAGAATTTTAAAATTTTTAAAATTATAAAAGAGGTCTAAGTGTTTTTAGCCAATCAAATAAAATGACCCCCTTAGATGGTGGTTGAGTTGGTGGAGTGAGAGGATATGAGGCCAAAAGGTTCTATGTTTAAATTCCTCTATCTATACTCTTGCGATCGAGCCTGTCGTATAGGACTTACCTAGTACAAAGTTTCTGGTTGGCGTGATTTATAGACTATTGCATCAATCCAAAGATTTATCCAGTACGCATCTAAAAAAAACAGCCGTGAATTCCATCGTTCTAAAAAAAAGATATTTTGGGGGACTCTACTTATAAGATTATCGCAACAAAATAAGGTCTATGGTCCAATGTGTGGTAGGCCCTGGTACAAAGTTTCATTCGTAAGCCTCATTGTAAAATTTCTCCTTTTCCAATTTATTGTTATAGGCTTATAGCCTATGTTCATTAATCCGGTCCAAAATGGTCAATTTGAGATCAATCAATAAATGCAAATTTTGAATAAATATTTGAGTATATTTATATAAATGTCAATCAGATTATTAAGAGTTTCTTAAACAAAAAAGTTTGCATAACAGCTAAAAAATACAATAAAATGTAAAATAATTATAGTATCTTGATAAGGGAGTTGTTCTATTAGGCAATGTTTTAAAAATAGACTGGACAATAAAAATTTTAAAATGTAATTAAAAATTGTCCTTATTTATAGAAGAATTTGTAATTTAATTTAAAAATAAACAATAAAAAGTAAAATAAAAATTAAATTTATTTTAATTTATAATTGACCGATTAATTAATAAATAGATCAATTTTTAACAACAAAATTTATTAAAATAAACCAAATAAAAAATAAAAATTGAGCAAAAAATTGATCAGTTCAAAATTTTTATAATCGAACTGATTAAATCAATTTTTTAAAATCCATTTTTATGTTAAATAAATTATAATTTGAATTGGTTTAACTTTTCTTTGGATTTGATGTGACCTTAATTATTGTGTTCGGTGGGCTTGACTAGAAGTATGATTCAACCTTACAAAACTGAAACAATCTGTTATCTGTAAATGTTCAGACTTGCTGCCATTTTCGAACTTGTCTAGGCTTTGGATTCCCTTTGTTCAAGTCCTCATTGCTTATTCATCAAAAGCAGTCACATGTTGCAATCACATGAATGTCTTATGTCTAAGCTTTGGGGTTTCATTCACATGTTGCAAATGATCACAAGCAATGGATTAGAAAACCAGTAAAAGTGGAAAAAGGGTATGCCATCACGTCGAGATCAAAAGAATCAAAGGCTTAAAGGTCGAATGCAAGTTCAGGGAAGAAAGAAAGCACCAAGTATTGTACTTCTAAACTATAGTTCTGTTTAGAATTGTAACAGCAATAAAGGAATTAACACGAAATTGAAACTTGGAATACTGAGTTTAACCATGTTTATCACGAGTGACGTGACATCTTATCAGGAATGAACTGAATTATTTGAGGGAATATTGTTTTTTGCGTGATTTCACTTTGTCATTGTCAATCAAATCATGGGGTATTGGACAAAGATGTTGTGACCCTGAAAGATTTCAGAAACTGAGCACGGCTTAATGAGGTAAGTGATGACATTTGGTGCTTTGTCTTGGGCAATGTTTGCTCATTGGACTTTTACTTCTGATGACTTCTCACATTCTTAGGATTCATAAAGAGCAAGAGTGTTTTAAGTTGGTTGGTCTGATAATGTCATTCATCGACCATCTTCTCTGACAACATTTTGATATGTATGGAATCTGCACAAGACTGCATTTCGGATGTGTTGGTATTCATTCGCACCGTTCGACGCTTTAATCACATAATCTGAGCAACGGTGTCTCAGGACTTGTGGACCATAGCTAGAAGAACTATGGGAAGGCAAAAAGACTCAAGTGGATCATATTAGTTGACCCCGGTCAGTCTCATGAAACTCCATGAAAATAAAAGTTCAGACACCACGCTTCTTGTTGCTATTTGAAATGGCTCCATTTTCGTCTTCTTTTGTTGCATCTGATGAGTCTATTTTTGAGTCTGTGAAGGCGCACTTAAAAAAGATAAAGAACATATCACGTCAGGACGAAGTTGCTAGCTAGTTTTTTCTTTAGGAAATTTCCACTACCTTTGTGATAGTGGAGAATCCCACACTAATTGAACTTACACGGTATAGCAGAACCTCCTCGAATATAATTACGATCAGACAAGCTTTTGGCTATGCACTGTATCAACTAATAAGCAATGAAAAAGGAATAGGTTAGTGGTTATTCTTTTTCATTCTGAAAAGAACTGCACTGGAATTACATGGCTGAGATATCGTACATGGAAAATACAAAGTAGATCAATGACACAATGCTTATGTCATTTTTGACGTGAAAATTGGAGCTATAAACACCATTATTGTTTGTAGTTATTTTTCTGTATCTTTTCCAGATTCCTGAGGCCATATTCTTCTCATCTTTCTTTCCCTGCTTTTAGACTTGTGTGATCTCCATACATGGGATGGGACCCTTTAAAGAATAATAATGAATGTAGCAGACCTAACCTTTGCTTAAATGGCTTTTGGTTCACATGTCCTTCCGGTTAAAGAGAAAGGTTACTTCGATAACACTTCCTTCTTTTCTTCTTCTTGCAGCTGTACTTGGACTTGATACATGAATTTTCTTGTTCCTTGAAAGAAAGTAAGACACTTGCTTAGGAAGAACTTGCCATTTAGGTAGACTAATCAGTCACTGACACACTTTGGACCATAAAGATCAAATGAATGTGTTCACTGCGCCTTTTTCACTCAAAATCTTTCTTGAATAACAAGGCTTATAGACTATCGTGTAGACTTATATACAAAGGTCTTGGCAGGACATTTATCATACTCATTTAAGTAAAGATCTTCTCTTCTAATAGCCTGTTTAGAATACGACTTGGTGTGTAATATTCTTCCTTTAATTTCTTGCAGCGGACAAGTGGAATGTATGGCAATCAGAGAGCAAATGCTTTAGAGACCAATCATTGGATTTTGATTCCAGTGATCAAATCTCTTGACCACAACCCGATAAATCAGAAGATTGATCTGATTCGATCAACTTTTTCAATTTCCTGTTGGCTATTTTTAACTTTCCCTTTTCATTCTCTTGTTATAATTTCTGCTTTTGTAAGTAAATTTCTTTGGCCTTTGGAATATATTTCTCTAAGTGAGTGTTATGTAAAACAGTACACAGATGATTTCTTTAACATGCCATGCCAAGCCAATCCGGTCGCTTCTTGTAACTAACGTGCAGTAACAACAATATTTAGTATAAATTCCGTGAAGACGTGAGGTTTAGAGAGGTTTAGTAGTATGTAGCCATACCCCTAACTACTAGAGAGGCTTTTCCAAATTTGTAACCAACTTGCAATAAATTTAAATGTGTTTGTCCTGTATTACAACTAACAAAAGATGCTGGTTCTGTTTATAGTTGTGTTGCTTTGTATCAACATCCATCATTATTGCTGGTTTATCTTGTTACCTACTTTACCTTATCAGAATCCTAATGGAAGTAGGAAACTTCACATGTTTTTATCTTCCATTGTATAGGAAGGCTGATTTGATTACCTTTTATTTAGAGTACTTTCTAAGAAAGATAAGATAAGTTTAGGTCCTAAAATCTAATGTTTGATTCTTTGATTCCTCTAACCCCACAAACAACAAATAGAATCTGCCAATTGAACTGCATCCTACTCAGAAAAGCAGCAAAGGAAACATATATTTGAAAAAGAAATGAATTCCCATCTGGTCTGGTGATCTCTTTCAATCACCAAAAAAGAAATGCCCATTATGGCATTTTTCAATCAAGTCGTTAAATTTTCTTTTTCTTTCTTCAAAGTTTCTCCTAGAATTATTCACCATGGTGGGGCTTACCTAACACAGCAGGGAATCAAGAACAAGAGGAAGAGGAGGGATATAAAAACAGCAAGATAAAAACAAACCATACACTTTTTTCCTCTTTTCTCTCCTTTTGAGAGACCTAAAATTAAACTGTGGTGCTTTCTTTATTCTGTTGCATCATAGATTCTTTTCCATCCTTCTTTCAAGTCAAAGAAGAAAGAAAAAAAAAAGTTAATGTGAAATGGGGAAGATAAGAGAAAGGAAGAGGCACAGCTCATGGCATATATTCCCTCGCAACATAACCCCACTTATGTTTCCAGATATGGAGTGAGGAACATAGGACAACCAAACTGCTTCAGGTTTTATAAAGATAACTCCTCCATTTCTGTTGCTACATATTCAAAGCATTAGCTGAAAAAGGAATCACAAATTCACAACTCATATACATGTTTCAATCTTCCACTTGGTTGTCATCATCAAAACAGAAATGGGTATGCAAAATCAGGACATGAACTTGGTTTTATCTACTGATGCAAAGCCGAGACTGAAATGGACCCCAGAGCTCCACCAAAGGTTTGTCGAAGCAGTCAATCAACTGGGAGGTGCAGACAGTTGAGTATACGATTTCTTCATAATCATCTTTTTCTTTGATCATCTATCATTTGGGAAACATCAGAAAATATTCTTTTTGCATTGACAGAGGCTACACCGAAGTGTCTGATGAGGGTCATGGGAATTCATGGACTTACTTTGTACCATCTTAAGAGCCATTTACAGGCAAACGCTCTTTATATTATAGTTGTTGTAAGTTTTGGTCTCTGTTCAAACAGGAGTTTCTTACCGTATTTCATCTTCTTGGTGCAGAAGTATAGGCTAGGGAAGATCCAACAGCCGCACAAAAGCATTGAAAACAAACAAGAAGGTGACTTTACTGCACAAGATTTGGTCTTTATCATGATTGCTATTTCCGTATATGATGTTTAAACTTGCGTTGAATACAGAAAATAAAGAGATTCAAAGTAATGATGATCGTTTCAGTAAGGGAACCGACGGGGGAATTCGCACTCCGATTACCGAGTAATCAGACATATCTTGATCTTCCATTCGATTAATTTTCTTTCAAATAATTGTGCATACATTCCTCAACTAATTTCAATTTTCGTGCATCGCACCAGATTGCAGATTGCAGAGGCAATCCAAATGCAAATAGAAGTGCAGAGGAAACTTCATGAACAGATCGAGGTACAACCTTGGAAGCGATTCAATTCCCATATTCATTGTTCCTTATCGTGTTGTTTTTCGCAGCAATTCATTGCAATTGCAATTTCAGGTGCAAAGACATTTGCAGCTGAGAATAGAAGCTCAAGCGAAGTACTTACAGTCAGTATTGAAGAAAGCACAAGATACAATCACTGGCTGTAATTCTTCTTCTGTGGGAATAGAGCTTGCAAAATCTGAACTCTCTAGATTAGTGTCAATGGTTGGCAGAGGGTATCCAAGTTCCGAAACCTCAGAATTGACAGAAGCAGGAGGTTCAAGCTTGAAGGAAGCAGAAACCAAAGACTTAAAAAGCAGAGTGTGCTCAATGGAAAGCTCCTTAACATCATCCGACAGCTCTGGAAGAAAGGTAGACATACAACAAAAGAACGCAATCTGCAATGTCAACTCAGCTTCTGTTGAGCTTCTTTTAATGGACATTCACCCACAAGAAGACTATGTATTTCTCACTGGTAATTTAAGCAATCAAGTGAAGAAGAGAAGTGACAATAATGTTTCTGATAGCACTTGTGTGGCTAAGAGACCAAAAGGTAGTGAGCAGTTGAAGGAATGTTGGTTACAGGGTACACTCGATCTGAATCGACAATACCCAAATGACATTGAGACTTGAACTCCGTAGATACAGGAAGGGAGGGTTTATTGGTTATAGTAGAGTACATTTCTTGTTTATAAAGCTATGTATATTGGCATCTTCAGAAAATTTTCACACTATATCCGTATAAAGAAGATTGGTATATGGTTTGGTTTCTTCTTCCTCTCTGTATCCAGCTATGCACCTGTTACTGGCAAGGGAACATTATGGATTGTTGGTTTACACGGAAATAAATAATAATTATAGAAAAACATATGTTTTAAAACTTTCACTTTCACTTTCAATTTCAATTCAATGATATAATTATCTATATCTTTTTCTTTTTCAACATGTATTGATAAGAAGCAGTATAACCTCGCAATTGAAGAGAAGATGAGCATGAGTAACGAAGACCATGAAACAGGGTACCTTTGATGTAACAAAGAATACGAACGACAGCCACATAATAAGTGGTGCGAGGACTTTTCATGAACTGACTAATAATGTGAACAATATAAACAATGACAAGAAGAGTAACAGTCAGATAAATATAACAAGGTGGCAATATAAGGTAATTTCAAGAAGAGGAGACCCATTGGAAGCCGAAAAGAGAGCATTAGCTTCAACTGGAGTATTGGTAATTTTATCATCGATCAAGACCAACAGGAGAGATGAGATTGATGACAAACTTAGCCTAAGATAAATAATACTTTATAGCATCATGTTGAGAATGAAATAAAAGCAGCAACACTATGGCATGCATCTCATGCAACGATTACGTAGAGACATATGCACGTTAAAAACAACGGAAGCATAACTGAATAAAAATACCTCCAGCCATTGTCCACCGAAATCTTCTTGTCTCTGTGTTTGAATCTTCTATCCCCTTCCTTAAGCACGATTGATGATGTATACTAATGCTTTGCGAGAATAGGGACCCAAACAAGACTACAATCCATCTTTTAATACCTCTGTCCATCACTGAGGAGGTAATGGCTATGACATGGGCGTTAACGTGTCCGTGTGTAGTGAGTAAACTCATTAAGTGGACCATAACATGAACAGTAAGGAAGGTTAGGTAAAATTTAAAATCTTACATTCTCCCATTTAGTCCATTTAACCCAACACAAATATAACAAGAAATCAAATATATGAATCATAACGATAGATCCTCTTATAGTGAGTATTATCTTTCATATATTACATATGCAAAATTTCTCATTACTAGCCCTTCAATTTAATGAATAAACCATTTGTTTATTCTAGATTCAAATTAAATGACATTTCTCAAAAAACAATCAAAATATGTGTGCACAAAATATATGAGAAAATATCAAAAGTAAATAAGAGTTTTATTAAAATAACAAATGTACAACAAAATCACATTATGGAACCAAGTCCAATTTGCACTACGTAATCCTTAAACTGCATAGGTGGCATGCCTTTAGTTAAATGATCTGTAATTATCAAATCAATGTTAATGTGCTTTATGACAACTTTCCTTTCCTTAACACATTCTCTTATGGCCAAATACTTAATGTCGATATGCTTACTTTAACTTCCACTCTTATTTTTTTAGCCATAAAGATCGCAGCGAAGTTATCGCAATACAATCTTAATGGCTTAGAAATTAAATCGATAACTCTAAGCCCATTTATGAAACTCTTCAACCATACACCATGCAAGGTGGTCT
This sequence comes from Erythroxylum suave, assembly GCA_027563595.1. NCBI lineage: Eukaryota > Viridiplantae > Streptophyta > Magnoliopsida > Malpighiales > Erythroxylaceae > Erythroxylum > Erythroxylum suave. The sequence goes on from JAOSBN010000001.1 coordinate 1,997,343, forward strand.
CAAAATATGATACGAACTCAGCGTCTATAGTGGAAGTAACAATCAAGGTCTGCTTAGCACTTCTCCAAGATACAACTCCACCAGTTAGCATGAAAATATAACCAGATGCTGATTTCCTTAAATTAATGTAGCCAGCAAACTCTGAATCGGAGTATCCAACTACTTCCAAGTTCTCAGTTCATCTATATATAAGCATGCAGTTCTTTGTGCCCTAAAGATATCTCATAACCTTCTTTGCAGCTTTCTAATGGTTAATACCTTGATTACTTTAATATCTTCCTAATATTCCAATAGCATATGCAATGTCAGGTAGGGTGCAGACCTGAGCATACATAAGGCTTCCAACAACTGAAGCATATGAAATGTTCTTTATGTGTTCCCGTTCAAAATCATTATTCGGGCATTAATTGAAACTGAATCTATCACCCTTCACTACTATAGGTGCTACATTTGGTGCACAATCTTTCATCTGAAATCTTTTTAAAACTTTGTTGATATAGATCTCTTGAGACAAACCTAAAATACCTCGAGATCTTTCTCTATGGATCTTGATGCCAATGACATAAGATGCCTCACCTATATCTTTCCTATCAAAATTTTTTGAGAGAAATTGTTTCACCTCATATAACAAATCCTTATCATTAGTCGCAAGTAAGATGTCATCCACGTATAACATAAGAAAACAAGTCTTACTCCTACTGACCTTCTGGTATAAACATTGGTCCATTATATTCTCTTTAAAACCGAATGAAGTGATAACCTCATGGAATTTCAAATGCCACTGTCGGGAGGCTTGTTTTAATCCATATGTGGATTTATTAAGCTTGCAGACTAAATGCTCACCATTACTAGAGGAGAATCCTTCAAGTTGTTTCATGTAAACCTCTTCCTCTAGGTCACCATTGAGGAACGCCGTTTTCACATCCATTTGATGTAACTCAAGATTAAGATAAGCTACCAATGTCATGATTACACGAAGATAATCTTTCTTAGATACAGGAGAAAATATGTCCGTGTAGTCGATTCCTTCCCTTTGAGTGAATCCTTTGGCAACAAGTCTTGCCTTATGTCTCTCAATGTTGCCTTGTGAGTCTTTCTTCGTCTTAAATACCTAATTACATCCAATGGCTTTCACACCATTGGACAACTCAACGAGATCCCAGACTTGGTTAGACGTTACAAAATCCAACTCATCTTTCATAGCATTGTACCACAGGTCCGATTCTTTAGAACTAATAGCCTGTGAAAACATTTCAGGATCATTTTCGACTCCAATGTTGTAATCTGACTCTTGTAGATACACTATATAATCACTAGCTATTGCTGACCTTCTAACCCTAGTAGATCTTCTTAATGTTGTATCATCATCCTCACGAAGAATCTGTTGCTCAACCTGTTGTTCAACTGGTTGCTCAACAATTTCTGGTTGTTCCTTATATACAACTTGATCTACTGGATTAGTATTAATAGCTTGTGGAACTTCAATAACTGGTTGTCCAACACCAATTTGAACTTGAGGGGTGTGAATGACAATCAATCTATCACTTGAACTAGAAGGTTGAGATTCACAATGGCCTTTTTCAGAAACTATGTCTGGAAAACGACCACTTTTACTGATCAAGTCATTCTCAAGAAATTTTGCATTTTTTGATTCCACAATTCTAATGCTATGAGATGGATAATAGAATCTATACCCCTTAGATCTTTCAGCATATCCAATGAAATACCCACTAACGGTCCTTGGGTCTAGCTTCTTCTCCTATGGGTTGTAAATTCTTACCACAAACGGGCATTCTTAAACGCGTATATGTCTCAAACTCAGTTCCAACCCTTAAATAACTCAAAAGGTGTCTTTGAGATAGCCTTGGTTGGAACTCGGTTTAATATATACGTTGTCGTCTTTAGAGCTTTAGTCCATAGGAATTGAGGAAGTTTTGTGTTACTCCTCTTACTTCTTACCATGTCTATTAATGTTCGGTTTCTTCTTTCTGTCACACCATTCTGATTCGGAGAACCAGGCATGGTGTATTGGGTAATAATCCCATTTCTTGAAGAAACTTCACAAAAGGACCAAGCGCTTCTCCACTTTCAGTGTATCTACCATAGTACTCTCCACCTCTATCTGATCTTACGATTTTAATCAGTTTTCCACATTGATTCTCCACTTCAGCCTTAAACATTTTAAAGATATCCAAAGCTTTGTCTTTAGAACGAAGTAAGTAGAGATACACATATCGCAAAAAATCGTCTATGAAGGTGATGGAGTATTTCAGACTATTTGCATCCATATCTGGACAACAAATATCTGTATGTATGATTTCTAATAGGTTTGTACTCCTCTTGGCACCCTTTTTAGATTTGTTAGTTTTCTTACCCTTAAGGCAATCCATGCAAGTCTCAAAGTCAGCAAAATCTAAAGTACTAAGTACCCCTTCACTTACTAACCTCTTAATTCTCTCAATGAAGATGTGTCCAACTCTACGATGCCTTAACATAGGGGATTCTTCATTCACAACACATCGTTTTAATCCAGCAGTGACATGCATCGAACTATAGGCATCTTCATTTTGCAATTGAATGGAATAAAGACCATCAGATAATGTAACATAACTAATAACTTTTACATAAACTGAAGCCAGAATCCAAAAAAATAAAGGAAAAACCAAAAGGTACAAGTCTTGATACAGAAATCAAATTTCTAGAGAAATTTGGAACATAAAAGGTCTTTTCCAAACACAAAATATAGTCACTATTCAAAACCAAACTACAAGTGTCGATGGCTTCCACATGTGAACTCGTCTTGCTTCCTGAATAGATGAATTGTTCACTTCCCATCGGTTTCCTTAGGTTTTGCATACACTATAAGATATTTGAAACATGGATTGTAGAACCAGAGTCAATCCACTACGTGTTATGATTAACATTAACCATATTAGATTCATAACAAACAAATAAAATTTGAGTACCTTTCTTTTCAAGTCAGATCTTGAGTTTAGCACAGTCTTTCTTCATGTATCCCTTCTTCTTGCAGAAGAAACACTTAGACGATTTCTTTATATCAGACTGATGGGAAATTTTCCCTTTTCCCTTGTTTTTGATATCACGTTATCTCTTCTTCCTGAAATGGTCAAATTGACCCTTTCACCCTCTTCTATCAACAATCTGTCCTCTTCTTATACACACATGGTCAACAGCTCATTAATCGACTACTTGTCCTTATGTGTGCTGTAAGAAATCTTGAAAGGACCGTATTGTTGAGGCAGAGTGCACAGAATGTAATGTACCAAGAAAAATTCCAATATAGTAACCTCCAACGCTTTCAGCTAAGCCGCTATATCCCTCATACGCATGATGTGATCACGAACGCCCTTTATTCCAGTGAGCCTCAGTGATGACAATTGAATAATCAAGGTGCTGGTCAGAGCCTTATCAGATGTAGCAAACTGCTCATCAATTGCCTTCAACAGATCTCTAACATTATTATGTTGTTCGGCAGAACTATGAATACTAGCAGATATCTTGGTCTTTATAAACATCATGGAGAGGCGATTAGACCTCTCCCACTTTTCATAAAGAGCAATAACTTTTGGAGTGCTGGTCTTAGTTATACTCAATGGATCGTCCTTCCTAATAGTATAGTCTATGTCCATCCAGCCCAAATGAAGCATAATTCTCTCCTTTCACTCCCACTTAATATCAGAAATATTCACAGTCTGAGTAACTGCAAATTAAGAAATAAAAATATATGCTTGTTATATATAGTTCGGGGCCAAAAATAATTCATGGTTTACCAATGTAAATCATGCATTTAACAGATGAATCTAGTGAAATAAGACTTACTTGTGGGCTAAAGTTCTACTTAATTAGATTCATCTACAACTTTATAACAAAACTATTGAATTATATTCCTTTTTTAATTCCTGTGGGTAGATTAGGAAAAATGATTCGATATTTCATCCTAATTAATCATACAAATATAACAAAATTCTTGTGGGTAGATTTTTATCATATCATGTATGATTAACTACAATTGATGATCCAATGTGATCTTAAAACTAAATATATAATTGTAATTAATTTTAGATGTCGTGGCTACTCACAATTAATTAAAATCATATGATCACTAACATTATCTTAAGCTTTAAATTAAAGCCTAAACATTTGCATCAATTAGTAAATAATGCAAATAAATCAAATAATAATGCACAAATTATTTAATCTATTTTTGCATGTATATTAATCACAAAAATTTATACATACAAAATTTTCAATTAATCACATGTAATTCGTGAAAAAATTAAACAATTATGATATGCATGGCAAAAACTTAAAAATTCTAACATTAGGCATACATAATTAAAATTTAATATTTTCATAAAATATTAATACCAAAAATGATTTTATAATTAAAATCATAACATAATGGGTTAGGTCCTAATGAACCCAATTAATCACTAATATTAACAAAATTAATATTAATAAATAATTTTTTATTAAAAAAGGAAAATAAAATTGCAGTCGTCTTCAACCTCTAGCCAGGTCAGGTGTGACTCGGTTGGACCCGATGGAGCTCCGATGCTCCAGACAAGAAGAGGACGTCAAAGGTTGAAGGAATGCCAGCAATGGGACAACGTTGACCACACGATGTGAGTGAGACGTCGGAGAACCATCCATGCAACGTTCCTTGGATGGCAACGTCCGAAGCCATCACCTTTGGTCATTGTCACTCCTCCTCCTTCACGGTCCAGTCAATGTCGAATGCTCCATGGAGCATAAAAATACGACTCTAACGTCCATAGCATGTCAAAAAAGCGTCGAAAAATTCAACAATCTCAACTCATGCATCACTGCAGAAAATCACCAAAAACAGAGTATAATAGAGACATGCTTTTCGGTGGTTTATAAAGCAAGACAGAGGCATCGATTGAAGTTCTGATACCAAATGAAATAAAAGTAGCATCACTATGACATGCATCTCATGCAACGATTACGTAAAGACACATGCATGTTAAAAACAATGGAAGCATAACCGAATGAAAATACCTCCAGCCATTGTCCATCGAAATCTTCTTGTCTCTATGTTTGAATCTTCTATCCTCTTCGTTAAGTACGATTGATGGTTTACATTGATGCTTGGCGAGAATAGGGACCCAAACAAGCTTACAAATTGTCTTTTAGTACCTCTGCTCATCACAGAGGAGGTAACGGCTACAACATAAGCGTTAATATGTGCGTGTGTAGTGGGTAAACTCATTAAATGGACCATAATATGAATAGTAAGGAAGGTTAGGTAAAATTTAAAATCTTACACAGAATTGCCTTCAGATTTTTGCTATCTTGTTTTGCAAGATATTGACAAAAGTGAATTAGATTTTTCAGGTTAGTGTAGTTTGCAAGAAAGAAAAGAACACACAATGATTTACTTGGTTCGATAGCTTAATGCTATCTGTTTCCAAGGATCAATATCACGTAGCTGGTTTCACTAAGATCAGAAAAGGAAAATACAAGTTACAAGAGGATGAGTGTTTTGAGAAAACACTTGCAAGAGTTCCCTATGAACTCACTAGTACTCTGTTTGTAAGTACTCTCAGCAACCTTTAACTCCTAATCTCCTATTCGTAAATCTCTCACATATTGCTTAAGTAATGATAATGAAAGACTGTGTGTGTATTTTTGTGTATTGAGCTGACGATGGGTTATGTCTTTATATAGGTTTCATACTATTGTTGGTTTATTTCAGCCTTTATTGTCATATATGAGAGGATATCAACTTAAGAGGTGGTTTCACGTGAGTCACTTAAACCATCCTCCTGTACGTTGCGTTTTGTCAAAACCTGTTGTACTCCTCGTTTATGACTTATACTTTGCAATTTTTCTTGATTTTGCTTCAGGTCCTCTACTGTGCATTTTTGTCTTGAGTCTTAACATTTGTACAGACCATCGATTCCTCTTATCTGTTATTGCAAAGACATTCTCCACACCTCACACGCATGAAATCCCAAAATCCCCAAAATGTGAATCCTTGATTTTGTGAGCTCAAATATGCCGGTTGTGTTAAAGTTAGTGGAGAATCGTGACTTGCTTCACATTTATCCCTCCTTCTCCACTGATTTTGACACTAAACACTGGTTTGTGAGTGATTTTCGAGAGCAACCCTAGAAAAATCAGCTTGTGTGAGATTAAGTGTTTTCTTCTTCGAAGGTTGTTATCTTCAAGGGATTTCACAAATCTGTAGATAATCTCTGCAATATGTGAACTTCCTTGTTGTGACAATCTTTGTACAGAAGTCAGATGAGTTCAGAACACTTGCAATTTTCTCCAACATGAAGAGGCCCTGCGATAATCTGTCTCGGACGAAGTGGAGCCACACATCTATATACTTCGGTCTCTCGTGCAAGACAGGGTGTTTACTTGGGTAAAGTGCACTTTGGCCATCTGTATACACTGTCGAAGTAGCTAGGTTAACATGTATTTCCTTTGAAATCCCTATCAACCATATTGTTAGCTCTTTTACTACCTCGGTGATTGTGTAGTATTCTGCCTCTATGGTTGATAATGATACTATTGATTGTTGTTGTGATTTCCAACTGATTGTGTTTCTAGCTAATATAAAGTAGTATGTTGATATTGATTTTCTGCTATCTTTGTCTCTTGCATAATCTGCATCCGCAAAGCCTTGTATGCTTATATTAGTATATTTGTCTAATTTAGCTTTAGATAAACACAAACTGTAGTTTAGGGTTCCAACAAAGTATCTGAGGATATTCTTCAGTCCTTGCCAGTGCTCAAGTTCTAGATTAGCCATGAACTTACTTAGGATGTTAATTAAGCAAGCTAGGTCTAGTCTTATGCACAACATTATATACATGATACTACCTACTCCGACATCATAGGGGTAGTTCACCATAGCTCTTTTCTCTTCTTCAATTTGGGGATAGTTACTGGTCATTATTTTGAGATGTGAGCCTATGGGGATAGGACTTGGATTTGTCTGTTCCGTATTGAACTGTGCAAAAACCTTTCTGATATAGTTTTTCTGACTCAACCATAGCTTCCCACCCCTCCTTTTCCTTATAATCTGCATTCTTAGGAGTTTATGAGCTTCTCCCATATCCTTCATTTCAAAGTGTTCACATAGGGCATTCTTCACTTTCACTATTCTGCTGAAGTTCTTTCCAGTGATGACCAAGTCCTCTACATACACTAGCTTACAGATAACCTCTGTTTCTCCTAAGTCCTTGTAGTATAGGAGTAGTCATAGGCACTCCTAGTGAATTTCATGTCAGTTGTTGCTTCATGAAATTTTTTGTTCCATTGTTTAGGTGCTTGCTTCAACGCATATAGGGATTTCTAAAGCAAGCAGACATAATTAGGCTTTTCTTTATCTACAAACCCACAAGATGCTTTATGTAGATAGTTTTCTCAAGCTTTCCATATAAGAAGGCCGTCTTTACATCCATTTGATGGATCTCCCAATCATAGATTGCAGCTAGCACTAGGATGAGTCTAATTGTCTTGGACTTGACTACTGGAGAGAAAATTTCCTTGTAGTCAACTCCCTCCTTCTGCCTATATCCCTTAGTTACTAGCCTAGCGTTGTATATCCTAGGTTCTGCCTTTGTAGCTCCCTCTTTTAGCTTGAACAACCATCTGTTTTCAATCAGCTTTGCTTTAGGAGGTTTAGGCACTAAAACCCAGGTATTATTCATTAGGGAATAGTATTCACTCTTGTTGGCCAGCTTCTAATTTTCAGCATCATTTCTACTCATTGCTTCTTCTTAGGTTTCAGGTGCCCTCCAAGTTATAGACTCTGCAACTAGACAAGGATATTCAACTAGGTTAGAATCATAGTACCTCCTATTAGGTATTATTTGTCTTGGTTGTTTGTCTCTTGTGAGTTGATAGTCTTGTAGAGCTTCGAGTGGACTTTCTACAGCTATCTAAGGGATTTTGTCCTCTTACATCTTCTGTTTCTTCAGTCCTTTGTTCATGATGAACATGGCCTTCCATAGGTTCCTCATCATGATTTTGTATACTGCCTTCTTTTGCTTCTGTTTCTGGTAGCACATAGAAGGGACCGAAGAGCTTGAAGATCCAAGTTCTTTATGGACTTCCACTTGTAGATTAGAATCTACATTGTTTTTACATAACAAAGGAATTTCATTTTCCTTAAATCTGACATCTCTACTACTCAGAGTCTTTTAAGACTCCCCGTTGATGTAGTAGGATTTTATATGCTTTATCTTCATTTGGATAACCTAGGAAGACTCCTTTAACTGCTTTAGGTTTCAGCTTTCCTTCCTTTTGGTGTGCATAAATTGTACAACTGAAGGTCCTTAGGTGAGCTAAGTTAGACTTCTTCCCATTCCAGATTTCTTGCGGTGTTTTGTTGTTATTAGCTGAAGTGGGTAGTCTGTTTACTAAGTAGGCAACAGTCTTGATAGCCTCACCCCATAGTGATTGTGAGAATCCTGAGGATAGGAGCATACATCTTTGTCTTTTCTAGCAGTGTCCTGTTAACCCTCTCAACTACACCTTTCTGCTGAGATGTTGCTCTAGCAATTGTATGCCTTTGAATGTCTTTCTTGCTGCAGTAATCTTCAAATTCTTTATTGCAAGACTCTAGGCCATTGTTAGTCTTTAGGCATTTTAGCCTTTTCCCAGTTTGATTCTCCATGAGTGTATGCCATTTGATAAAGATTTCCAATGCTTCATCCTTTCTCTTCATAGGGTAGACCCAACATTTCCTAAACTTATCATCTATAATAGAGATGAAAAATCTATTCCCTCCCATAGTAGGCACTTGTGTTGGACCCCAGAGGTCATTGTGGGCATACTCCCTAATTTTTTCTGCTCTCTTTGCTCCTTTTTGAAAACTTAACCTGTGGTGCTTTCCTAGCACACATGATTCACATAATTCGAACTTCTTTATGTCCTTTTCTGGAATCAGTCCTTGTTTACATAGGTTCAATAGACTTTTATTCCCAGTATGTTCTAACCTTGAGTGTCATTTCTTAGTTGAATCAGGTTCTCCATTTCCATTAGCTAGTTTCACTTTAGTGGTACCTATTACATAGTAAAGACCTCCCTCTTCCAACTCCCCTATCGATCACTCTTCCATTCGTTAGGATTTCTCTAAGTCCATCATTAGACCTAATCTGAAACCCTTGTTTGTCAAAGACACTCTCTAATATGAGGTTTCTTCTTAGTCCAGGCACAAACCTAACATTAGTTAAGGTCCTTTCTTTCCAACAAACATATCGATGGAGACATTTCCTATACCTTTAACTTGTTGTTGTCTTGAGTCTACCATCTTAACCTTGACATTCATCGGTTCGAATGAGGTGAATCGATCCTTATGAGGAGTGACATGCATTGTACATCCTAAGTCAACAATCCACTCTTTGTTAAGATCTTCACTCTCCTCTATAACAATCAACAGCTCATCCCCACTAGATTCTTCAGTTTTCTCCACATTCCCAGCATCTCCACCTTGAGCAGTCTTGTCTCTTTTCTTCTTTCTACAATCTCTAGCAAAGTGTCCCTCTTTATCACAATATTAACACTTCTTGCCTTTCACCTTTTTCTTCTTTTCTTCGCCTTCTTCAGTGTGCTTATCCTTGTCATTCCCTTTCTGCCTATTAACTTTCTTGTCATTCATTTTCTATGACTTCTTGTCTTGTTGATTTTCAATGGACATCACTTCAGGTTCCCTCTTGAAAGGATTATTGTCCAATACTTCTTCCATCAGTGAATCCAACATCCTTTTAACAGTGAGAGATTCTGCACTAGCATACTTAATCACTTTCTTAAATGCATTGAACTCAGATGGTAGGCCTTTTAGAATGACTGCGGCTTCATGATCCCCTAAAATCCTTTCACCTGTAGCTTCTAAATCTTGCACCAGCTTAAAGAAATAGTCCAAATTATCATCAAGAGTTACAGTAGTGTTCATTTTATAGTTAGCAAGATTATGTAAAAGAGTCATCTTGTTAGGAAGTCATCTTTTAGCATATGATTCATCAAGTTTAAGCCATAATTTTTGTGCAGTGTTACAATTTTGTACTTTCCTTATCACAACTGGTAATAAGTGAAGCATTAACTCGCAGTGTGCAAGTCTTTGCATCTTGAGTCTTTTGACTAGGTCTGTTTCCACATCATACTGCTCTTCAATGGCACCATAACAGTCATAAGACTTAAGTAGTGCTCGCATCCGAAGTTAAGATGGTAAAGTCTTCTTTAGTAGTAAAGACATCCATTTCTTTTCCCACCATTTTAATATGTGGTTTAAAGAACATAGGAAAAGAAAGATCTTACTGATTTCTTGATGAACCATGCTTACTAGAATAGCCAATTACTGCTCAGAATGTTGAGGATAGGCTCTGATACCACTTCTATTGAGAATTGTCTTCAGATTTTTGCTATCTTGTTTTGCAAGATATTGACGCAAGTGAATCTGATTTTCAGGTTAGTGAAATTTGCAAGAAAGAAGAAGAACACATAGCGATTTACTTGGTTCGATAGCTTAATGCTATCTACGTCCCAGGATCAATATCATGTAGCTGGTTTCACGAAGATCAGAAAAGGAAGATACAAAATACAAGAGGATGAGTGTTTTGAGAAAACACTTACAAGAGTTTCCGATGAACTCACTAGTACTCTCTTTGTAAGTACTCTCAGCAACTCTTTAACTCTTAATCTCCTATTCGTAAATCTCTCACAGATTGCTTGAGTAAAGCTAATGACAGACTATGTGTATAATTTTGTGTATTGAACTAACGATGGGTTGTGTCTTTATATAGGCTTCATACTGTTATTGGTTTATTTCAGCCTTCATTGTCAGATATCAGCTCAGGAGGTGGTTTCACGAGTCTTTCACGGGAGTCACTTAAACTATCCTCCTGTATGTTGCGTTTTGTCAAAACTGCTGGACTCCTTGCTTATGACTTATACTCTTCGTTAGGTGGTTTCACGAGTCTTTCACGGGAGTCACTTAAACTATCCTCCTGTATGTTGCGTTTTGTCAAAACTGTTGTACTCCTTGCTTATGACTTATACTCTTCGTTTTGCTTATTTTTCTTCAGGTCCTCTGCTGTGCGTTTTTGAGTCTTAACATTTGTGCAGACCATCGATTCCTTTTATCTGTTATTGCAAAAACATTCTCGACACCTCACATGCACGAAATCCCTAGATCCCCAAAATGTGAATCCTTCACTTTGTGAGCTCAAATTTGCTGGTTGCGTTAAAGTTGATGGAGAATCGTGACCTGCTTCACACATCAGAAGTAACTTTAAGAACTAAAAAAGGGCTCAAATGCTCAAGATTTTTCACCTAGAATTACCCGTTAAGAAAATTCTTGTGATCATAAATATCATGTGTATTATCATCAATAATGATTATGTCATCAACATATACTGATAACATAAAAATACTCTGCTCTGTCTTTCAAAGGAATAATAAATGATCATGAGGATTAGACTGCGAATCAAACTGATGAATAGTGAAATTGAATTTAGCAGATCAATTAGGAGGAGCTTGTTTAAGTTTGTACAAAACCTTGTGAAGAATACATATTTTATCTAGAGCTTTGTTGGAAAAAAACACAGTGAAGAATAGAGAGAACAAGAACACTCTAACTTTAGAGGAGAGGAAGTCACTTTGTATTTGCTTGAATTGAAAAATGGCTGTAACATACATCTATTTATACTAGAGCTAGGAATACTCTGGAACTCTACCGTAAAGCGTGAATTCCTAAAGACTCAAATTAATTCCACTAGACTCTTCACATTTCACGCATGTGGGAAAACCAAGAGACTTGTAGCTAGGACATACAAGATTATTCTAGAATCAAAGCTTAATTTATTTTATTAATTTTAACAGGATGATCATAGTTAAGAGGAGCTTACATGTAGACCTCTTTAATGAGATCTCTATTTAAGAAGCCATGCTTCACATCCATTTGAAATAAAGTCCAATGCTTAATAATAACAATGATGATGTATGTACGAATATAAGTGATGCAGGTTATAAGAGCAAAAGTCTCGTCGTTATCAATTTCATACGAGCATTGTATCATTCTGCTAAACCATCAGCCTTGGTCTTAATTTTATAAACCCATTTAAAATTATCCACATATTTATCCGCAGGTAAATTAACCAAATCTCATGTATAAGAAGAAGTGTATTAAGTTCTTCTTCTCTTGCTTTTTGTCATAAAGGATTAGTACTAGCCTTATGATAAGTGCGAGACTTATAAAGATAAACAAGAGCACAATAATAATGATAATCACAAAGAGTGACATTGGATTGATTTACAAGAGAAGAACGACAAAGTGAAGGATCAAAACAAGGCTAAACAGTAGAAGAAGAAGCTTAAGAATCCACAGAGGGAAGATCATTAGTTGCGCGTAGAGGTGGTCTAGAACTGTTTAAGTAATTTAGACGTATGGGAGTCATCAAGGAATAAAGTAATGGTAAGATCAACAAGGAAGGTAGGAGATGAAGTAACTCTGAAGGCAAATAAGGAAGAAAACATCTTGTGTTCCAAAAAACGACAGGACAGAAAATATGAATGCAACAATAAAGTTGACATTGATGAACATCGTCAAAAACCGCATAACATGTCTGTAAAAAATTCCAAATATCTTTATTGAAAAATACTGTAACACCAAGTTAAAATCTAATATTTTTGTTGTCCCATTAATCGAGCCCCTCGTCATCTTGTTTGATAGGTTTGTAATTTCACCAGTAACAATTTGTCAAAAAAGGCTTTATTTCAGAAAACTACGCATCTCTTGAGCCTATAAATCATAATTTGAACCACACAAAAATCACAGGAGTAAGATGATTGATAGAGTAGTAATTATTCAATATAGAATGCAAAAATAAGGTACCTAAGCCTAAAATTGAGAGATAAAAGATAAAATTTTAAAAAACAGCCTAAAAAATGAATTTAGAATGGTCATAAAACCTAAAAATCTGTCTTGAGTTGCAAGAAGACGTAAAAAAAAATTTATTGAACCAGATGGTCAAACTTATCTGGATTGGTTCAGTTCAACCACGGCAATTAAGATGAATGACTGACTTGGTGCTTTGTAATTGGATGCAAGATGTTGATGTGATGTGAGCAGAGAGCCTCAACGTGCGTGAAGTGCGAGCGAGTGAACCAGAAGACAGCAACTTTAGACGGAACGTACGAGGGTTTGGAAGCTCGGACGAAAGTTCAGTCACCAATATTAGAGTTGCTTTGGTGAGAGCAGTTTCATCACTGTATGCCTCATAGGCCTGAAAGTACACGAACCATGCATTGGAAATGTAGTTATTGGCAGAGGCACTGCTGGTCGACACTTAGCAGCAGATCAGAGGTTTATGGAAATCCCTCGTATCAGAAAACCAGCAAGTTTTTGTAGGTGGCTCAAAGCTTCATCACTAAGTATGAGGTTAAGTTTGTGAGTAGTGTTGTATTGGTTGGGCCAAAGAGCTAGCGAGGGAAGCTAAAGGATTGGCTTAGTCCAAAATTATCTTGACACCTGAGTTGGCGATGTGGCAATCTGTTGTTGAATTTGACATTTCCGATGCAGGATTTCTATTACACAACGGATTCAACGGGGGAACAAACTTGTCAACATTTATCAGCTTCACAGATAATTGACACAAGACAGCCTAGTCTACCTCCCAGCACTACCTTGCTGACACATCAGTTACCATGGACCACTGCCATATCTTATCCATGGTTTGTTTTTCCCTCTTGGTGAAGGCACAAAGAGATTGGGCAAATATGGAACCAGGAACACCTCACCTGACCTTGTGGCGAAAAGGAATTCAGCAATATTGCTGTTCTTTTAAGAGTAATTGTTAAAATGTTATCCTACATAGCTTTAACCAACCAGTCAATCTAAATTCATGTTGCTTTGTAAACAGGCAGTCCCCAAATCCTATTGACGAGCTGAAGAGAGGCCAAAACAACAATCAAAAAGACTAGTTAGTATTGCAGGATTCCCAAGCAGAACATCCATCCGCTTTCTCATTCACCACAAGTTGCAGGCATTGCAAAAGACCTCAAATTCATTATTGATGAGTACATAGCCTAGTCTCAATCTGTCTGCGTTTTCCCGGTGAAAGAGCACCAAGACAATTTGATGTTCAGTCTTATAGCTATCATGGAGGCTGCACTGTTGGATCAGTGGCTGATCCTGACAAAATAGTAGATGGGGCGAAGGGATTAGAAGTTAGAATGCTCCAACTTTCTTGGAATCACAGGCACAAATTCTATGGCTACCCTCTTGATGCTAGGAAGGTAGAAGGAATCAACCTATACCAAACTATGAGAGCTAAAGCTATATTTTCTGGGATTGAACTGAAACCAATTTAATGTATAAAAGATCCTTAACATTTAGGAATTACAATACACAATTAAATTCGAGCAAAGAATCTCTAATTCTCCATCCGCGACATGACGATCAAAGCTGCATGCTAAGCAATCCTGCTTTTTGTTTAGCATGTCTCAATAATCTTGAGTTGCGAGTGAAAGTATATCATTACAAGCAAAAGAACAACTCAGGATAATAATAACAACATATAGAGAGAAAAGGTCCGTTATATATCTCATTGAAGAACACGTATGATTTGCATTAGTTCTTTACACCTCAAGAAGGAAAAGAAAATGAAAAAATAATGCACAAAGAATATGTTCCCTAACCCTCTCTCTCATGATCATCAATTGGAGTTGAAGAAGAAACATTGTTTGAAGAATCATTGGCAGTGGCTTGATTTGAATCCCCATTTCTCCTACTGTTACCATTAAGAGAAAAACTGACCCAAATCTCTCTTCCAGATCTCCTCCTTTCTGCTTCATCTCTCTTCTTGCCCTCCTCCTCTTCCACAGGCATTTCATACCTGCAAACAGGGCATGACCCATGTAACCCCAACCACTTCTCTATACAATTCGCATGAAACCTATGCTTGCAGGGCATTTCCTTAGCCACCCCACCAACTTCCCACTCCTCTAAACATATCACACATTCACCATCTTTAGCTTCACTTTCTCCGATCTCCACACTTGGCATGGCCTCCATTGAAGCCTTCGATGCTGGTGGCCGACCATTCTTTGTACCCAAGTCCCTAAGTAAAGAATTCAAGCTTTCGGCTCCTTCCAACACCACCATCCCCTGAGTAAAAGGGTTGATCAATATGATTCTTTCATTTGGGGTGGTTCGTTGTTGTGTTACCTGAACAGGGTCTTCCGGGTTATGGCTTGGATTCTCCCCCTCGGCAAAGGTTGCAGTCTCCGGTGAGGAAGTGGCAGGGGCGGCTGTGAACCCCAATATGAAGGGTAGAAACAACGACAAGTCTCTATGCCTGACAAGCCTTTCAAAAAATGATGACAGTTCAGCAAATTCAGGTTCTTGATCAGTCTCAGAAGCCATGAATTGAGAATTAATGGATCAAAGACTAAAACTTTACTTCAAATTCAGAGAAAGGAAGAAACTTTGCTCCAAATTTGAGAGAGAAAGAAGCAGAAAGGAGGAGACTTTGTATGTTAGATAGAAGATAATGAGATGTTGGGAGGAGAGGAATGGGAAGGATATAAGGGAAACAGGTGAGAGCCCACATCAAGACTAGAAGGTTGTGGAAAGATCTGGAATTTGTGTATGTGTTCGAGTTTGAGTTTGAAACCTCTATTGATAATTGACTGGCATGATAAAGAAAGTTACACCTACCTTCTTTTTTTCCTTTTTTTGTTTTTCCCCTCCATCATCAGTGTTTTTTATGCTTATCCTCTTATTCCCTTCCATTCGAATGAAGATATTTCGAGGAAAGTGGACAACTTGTGACTTGTATTTTATGTATTTATACAAATCCTGGAAATTTCAAAGAACTTTCAGGTAAAAGGACAAAAAAATGACAGTGATGATTAAAGCTGTATATATAATATATGTAATTATAAAACAGGCCTTCAATAATTACTAAGGTGGTCTTGTTCACCGGAATGACTATATATTATATGTAATTCTAATTAATTTTTTGTTTTAAGTTTTAAAAGAATTATAAAATTTATTGTTATTCTGAAAACTCCAGAACAATTTTTTTATATTTTAATAGACATGTGAGATTTTTTTATTTTTTTTAGAATATGTTCTCGTAATTTGAAGTTTGCTTGATAAGAGATTTGATATATGAAAGATCTTTGTTCCTAATTTTGATGTGCTCTCTCTTTCGGTGCGATCCTGATTGTTTAATTTTTATGAAATTTATATATTTAATAGATAAATTTTATTAAAATAGAATAATAGAAATAAGTGCTCTGATCCCAATTTGATAAATAAATAATGTTACGAACATTTCTGTGTTTCAATACCCGCAAGTTTTGACTCCGAATTTTAAGCTTTATGCTTTCTTCACTTTCACTTTATGTTCTTATTTAACAGCTGCTTACTTTGTTTAAAACAATTATCTGAAAAGGAAGTGCAAAAACTCTAAATAAAAGAAGGCTAAAAAAATAGTTCCATTCATCCAGCCTGAAAGGAAGTGCAAAAACTCTTTATGTTGTGTAATTAAACAAGATGTCAAATCCAAAGAATAGCCGTGTAGAGGCTCTGCCATTGCTTTCGTTTTACCTGCAAGAGAAAGTAGGGAATTGAAAGTTTCAAAGTTGGCTTAGATGGCTGGAGACTCACTATTGGAGTTTTTTATGTAAATATTCCCTATTTAGAGATAAAATACTTAAAATAAGGTTTAAAGGGTAGTGGAGGAATTTTCAATGATTCTTTTATTTTTCTCATACCATATTGAATTGACACAAACATTAAGAATTCTTTTAAGGAAGAAGGAGAAGGAGGAGGGTTTCGTATATTAGAGTTGAGAAAGTCAAGTAAAAGCGTGAAAGAAGGATGAAGGAATCTAAGGTTATAGTTTTGAATACATGTGTGTTAATAACTTGCACAAATCCATTCTCTTTTATGCTGAATTAATTTGATGAATATACGAGTGGTAAGATTTGAGTTAAAAATTATTTGATCTTAAAAACTCTAATACTATGATAAGCAATTATTTTATCACAGTAATTTAAATTATTGTATGAAGTCAACTTAATTGATTTTATATGTTCGCAGCAATATCTAAAAAGAGATGGGATCTTTGAAAAAATGTTATAATCATAAGTTTCGGGTTGTGAGGAGCAAAGAGGTTTGGTTGTTTTGTTTAAGTCACGGAAACGATCGAAAGTGCTCTGTTTATGGATGACAGCAAGCTAGAAGATGAAGCAATGGCGAAAAATTTATTGTCCGTACCAGATTAGGTGGTACCATTAAATAGTACATGAGCGGGAGGGCTGAACATATTGAGGGAAAGTGAGTCGGTGAAGCAAAGTGAGAATTTTGTCAGAGGCTGAGGGGTTAGGGGAGAAGTGAGGAGGTTGTCAATGATATCATAGAGTTCCCTTCACTTAGCAAGGGATCATGTAGATTTTACAGGCCAATGGTAAGAGTTATTACGGAGGATTGAAGAAATCTTAAAATGTTAAGGCATATGCATGAATTACGGGCAACACAGGTCAGCTGGATATTTTGCACTAGATAAATCTTGTATAACAGATTGGATCAAGAGAGTATAAATAAAAAGATTTGAACATAGGACCTTTTAATCACATAATTCCTTGCTCCACCAACTCAACCACTCTCAGGAGGCGGAGATAAGGCTCTAAAATGCCATGAATCATTTTATAAGCTATTAGAGTTTCCATCACTGAGAAAAAATAGTTGACAAGGAGCTAGAGATAAACATTGCAGTGGTCATGGTAAACTTGTTATCAAAGGAGGCAATAAAAGAGTTAGCTTTTAAAGATATTAACACTTAACATCAAAGATTCTCAAAATCGCTTAGAATATTAAGGGATAAGGTTGATTAGTTTGGTAGAATAGTATTTCCAAAGGTTGATTAGTTTGGTAGAATAGTATTACTTAGTATTATTGAAAGGAAGGTTAAGGACGATAATAAAAAAAGTATTATTGAAAGGAAGGTTAAGCTTGATAATAAAAAAGTATGGTCACGAGAAATCTCCTTGTATCGGGCCATGCTTGCTTTTAAAGTGCCTTGTGGGTTTCGCACTAATGAGCATAGAGAAGGAAAGTGTAGTAATATATTCAAATATTCAATTGATAAAGAGAAGAGGATAACCCTAGTGACCAGGCATTTGATGATATCGTCCCAATGAATGATACCGAAGATCCTTTTAGGTCTACTTTAATCATGCACTTATTGGGGCCATTATTTTTGTAATAATCTCTAAGGATTTCTCAAGTTAAAAGAATATTGTCGGATATTACTGCTGTTGAAAAATTGGGATCCAACTAGGATAAGATCCGATCCTAATCGCAGTAGAATAATTATAAAATTTTTTATGTTTTGATTTCTCAAAAATTAAGATCACTTTAATTATATAAAATAATTATAAAATTTTTTATGTTTTGATTTCTCAAAAATTAAGATCACTTTAATTATATAAAATAATTATAAAATTTTTTATGTTTTGATTTCTCAAAAATTAAGATCACTTTAATTATATAAAATGTTTAACACATAAATTATAATAAAAGCATAATCTTAATTTATACTTTATTCTGAAGCTTAATCATATTTTTGTTATATCTCTTAAATTGTTTTCGAAATTGATCTATCTCAACTATCATATTTGCACAAATATTCGTTCTCAAAAAAATCTAGAGAATAGGTTGAGAGAATTCTACAACTCTCACAGAAAGGGTTAAGCAAGAAATGTTATTTTTATTAAAACTTAAGCCTATTTATAATAGTTTTTTTGGATATTTTAGTAATTTAATTGAAATTATAATTCTAATTAAATATCAATTATACGTAAATAACATTTAATATCTCATCTTGATCCTTATTTATTAAATATCTCATATTTAATTATAAAATTTATCAAACCTTACAATCAAGTTTTAACTTGATTAAAATATCTCTGTTTTCTTCTACTCATTTTTATGTGAGATCCATTATGTTCCCTAATATGTTAACAATGATTATAAATTATAATTATAATTCATAACTATAATTAGATAAATTAAAACTCCTTTTAATTTATCTTTAATATTTCAGTTAAACAATTTATAATCATAAATCAAGATTAGCATCTAGTAACGCATCATGACCACCCAAATATTTAGAAATATCAAAATGGTTTTGACTAACATTTCCGTGCATGATTTTTTCGTATAATTCAACATTTCATTGTACAATGTTCTAATTAGACAGAACATGAAATTAATGTTTACCATGAAATTAATGTGTACTCTTTTTTAGTCCAATAATATTAATTATCCATCATTAGCTATTGATTCAATTAATAAAATTTGTAAACTATTCACAAAGCGTCCTTTACTAAGCATTCTCCAAATCAATACTAATTGAGAAAAATGGAACACTCTTCCTAATTTCTTTAGGGTGATGAATTCTATTTTGATCACACAACTATCTTCATATAATTCGTGCTACATCTAATACTACTAATTGAACGACCCACTATTAAATAGGTTATAAGTAGTATAAAAAACATAACATTCCTTATACAATATAATTTTAAAGACTTTAAATCAAAGGATCACCTATACAATCATGACAATGAAAATTTCATAGACATATAAGTAATGTTTCAAATTGATTCCTCATATCAGGTTTGTTCAGTGAACTTGTTCTCTAAAAAGCACTCACAATTTTGTTTAAACAACTTCACATTTTAGCATATGAGGTCGACTACTTCCTTCATAAAGAAAAACATAATGTGTGCTAGTTTTTACATTCTATTAATGTTCAGTCTTAATAGAACAATGACTATGAATAATTTAGGGATAATACATAAATGCAATATGAATCTCATAAGTATAATCTCACTATAATTTCATTTGCTATGTGTAATTATCCCATGAACTTTATCATATATATTTAAACACATATAAGATAAAGATTGCCTTTAGATTATTTTGTCACTGAACTACAACCAATCGATTGACTATAGGGCATAAACTAACGATTCAACCTTCTATAAAGGATAACTGATTCCAACTAATGATTTGATTTAAGATGTTTTGAGTTTGTTGGAAAAATAATCTATCACTTTATAGATCATGATGCGATAAGAAATAAGTCTAAACTATGTAACCACCGAGGGATTTTGGATATTTGGAATAAGGGTGGCGAAAGTGGAATTAATCTCATAAAGAAATGTCTTAATAGCAATGTTTTAAAAATCAAACCAGACATCGAACTGATCGAAGGAAAGGTTTAAGGTTTAGAGGTTCAACTGATAGTGAACTATTATAGAACTGGTATATAATAAATAAGAAGTAAAATTTATAAGAATAAGTAAAAATAAAATATTTTATTGAAATAAAAAATACACTAATGTCTATTATTATATAATGAATTAATAATAAATAAATATGAGTCTAATATAAAACTTAAAATGACAATAAAAATCAAAATTCTATTTCTGAAGGAAGTTATGCCTCATCTTCGTCAAAAGCTCCAAATTTTTCAATGTTATTTAAAGATTCATAAACTACGATTTCATCTAAAGTATTTGCATCAACTTCTTCTACTACATTAAAATAAATTATAAATTAGTAATATATGAAATTATTCTCAATTGTAAACTTGTAGTACAATGTAATTTTAACTTAAATATGATACTAACACAGTAATTGTCCCAATCAAAAGTGCTATAGTATTTCAAAAATTTATGCAGGACCTGGAGAACAAAGAGTATCACTTGTGTATTCCAAAAATTTTTCAAAGAAAGAGCATCACTTGCATATTTCTTGATTCCATAAGGAGATACTATAATAAAGATTACTTACAGCCAAAGGACCAGGAGGTTTGCTTAATAACAAGACTTTAATACGAGTAGAAATATATAACAACAATATATTGAAACTCAAGCTTGAACCTTATCTGTTTAAGTACCACTCTGAGTTGGAACTAAAATATAGGAAGCTTAGTGTACTCTTTCCATCTGTTTTATCCAGAGGAAGTAGTAACAAGCTCGATAACGTTGCAAAACAAATTCGAAGGTTGAACGTAAACAGCTAACTTAAGCTTGAAATGATCGAAATCAGACCTCAAACATTCATAAAGGACACAAAACACCCTAATCCAATCAAGGACTCAATAACCCACCTCAGTATTGAGAATAGTACACACACAAAAAAGCAACTTTAATGTTCAATCAAAGCAGGGAAACCTTTCATAAATGCTTTACAAACTAACAAATCTCACGTTTCTCAAAAAAAGAACACAACTTACAGAAACCAGTTTACTTACCAACTAATAGAAGAGAAGCACGCAATGGTTCAAGTATCTTAAAACCCAATCACAAAAACAGATCTCATAGATGTATCAGGAACACTTAAAGCTTCGATCTTGCAGCTTTTTAAGAAGAACCCAGAACAAAGATAGATATAAAGGATAAATGGAGAAAAAATTCCATACTATTATTTGAACCCAGAAATTTGAAGTAAAAACAAGACAAT
This sequence comes from Erythroxylum suave, assembly GCA_027563595.1. Classification (NCBI taxonomy): domain Eukaryota; kingdom Viridiplantae; phylum Streptophyta; class Magnoliopsida; order Malpighiales; family Erythroxylaceae; genus Erythroxylum; species Erythroxylum suave. The sequence continues at coordinate 2,018,887 of JAOSBN010000001.1, forward strand.
CTAGTCGAAAGATATTAATTAATAAGAGAAAGCACTACCAAGAAGAGATCGAGAAGAATGTGATCGGGAGCAAAAGATTCAATGAAATAAACAAGAAAACAGTGTTTGTTAACAATTTTGACAGGACTGTTTAAAAAACCGTCCGGTTCACTGATAAACTGGCCAATTTTAATTCAAAGAGGTTATTAGGTAAAACTGAACCAAATCACTGGCCGGTTCAAACTTTTTTCGGTCGGACCAGCCGATCCAGTCTAGTTTTAAAAACCTTGTTTAAAAGAGAAAAAAATTAAATAGGCGGAGATAAAATTGTTACCTGTCAAAGGATAGGATTTCTTATAGAACTGATCACTAAAATCATCTAGTGTAGATTCCTTTAAAGGTTTAAAACTAAGCAAAAAAATTTTAATCTCCTTGCTAGAGAAGAGGGATATTAGGTTGGATAAGAAAGTCAGATCAATGGTTTTATTAGTGAGGCTAAGCAAGAGGTTGATGCTGAATAGGGAGTGTCTGTCAATCCCTAAGTCACTTAAGAAGAAGGAGAGAAAGTTATTATTAATGAAGGATATACATTTGTTAAGATGCCCTCATTGTTAATGACTATTTCTACTGGTCAAATATCATTGAACAAAAATTAGTATTATGGTCACCTTCTTTAAGCTTGTTAATCTTAGAGGATTGCTTGTAAAAGAATCTTAATTCAAAAGGAATTTGAGAAAGACTTAAGTTTTGAGTGTTTCTTCCTCTTTAAGAATTGATTTTAGGGATCAAATAAAATTATGGGGCTAAGGCGGTTTCAATTAATGTTTTGATCGTAACAAAATATAATTATCACTATTGTGTTTATTATTTTGATAAAAAGTAATATTAGAATAAAAATGAAATTATAAACTCAAGAAGATAATGTTTGAAGTTGATAAAAAGAAGTTGAAATTTGTAACTGATGAAATGAAGATCGAAATAAGAACAAATGAAGATCAAGGCTCATCAGGGTTATTTCATATATTTTATTATTATTTGTAAGTTTATTTTGTCAATTTAATGATCCAAAAGGCTTACTATGCTTAGTTATTTCATCTTACGTCAGCATGAGTCTTTACATTTATTAAGAGACATTGAAGCTTTGAATCTTAATATAAAAGCCACTCAATCTTTTAAATATTCTTTGAGAAAGCCAAAATGAGCAATTATTAAGGAGAGAGATACGGGCATTTTTAGAAATCAAAGTTCTATCTAACTTTTTTTAGATGAATAGATTGTCTAATTGTTTATTTCTCTAGGTATGGAGAAAATAAATTTGTCTTAAGAATTAGGGGTTGAGGTTTTAGATCAAGCATATTAACATTCTATCACGAATCAGGGGTGAGGATATGGGGAGATATGGAAATCCAATGTTTGGAGCATGTTTGTTTCTATTTAAGTTTTTAATTTTCTATTTTTATCTTCAAATTTAGTAAAATAATATTTGTTTAAATTAACGATGTAAAAACTGAACCAAACTAACCGATTCAACCAAGTTAAAAAAAACTGGATTAATTTTTGGTTCAATTTTTACTATTAACTGTCATTAATAAAAAATTGGCCGGTTATAAAAAAAATTGGCTGGTTTTCTCTTAATGTAGGAATCGGGCGTGTTCTCCGAAGCTCAAACACCATATCAGTATAAAAAGATGAGAGCTAGCTTAGTCCTACATAAATGGATGACTGAGATTCAATAGGATAGGGTAGGGACAGGGAAAAGAGGACAAAAGATTTGAGGGCGAACAAAAGTTCGATGTAAATGGGAAGATAGGTTCAGTTCAAAGCCAGAACTTTGATTAACTATATATCAAAATATCTAAAAGCAAAAGAACATCAAGATGCTAAAGAGTAGCAGTTACGAGAGAGGATGTTTGAGTAATCTCATACAAAAAAGATAGAATATATATGTGATGACAACTTAATAAGTTGCATAGGTGTCGTCACTCCCTTTCGGATGGGTTAATATATATGTGATGACAACTTAATAAGTTGCATAGGTGTCGTCACTCCCTTTCGGATGGGTTGCTGGGAAGGTTGCTGTTGTTTGTGGTCGTGGTGGGAAGGTTGTTGTGCTTCTGCGTTGAAGTAGGTTGGAGCTCGTGTTATGCTGACTGTTGACCGAAATTGAACCAATTTGCTCCCTTGAAGTTCCTACGGAAGGTCCCCATAATTGTAACTTTGAAATCTTAAAAAATTAATGGGACATATGAGGTAGGGGGATAGATCGAGTGTTCCGAGAAGCTTACTTGTCTTGGAAAAAGGATTCTTCTGTGTTTATTTCTTTTGTCTAGAAAAAGATGTAACTAACATTTTCATTTTTTTAAATCTTTTTTTAATATTTTCTATCTGTTTTACAACTATTTGTGTTCTTGAAGTAAAAATTATAAAATTTTCAAAGTAAAATTTTTATTTTTAATTAAAAGATCTTTCCTCTTAAATTTTAATTACAAAATTATGAAAAACTTTAATTACACGTCCATAGACTAATAAAATATAACTGAAATGATAATTTAATTTAAATTTAAATTTTGACTTGAATTAATTTAATTTAATTTAATTAATAATTTAAAATAATTATAATAAATTATCAATTATTTCAAATTTAATTAATTCGATCTAAATTTAAAAATTGAGTTAGATCATTGTATATGATTAGTTTATATAAAATATTTATGTAGCATATATTTTAACATTATGTTTTAACTGAAATCTAAAAAAAGATATTGGTCTAAAAAATTAAAATTATTTTAATGCAAAAGAAAAGTTTATGCATGTGTAGTGAAACTTTTTGACATGGTGGTGGGACACAACTTTTTTTAAAATATGATTTGTATTGTTATTTTAAGTTTATATTAGACTAAACTTTAGTTTGAATTGTTAGATTTGATTTATTATTATTATTCACTATAAAAAATAAACATCGGTGTATTTTTATTTCAATAAAATACTTTATTTTTACTTACTTTTATAATTTTATATCTTATTTATTATATACTGGTTTTATAACGCTTTAATACCAGTTAAATCTTTAATTCTTAAACTTTTTCTTTGATTAGTTCAATGTCCAATCCAGTTTTTAAAACATTGGTTTGAATTTTCGGTTTATGTTTTTAGTTTTGGTTGATTCTAATTTTCAAAATTTACGAAAACCATAAAAAGTAATTTTTGTTATCTATTTTTGTTATTTCATAATCTAATTTACTATTAATTAAATATATATGATTTAATTATTTAATATATTAATTATTTTAAAAATGAATAATTTAATTTAATATTATATATTTAATTAATTTAAATAATTATTAGTAAAAGTATTAATTATTTTATTTTATTTTATAATTTTATTTAATTTGTGTTATTAAATTAAATTAAATTAAATTAAATTAAATTAATAATTATTAATAAATATAATTAAATTTAAAATATCTTAAAAATATACAAATTTCAATTAAAATTTATTTTAATGATTAAAACATATTGAAAATAAAATTTAATTTATAAATTATTTTTTAATAAAATAAAATATTTTTATTAATAATTTATTAATAGATATTATATAAGTGATTAACATAAATTTAATTAATTAAAATAATGTATCTTTAACTTTTATCCGGTACGTAATTAGAATTGCAAATAATTCTAATTAAATATCAGTTATACCCAAATAACATTCAATATATCATATTAATCCTTATTTATTAAATATCTTATATTTAATTATAAAGTTTATCAAACTTTACAATCAAGTTTAACTTGATTAAAATATCTCTGCTTTCTTCTACTCATTTTTTATGAGATCTATTATGTTCCCAAATATGTTGAAAATGATTATAAAATATAATTCATAATTATAATTAGATAAATTGAAACTCCTTTTCATTTATCTTTAATTTTCCAATTAAACAATTTATAATCATAAATCAAGACTGGCATCTAATAATACATCATGACCGCCCAAATATTTAGAAATATCAAAGTAGTTTTGATTAACCTTTCCATGCATGATTTTTCCGTATAATTCAACATTTAATTAAACAATGTTTCGATTAGACAGAATATGAAATTAATGTTTACTCTTTTTTAGTCCAATAATATTAATTATCCACCATTAGCTATTGATTCAATTAATGAAATTTGTAAACTATTCACAAAGTGTCTTTCTACCTTGACCAAGGATTTCCCGAATCAATACTAATCAAAAACAACGGAACACTCTCCCTAATTTCTTTAGGGTGATAAATTTTATCTTGATCACATAATTATCTTCATATAGTTCATGCTACATCTAATACTACTGATTGAACGACTCATTAATAAATAGGTCATAAGTAATATCAAAACATTACAATTCATATACAAGATAATTTTAGAGACCTTAAATTAAAGAATCACTTATACAATCATGACAATGAAAATTTCATAGACATATAAGTAATGTTTCAAATGGATTTCTCATATCGGATTTATTCAGTGAACTTGTTCTCTAAAAAGCACTAACAAGTTTGTTTAAATAACTATATACTTTAGCATATGAGATCGACTACTTCTTTCATAAAGAAAAACATAATGTGTGCTAGCTTTTACATTCTATTAATGTTCAGTCTTAATAAAACAACGACTATGAATAATTTAGGGATAATACATAAATGCAATATAAATCTTATAATTATAATCTCATTATAATTTCATTTGTAATGTATAATTATCCTATAAACTTTATCAGATACATTTAAACATATATAAGATAAAGATTGCCTTAAAATTATTTTGTCACTGAACTACAACCAATCGATTGGCTATAGGGTATAAACTAACAATTCAACGTTCTATAAAGGATAACTAATTCCAACTACTGATTTGATTCAAGTTGTGTTGAGTTTGTTTGAAAAATAATCTATCACTTTATAGATCATGATGTGATAAGAAATAAGTCTAAAATATGTAACTATTTAGGGATTTTGAATATTTAGAATAAGGGTGGTGAAAGTGGAATTAATCTCATAAAGAAGTGTCTTAAAAGAGAAAAAATTAAATAAGCACAGATAAAATTGTTACCTGTCAAAGGACATGATTTCTTATAGAATTGATCACTAAAATCTAGTATAGATTCCTTAAAAGGTTTAAAGCTAAACAAAAAATTTTTAATCTCCTTGCTAGAGAAGAGAGCTATTAGGATGGATAAGAAAGTTGGGTCAATGGTTTTATTAATGAGGCTAAGCAAATGGTCGAGGCTGAATAGGGAGTGTCTATCAATCCCTAGGTCACTTTAGTCGAAGGAGAGAAAGTTATTATTAATGAAGGATATACATTTGTTAAGATGCCCCCATTGTTAATGACTATTTCTATTGGTCAAATAACATTGAACAAAAATTAGTATTATGGTCACCTTCTTTAAGCAAGTTAATCTTAGAGGATTGCTTGTAAAAGAATCTTAATAAAAAGGAATTTGAGAAATTAAGACTTAAGTTTTGAGTGTTTCTTCCTCTTTAAGAATATGATTTTAGGGATCAAATAAAATTATGGGGCTAAGGACGGTTTCAATTAATGTTTTGATCATAGCAAAATATAATTATTACTATTGTGTTTATTATTTTGATAAAAAGTAATATTAGAACAAAAATGAAATCATAAACTGAAGAAGATAGTGTATGAAGTTGAAATTTGTAACTGATGAAATGAAGATCGAAACAAGAACAAATGGAGATCAAGGCTCATCATGGCCATTTCATATATTGTATTATTATTTGTAAGCTCATTTTGTTGATTTGATGATCCAAAAGGCTCACTATGCCTAATTATTTTATCTTACATCAGCATGAGCCTTTACATTCATTAAGAGACATTAAAGCTTTTAATCTTAATATAAAAACCTCTCAATCTTTTAAATATTCATTGAGAAAGCCAAAATGAGCAATTATTAAGGAGAAGGATACGAGCATTTCGAGAAATCAAAGTTCTATCTAACTTTTTTTAGATGAATAGATTGTCTAACTGTTTATTTCTCTAAGTATGGAGAAAGTAAATTTGTCTTACGAATTAGGGGTTGAGGTTTTAGATCAAGCATATTAACATTCTATCAGGAATAGGGTGAGGATATGGAGAGATATGGGACAATATCGAAATCCCCTGAAACAATCCAATGTTTGGAGCATGTTTATTTCTATTTAATTTTTTAATTTTTTGTTTTTATTTTCAAATTTAGTAAAAAAATATTTGTTTAAATCAATGATGTAAAAACTGAACTAGACTAGTTGATTCAACTAGGTTAAAAGTAAACTGGATTAATTTTTGGTTCAATTTTTACTATTAACTATCATTAATAAAAATAAGCTCGTTTTTCTATCAAGCGTAAGAATCAGGTGTGTTCTCCGAAGCTCAAATACCATATCAGTATAAAAAGATGAGAGCTAGCTTAGTGTGATTGGCACTTGAGAAATCATGGAATTGTAGTGAAAACGACCTAAAACCAAGATTAAACAAATGAGTGTTAACTTATAACCTGCAAGAAAATAAACAAATAGCAAGAAAAGAGAGAAGAAGATGCTCAATAAGCTGCATATATTATTCAGCAAATTAACAGCCTTTATATAGGCTTTACAAAGAGCAAAAAATATCTTAACAGAACTAAGAAATATCAGCTGTTAGTGACCATGTTCTGCTGAACATAATCAACTAATTTCTTAAAGAATAGGACTGAATTTGACTAAGACAAACACTAGAATCAAATTAACTGCAGTAACATAAAACAATTAAACAAATTACTCGACAATCCCTCCCTTAAACTAAAAACTTTGTAACTTTAGTTTATAACTCTGCACCTTCTCTGTTGCAAACACCCAACAAACTTCTCAAGTTTAGAAAGGAATGTAACTTGAGGGGTTTAGTAAATATGTCAGCAAGTTGATCTTCACTTGGGCAATACTTCAATTCAATTTCTCCTTCATTACACAAATCTCTTAAGAAATAATACTTCACATCAATATGTTTGCTTCTTCCATATAGTACTAGATTCTTGGAGAGTTTAATTGCTGAACAGTTGTCACAAAAAATTATGGTAGCTCCTTCTTGTTTGAGTTGCAACTCTTCAAGAATTCTCCTTATCCAAATGGCTTGACAAGCACAAAATGTAGCGGCAACAAGTTCTTCTTCTGTACTTGACCAAGTGACAATGGGCTGCTTCTTGGAAGACCATGAAACAAGTCCTGTTCCCAACATAAAAACATATCCTGAAGTGCTCCTTCTTCCATCTTGGTCTCTTGCATAATCACTGTCCGTAAAGCCAATTAAATGTTACTTTTCGTTGGCTCTACAAAATAATTCAAAATCCTTCGTTCCTTGCAAGTAACGAAGAATTCTCTTGGCAGCAAGCAAGTGCATTTCAGTTGGATTCTCCATAAATCTGCTTATAAGACTTACAGCATACATGATGTCCGGTCTTGTTCCGGTCAAGTACATGAGGCTACCAACAATTTGCCTATAAAGAGTGTTGTCCACCTTCTTTCCTTCGGAATCTTTGTGAAGCTTTTGACCAAACTCAAATGGAGTACATGCCGGATTACAATCCTTCATTTGGAATTTATCCAAAATTTCTCGCACATATTTCTTTTGAGAAACAAAAATCCCCATCTTAGATTGTTCTACTTCTATACCTCAAAAGTAATGCATCTTTCCAAGGTCTAACATCTCAAATTTAGCCATCATAGATGTCTTGAATTTCTCAAACATCCCACTATCATTTCCGATGAATATAAGATCGTCTACATATAAGCAAACAATAAGCATCTGGCCCTGATTCCCAATTTTAACAAAAAGAGAATGCTCATATGGACATTTTTTAAAATCATTTTCCAAAAAATAAGTCTCAATGCGACTGTACCAAGCCTGGGGGGCTTGTTTTAATCCATAGAGAGCTTCTTTCAATTTATAGACCTTATGCTCATTTCCAATCTTAATATAACCACGGGGTTGATCAATAAATACCTGCTCTTCCAACTTACAGTGCAGGAAAGCGGATTTAACATCCAATTGGAAAATTGACCAAGAATTTTGTGCTGCCAGCACTATCACCAATCTAATTGTATCATATCGTGCAACCGGAGCAAAAATTTCAATGTAATCAATGCCATATTCTTGCTTGTATCCCTTCGCCACCAAACGCGTTTTATACTTGTCAACCTCACCATTTTCCATCAATTTTGTTTTGAAAACCCACTTTACACCAATGGTTTTGTGCCCTTTTGGAAGATCACAAAGCTGCTAAGTATTATTTCTTTCGATGGCTTCAATTTCGTCATCCATTGCCTTCCTTCATTTTGATTCTTTGACAACACTTTCAAAGGTTGTAGGATCACAATCTGCAAACAAAGCAAAATGAGTGACCGATTCTTAATTGTAATTAACTCTCGTTGCCTCATAATCTTTCATCCAAGCAGGTGTTTTTCGAGTATGGGGGGAAGTTTGAGTTGAATCAGCTCTGCTTATTGGTGAATGAATTTCAGAAGTTACTGAACTTTCTACAGTTGTAGGAACATTGTTTGTTGAATTTTCAGTTGGCTGCACTTTTTCTTCGACTTCATCATCAAGAATAATTGAAGTAGGCTGCTACCCATTCCAATCCCAAATGCTTTCTTCATCAAAGACTACATCTCTGCTTGTTACAATTTGTTTTGTTAATGGATTGAACAATTTAAATGCTTTGGATGTCTCACTAACACTAAAAAAAATACACTTCTTACTCTTGTCATCAAACTTTTTTCTTCTTTCATTGGGAACATGTGCATATGCTATGCAACCAAAAATTTTGAAATAATACAAAGTTGTTCTTCTACCGTTCCAAGCTTCTTCTGGTGTCATATTTTGAATAGCCAAAGTAGGACTTCTGTTCAATAAATGAACACTCCAAAGTATTGCTTCAGGCCAAAACGTCTTTGGAACTCCTCCCCTAGCTAGCAAGCATCTCACCATATTGAGGATGGTTCTGTTTTTCCTTTCTGATACACCATTCTGCTGTGGTGTATAATTGATTGTAAGCTCACTACGAATTCCTTGAGCTTCACAAAAAATCCCAAATTCTTTTAGGCAGTATTCACCACCACGATCTGTGTGGAGAGTTTTTATTACTTTTCCACTTTCTTTCTCAACACGTGCCTTGAAACTTCGAAAAATCCCAAAAACTTCAAATTTTGCCTGTAAAAAATAAACCCACGTTTTCCAACTATAATCATCAGTGAAAGTAATTAGATATCTTTTACCTCCATTTGAAAATGGTTTTATCGGTCCACCAATGTCGGAATGAATCAGCTCCAAAACATCTTTTACTCTCCATAACTTTCCTTGAGGGAATCGAGAACGAGGTTGTTTACCAACAACACTCTCTTCACAAACTTTCAATGAAGCATTGATTTAAGGAAGTCCACTTACCACATTTTTTCGATGAAGAGTTTTTAATCCACTAAAACTCAAGTGGCTATAACAAAAATGCCACAATCAGGAAATATCTTTCACTTCAGCAATAAAACATGATTGAATACTTTCAACTTTCAAAGGGAACAATCTTTTTGAATTGACACCTGATGCACTCTATTTTGGATTTATCATAATGTTGATCACATCCTCTTCCTTTGTTTAGATCATCACCTTTAGAATTCCTGCTAGTGTTTCCATTGCCTCGACCTCCTTTTCCTCTTCCTCTACCTCTAACCCTGCCTCTTGAATTTGAGAAAGGAATATAAGTAGAAACCTTCAAAGCTTGTTCTTCCATGTTTGAACTTCGGTTCATTTTCTGCTCATGCGCCAATAAAGAGCTTTGCAATTCGTCAAGGGACAATAGATCTATGTCTTTTGACTCCTCAATGGAGCACACAAAATAGTCATATTTTTGTGTTAGAGAGCGTAATATCTTCTCCACAATGGTCACATCATCCATCTTCTCACCATGGAATCGAATCTTGTTACATATCTCCATGGTTCTAACGCATTAGCTAGTAACAGATTCTCCATCCTTCATCTGCAGAGTTTCAAAGTCTCTTATCAAAGCTTGAAGTTGTGTAGGTTTCACTCTAGCTGAGCCTTGATACTTCTTCATAGAATCCCATATATCCTTGGAAGTTTCTTTGCAAAGAATGGTTTCCAAGATGGTACGATCAATAGCTTGAAAGAGATAATTCTTCGCCTTTAAATCTTTTAGCTTTCTTACTTCGAACTCTACCTTTTGGACATCCGCCAAAGTTTCATCTGCTACTGGTGCAACGATGCCATTTTCAACAATTGACCAATACTCTTTTGAACGCAGGAAGTTCTTCATCAGCATGCTCCAATGATCATAGTGACCATCGAAACGTGGAATTGCTGCCTGCACAAAATTAGAATCTGAAGCATTGAAACAAAAATAAAGTTGCTGCTCTTTTTGTTTTCTCTCTAACCTCACGTGTTTCACTCTCTTAAGCTCTCTTTTCTTTCTTTTAACCTAGCTCTGATACTACTGTTAACCTATAACTGGCAGGAAAATAAACAAATAGAAAGAAAAGAGAGAAGAAGATGCTCAAGGAACTACATATATTATTCAGCAAATTAATAACCTCTATATAGGCTTTACAAAGGGCAAAAAATATCTTAACAAAACTAACAAATATCAGCTGCTAGGGACCATGTTCTGCTGAACATAATCAACTAATTTCCTAAAGAATAGGACTGAACTTTGACTAATACAAACATTATAAACAAATTAACTACAGTAACATAAAACAATTAAACAAATTACTCAACAATGGGTAGCCAAATTTGGCACCAAAAACCCGAACAAAAGATAAATGGGAAGATGGGTTCAGTTCAAAGCAAGAGCTTTGATTAACTATATATCAAAATATCTGGAAGCAAAAGAACATGAAGATGCTAAAGAGTAGCAGCTACGGGAGAGGAAAAGGAAACGATGTTTGAGTAATCTCATACAAAAAAGAGAGAATATAAATGTGACGATAGTTTAATAAGTTGCATAGATGTCGTCACTCCCTTTCGGATGGGTTGCTTGGAAGGTTGCTGTTGTATGTGGTTATGGTGGGAAGGTTGTTGTGCTTCTGCGTTGAAGTAGGTTGGAGCTCGTGTTATGCTGACTGAAATTGAACCAATTTGCTCCCTTCAAGTTCTTACGGAAGGTCCCGTAATTGTAACTTTGAAATCTTTAAAAATTAATGGGACATATGAGGTGGGGGGGATCGATCGAGAGTTCAGATTGGAAAAAGGTTTCTTCTGTGTTTATTTTCATTGGTTATTCTTTTGTCTAGAAAATGATGAAAATAACATTTTCATTTTTTAATCTCTTTTTTATATTTTCTCTCTGTTTTACAAATATTTGTGTTCTTGAACTAAAAATTATAAAAATTTTCAAAGTAAAATTTTTATTTTTAATTAAAAGATCTTTCCTCTTAAATTTTAATTACAAAATTATGAAAAAAACTTTAATTAAAAGGCTAATAAAATATAACTGAAATGATAATTTAATTTAATTTTTAATTTTGACTTGAATTAATTTAATTTAATTAATAATTTAAAATAATTATAATAAATTATCAATTGTGTCAAATTTAATTAATTCGATTTGAATTTAAAAATTGAGTTAAATCATTGTATATGATTAGTTTATATAAAATACTTATGTCACATTTATTTTAACATGTTTAATGAAATCTAAAAAAAGAGATTGGTCTTAAAAATATTTTAATGTAGAAGAAAAGTTCATGCATGTGTAGTTTACGAGTCTTTAGACAGAGTTGAAGAATCTGAAACTTTTGACGACGGTGGACACAACTTTCTTTAGAAAATGATTTACATTATTATTTTAAGTTTTATATTAGATTAAACTTTAGTTTGAATTGTTAGATTTGATTTATTATTATTATTCACTATAAAAAATAGACATTGGTGTATTTTTATTTCAATAAAATACTTTATTTTTACTTACTTTTATAATTTTTACTTCTTATTTATTATATACTAGTTTTATAGCGGTCTAATATCGGTTGAATCTTTAAACCTTAAATCTTTTCTTTGACTGGTTTGTTGTCCAGTCCAGTTTTTAAAACATTGTTTTGAATTTTCGGTTTATGATTTTAGCTTTGGTTTGTTCTAATTTTCAAATTTTACGAAACCCATAAAAAATGATTTTTGTTATCTATTTTTGTTTTTTCATAATCTAATTTAATATTAATTAAATATATACTATTTAATTATTTAATATATTAATTATTAGTAAAAATGACTAATTTAATTTAATATTTAATTAATTTATATAATTATTAGCAAAAGTATTAATAATTTTATTTTATTTAATAATTTTATTTAATTTGTATTATAAAATAAAATAAAATAAAATAATTATTAATAAATATAATTAAATTTAAAATATCTTCAAAATATACAAATTTCAAATAAAATTTAATTTAATAATTAAAATATATTGAAAATAAATATTGACTTATAAATAAATTTTAATTTATAAATTATTTTTGTAATAAAATAAAAATGCTTTTATTGATAATTTATTTAATAAATATTATATAAGAGATTAAAATAAATTTAATTAATTAAAAAAATGTATCTTTAACTTTTATCTAGTATATAATTATTATCGGTAGTAATAAAAATAACTATATTGATATTAACAATCAACAACTTTTTAGTTTAAAAAAAAGAAACTGAAATAAAAAATAAAATCTAAAAATCACAACACTACACAACCCCTGTCGAACAAGTTTTGATTAAGGTCGGGTAAGGATTTTCAATTATGTATTTTAAGGATAGAGATAGTATAGGTATAAACTACTGTGATTAAAAGGTGGCTTCTGTTGAATTGTGTTGTTTCATGGAGCCTGCTTTATTGAAACTTGTAGAAGATTTAGCTGGATCAGTCAAGGTGAACAGGAAAGGAAGACTGAAGAAGAAGGTTCCCAAGTTACAAAGGAAGCTGAAGATGATGATCTTGAGAATAATTCAGAAGTGCATGGATCAAAGGAAGAGAGTTCGAATGATTGAAGACCAGAGCAGGAAGAGTGGAAAAGCTGAAACAAGTTGCAGTGGAGACCTTTAGGGCGAAGAACCAGAACATGAAAAGGCAAATGCAGAATTTGGAATTTTCAAATCAGTTCAAAGAAGAAAACTTGAACCAGAAGTCAATGATCTCAATGAACCTGGAAAAAGAGTCCACTGAAACAAAGAAATTCAGAATCAATTTTTAATTGCCATTAAAAGTGATAACAAGAAGCTCAAATCCGAATTCCTTGCAACTTGTGGTCCCGGCAGTATCAGTTTTTGTTTCCTGCAGTCTTAATACCATTAGTTGATACAGTGTCAGTTTTTGTTACAAATTCAGATAACACAATCGTTTTTGTTTTCTGTTGAAACAATGAGAGCAAGAAACATGTCAAAATCTTGCTCCTCAAATCATCTTTTATTTTCATTATCAGCCAATGTAGGGTGGCATGAAAAAAACGTGTAAGAACTAATATGGAAGGCTCGGCTTCTTCATTTTTTGTATCAGACACTGATACATGAAAAAGGTTGTTCTTCATCTCTAATGTGAAAAAACTGTTGTTTTGCTTATCTTGAGTTGATTCAAAGGTGTGCTGTAGTTAAGAGTTGGGAAAACAGACATTGGTTTTAAAAAATCCATTTTTCTAGAGTTTCATAAAACCTACTGTAGCCATCCGAAACCATTTCACAAAACACTCGAGAGTACTTTGCATTGATTTTTGAGATATAATATTCTTTACAAATTACAGGTATTACATCCTGAAAAATGAAAAACTAAATGTTGGTCATCTGAAACATTCCACTTCCTTGGAACAGAAGCATTAAGTTCAGTAAATGTTGAAGAAAAGATTCGACCACCAGATCTTGAAGTTGTGGTTTAAGTGAAGAAGTGGGCGCGATCAACAACCAGCAAGAGCTTCTACACCCATGAACTGGTCTGAAAAGTGAGCAACTATACAGCTAAAGGAGATAGGGTTCCAAGCTATCATTATACAATCATTAAAAGCTTAGGGAAGATTATTAACGTTTGAGTACAAAAAAGAGGTCTTAATCATCAATGGAAATTCTTAACTCCTAACTACTTGAAGAGATGCATTCCAAACAATTGAATTGAATTTAAGAGGGACATGATTAAAAGGAAGCTACACAGTTTGTGGAGGGGAAAGGACGAAACAACTCAGAATGGCGAGAAGGTTCTGAGGCTGAGATAAGGATGTTGGAGTTAGAGGTAACAATTAGTTGAGTGAGAAGGATTAAAAGAGAGGGTGACGTAACGGTGGATTAAAGAAGGGAACAAGAGAAGTAGGAGACAGAATAAGAAGAGAAGGATTAAGAGAATGGGAGAGGAAAGAATAATTTGAAAGATGATAAGACTAGATTACTATTTGCTGCTGAATTAGATAAAGGAATACCCATTCAGACCCAAAAGAAACAGCGATGCAAAAAACAAAAATTACAGGTACTTAACAAGAGAATGTATCAGGAGCTAGCTTCATCATTCAATGAGACAAGGTGATCAGCTATGACTGTTCTCAACAGAAGATTATGTAACATAGATGTTTTAGTCTTCTCCTACACACCTAAAAGGTAGGAAACTCAATCTCCGAATCACATTGTCCTTTTGGAAACACTGGACATTCGATCAGATTTGATCCTGAGGTATCTACACACAGGTAAACTTGGTAGAGCTGGCTGTTGCCTGATTCATCAGAATTGCACTCTATCCATGGTGTATATCCAACTTTTCCTTTTATTGCGGTTTTAATGTCAGTCAAGCTGTATCTACTGCCATCTGGGTGGATTCCTGATACATTTTTTTATCCCAACAATGTGAACTGCTCAGTGCAGATCAAAACCAGAACTCCGCATTTTTACAATCAAGACTTTAATCAAACATTCATGATTCGTTTACTGCAAGTATAACCCTGATGAGTGCGGTAAGGGATTGTGAGTTATTCATGGTCTTTTGATCAAAATCTGTAATCTTTATCAAAAAGGTGGAACCTTGGTGTAGTGGGTATGATTTACCTGCGCTCCGTAGAGCTAGTAGAAGGTTTACTTGCCGCTTCAATTGAAGTGCTGCTGCAAAGTAGGCATGCTGGTCCAGGACTGACTCTGAGCATGTCCCATGCTTTTCCCACTCGTGTGACCAGAAGTTAGTACCATCGTTGCTGGGACAAGCTAGTGTTGGCCAGTTCTTTTGCAAGCTGCTAATTAGATCAGAAATCTGAAAAAAGAAATAATGAGGAAAATAATGCTATACATTTTCAAGTAATTGACCTTTTTGGACAGGAAAAGAATCAGAAAGCACCAAAGATAGATTTTCAGATGTAGAAATTCTTGCAGGTAATACCTCATTCTTGTTGAACGGGCTATTGGGATCACAATTTGACGGATATGAGCCATCTTTGTTATTAGGCCAAAGTCCATGAATGCCAAAATCAGCTGCTGGTTTTCCTGTACTTGGATAGCAGCAACTGTTCTGTGAATCACAATATGATCCTGGCCACTACTTGTCAAAACAAAATACAAACTTGAGATGAACCCATTATAACACAGAAGACACGAAATTTGAAAGAATCACTTAATCCTGTATAACTCACCTGTTGAACAAAGTAGTAGAAATCAAAATCTTGTGAAACACAAAGGACTGAAAGAGACAAGATTACCAATAGCTTGATCAAGAATGAACTGTAGGACGTCATCTTCTTCTTTATCTCTCTGAGTTGATTCTAATGTGAACCTAGAGATTTTCAACTGTGGCTTGCGAGTGATTTGTATTTATAGGCCTAGAGAGAAAGTCGATGTGCGTGGCATCATAGACGGGATCATCACATTGTTTTCGTGTGAACTAGCTGTTCCTCACATTTGTCTTGAGTCGGCTTCTGGATTAGCTGTGCAGGGTTTGCTTTCTTATTCGTCAGAATCCATAAGAAAATGAAACGAGAACAAAACTGTAATCAATGTTTGACTTCAGCCTTAATTTCTAGTTCATGTCCTTTTCACCTCTGGAGCTTCTATAATCACATAAAAAGGAAAAAGTCTGTATTAGGCATTAAATCATATGCTTTTCTTCAGCGTCTACAAAGTTGTCAAATGGATGTATATGGTCTGTCACTAGTTTTTCAGTGATGAATCAATATATTTACATTTGTAGAATCATAATTTGGTGGAGAATTTGAGGAAATCACTCTATTTTATCAAATCAATCATTTGTTTTTACTAATCAAATCTTAAGATAGACTGAAATTAATTAATTTTCTAAATCTCCATAAAAAATATTCCAACACCAAACCAACCCTTAATTAGTTGAGTAGTCTAATAGTTATTTATTGTGAAAGTAGTTATGTTGAGGCTGAAGTCATTTTTAGACAAGTAGTGAGGGCGATAAGCACATTCATGGCCATTTGCTTGTCTTGCTTAACAATTTCAGTTCCTGTCACATTAACTAGCTGCAATCTAAAAATCATCGCTTGCACACCATCAAAGATTTTTCTTTCTCCTGGACCTAACATGAATTTCCAGGTGTTGAAACTGAAAATTTCAATGAGCGTTTTCTTTTATCCCTGGAATCAAAACCAAAGGATGTATATAAACTCTTTATTTCATTATGATTTTTTTGGAAAGCAATAATCCAAGATTCGGATGAGATGGCATTTAGTTCATCGCGGTCGCCTTTCAGGTTGAAAGTGACGAACACAAATTATCAAATAGAAGAAACTGGAGAAGATGGATTGAATATGATTATGGGTATTTTTCAGAATTTAACTTGGATATGAAAATATATAAATTGCTCGTTGCTTGTACTTGACACTGGACCATCCATGAATATCTGCAGGATAACCACAGGAATTTGATCTGTCTGAATGATCTTCTGTGATTTGAGATATTATGCCAAAGTTTTAGAGGTTATTTGTCTAGCCTGGAAAGATTCACAAACATAAACAGACATTGAAATTTTGCATAATTGTTGATGTTAATCAATGACATAAGTTTCGTCACAACTCAGATTATTTGTCAGGTTCAGATCATTCTACTAACAATGAAAGTCGTAGATGTTAAGGACAGGGATAATGTACTGACCAGAATGGTTGTTCTGATGAAATTGTTGAATAATTACGCTGTTGTTGAAAGAATAGAATTGTACCCTCAATTGCTTCAGCATTTGGAGTAATTACATCAAACATATTATCTCAAGGGATTCAATCTATATAGTGCTATCTTTGGGACAACTTTCTTGCTCGGAAGTGACAATACACAAAACTTCGGCGTTAATATGGATGAAAGAAAGTCTACAAGATAGAAATGTTGGAAGATCGGGATTAGATATATTTCTATGCTTAATAAAAAAAGTAATTTTTATAATTTTTCGCTTATTAAGGTAACTTTAATCTGTAACATGATTAATGTATAAATATAATAAATTATGAAATATAAATTATTTTTTATTATAAAGGTTTGATTCCTTTTTTTATAGCTTCTTTTGAATCGATTTTTAAAATTGATTTATCTCAAATATTGTAGTTGTACAAGTTTTCAATTTCTAACTTAATCTGTATGAATGATTTGAGAGAACTCTACAAATTAAATGGAGAGGGTAAACAAGGAAATTAAGTTGCTTTAGAGTGTACACATATTTATGATAGGGTTTAATTTTTTTATAATTTAATCAAATTATACAATTTTCATAATGACAATGTTTATAGACATACAAGTAATATTCTAAATAAAATTCTCATATAAGACTTGTTGATTAATCTTCTTTCTCTAATAAACACTCATAAATTTGTTTAACTATTTTATATTTTATTCTGTAAGATCGATTACTTCTTTTGTAAGGTAGAAATATAACATATCTTAGTCTTTTCGATTTATTTAATGCCAAGTCTTAACAAAACAATAATTAAAAATAATTAAATGTATAAATGCAATATAGATCTCATAACTATGATCTCATAATAATGTTAATGGCAAAGTATATTTATACCATGGACATTATCTTATGCATTCTTTAATTTAAAAAAAAAGATAAAGAAGTATTTTTATTAATTATGTCACAAAATTTACAATTAACCAATTGATATAGGTTATAAACTAATAATATTCTACTTCAATCAAATCAATCGTTTAAGTATCTTATATCATATTACCGTACGGTTATATTGCTATTACTAGAATAGTGATTTAGTGAGAGAATTCTATAAGATTCTCTGAAGTACGTATTTGCTTGATCTTTACAATTTTCACTTAAATATTATCATAATTAAAATGAATTACCTAAAGAAATACTTAGATCCTTAATAAGTCTTGAGCTCCTTAATGGATCTAATGTTGTATATTACATTATTGTTTAAATAATGTAAGGAACTACATAATGTTCTTTAAGTATCGATCCAAATAATCATTTTTACTAAATAAAAGGTGTGTTATGACTTTATTAGTAATTACTACTATATTGGAACCTTTCTAACTTAACAATGATATTATTTTAAGGATTTAAATTTGTTAGAAGCTCTTTCCTATTAGAATAAGGGTTTTAAAACTCTATATATGTGTGTGTATTTAGCTTTTCATTAACAAAAGTAAGCAATTTAGAATTTTTCTACAAATTTGAGTTTTTTACTAGAAAGTGTGACTCTTTTAAGAGTGATTCTTAGATCAGAAGAGTAATTCCTAGTTTCCTATCTTTCATTCTTTGTATTCCTTACTAAATTCTAGCAAACCTAACCTATATTTTGGTCCCTCAATCCTAAATTCTAGCTATATTAAATCCTAAAATCCTAGGCATAAATTTCCAACAATCAAACTTTAAATTCCCAACTTTACAAAATCTTAAAATTCAACATTCCTAGCTAAAATTCAACCTTGAAACCTAATATTCCAGTAGCCTAATATCACCCATACTTCCTAATTTTGTGCTTTTAGCTACTTGTTAATAATTATTCTATTTGTCCTAAATCAATTTGGTATCAGAGCTTTGGTCCACAATGGTGACACGTAGTAGAAGGGCATATAGAGGAATATTCATCGACCAAGAGTGAGATGAGATGATTTTAAGAGTCATAGAAAGATTGGACCTTACTGACCCTCGATCATAAGGTGCTCCAATGATCAGTTCAGAAAACAATATCAAATAATAAACTACACTTAATGGTGAGGGTGGAGAAAGTGAAATCCAAGGCAAAGAGGCTAACACTAATCAATAGGGAATAGGCTTAGAAATCGAAGCCTACCGAGAGATTTAAGAAAAAGAAATCAGCTAGCATCCCATGTAGAGTGCATGTGAACTTTTAGAGACCACAATGGAATTGAAACACATAAAGAACTCGATATGATCATCATCATCATCACCCAGTCTGAAATCCCGCAATGAAGGGGGGTTTGGGGAGGTCCGATAGTACGCAACCTTACCCCTACACAGTAGAGAGGTTGTTTCTGGTGGACCCACATACAAATGAGATAATATACATTACCCCTACACAGTAAAAAACTCGATATCATTACTAAAAAAGTTTATGTTGGAGCCCTTGATTTTGTAGAAAAGATGGATCCACACCTGCTCTTAGATTGGACAATAGCAATGGAAGATTTCTTTGAAAGGTATCACGTGTCAGAAGATCAAAAAGTTCGATTTGCAAAGATGAAGATAATTAGACACATTAAAATCTGGTGAAGATTGGTAGATGATAGAATTAAAAAAATAGGTCAGCCACTAATTGTTGATTGGGAAAAGATGAAGTTGAAGTTATCGAAAAAATACTTACCATTTCATTATTAGGAAGATCTTCAAGATCAACTTGTTAGACAAAGGGTAATGTCAGTAACTAAATTCACGAAAATATTTGATGAACTTTTTATTTGATGTGAAAGAATGAAGTCTGCACGAAAGCCTATTTCTCACTACAAAAATGGCTTAAGGGCAGAAATTCGCAAAAAGCTAATAATGCAAAGGATTTACAACCTTCAAGATGCATATCGCTTGGCTTTAAGGGCAAAATAATAATCATGACAGTAAATAACTAAAAGGTTTCAAAGTCAAGCTGGGGAGTTCGACATGAAGAGAACTACAATGGTGTAAAACTTTAGACCAACACCTAATGCATCAAAATTTGCACCAAAAAATAACTGCAAAACTTCTTAAAGAGCTGAATTTAAAGGCAAAGCCGTAGCTGAGACTGAGATGAAAGGAGGCCACAATGACAAAAAATGCTTTCGATTCAATGGGAGGGGTTACTTTGCGTATGATGGGAGAATAAGAAAATGAAGAACTTGATGAGTACGTATGTGAGAACAAAGCTAAAGAGGAGTTGGAAGGAGACTCTAATGATAAACTAGTTGGTCCTACAAATCTTAATGTAGTGAGACGCATACTTACAACTACTAAAGTGGAAGAACAAAAAGAATGGCCTCATACTGCTATTTTCTTTACTTAAGTTAGATGCGGAGATAAAGTATGCAAGCTTATCATTGATGGAGTAAGCAATATGAATGTTGTATCAGAGAATATAGTGAAGTGATTGAATTTACTCACGGAAAAATGTCCAAATCCCTACAAACTTGCTTGGGTGCATGATAATACTATACCGGTCGCTTGAAGATGCCTGGCGTCTTTCAAATTAGGAATATATGAGGACTCTATTTGGTGTGATTTCATTTTTATGAAAGTATATCACATTTTACTTGGGAGACTGTGGCTTTATGATCTAGATGTTTAGTACTTTGAAAAAGCTAACACCAATCATTTTATACTTAATGGGAAGAAGATAGTTTTAAAGCCTACGAAGGTATACAAGGTAGAAAACATAACTTAGTGGATTCTTTAGCAAACCCTAAAGCTAAAACAACTTAACAATAAGTTTAAACACTTAAACAATAAGCTGAAGTGCCTAAACCAGAGGTTGAAACACCTAAATAACAAGCTAAAACGAACAACAAATCAAAACAAAAGGACAACAGGCTGAAACATCAAGGAAGCAGGGTTAAAAGAATCGAACAGCAAGCAAATATAATAGAAAAGGGGGTTGAAAAGATTAACCAGCGACTACTTAAGGATTTGAAGCTTGATAATCTAAAATTTGATGATATCCTTGGTGTTGTTGACGAAGATTATACTGTAGCGGACAATAAAAGAGAAGTAGGTATTAATGAAGATAAGAAATTAACATAATATAGGCATAAAGGAGAATCTATGAGTGCTCTTGCGAAGTCATAATTTAACAACAACAGAAAATTAAAGGATCTGACTATAATAGGCAACAATAGGTATCTTATTGATGTCTATGTTGTAAAGAAGTCATATGGTTTAGTTACGAAACCATTTGCAAATATATTGGTTAAGGCTTATGGTGTTGTCTATATTGCTAAAATTTTCCTCAAAGAGGTTGTATGTCTATATAGATTACCTTTAACCATTGTCTTTACTCGTGACATGAAGTTTATGAGTTATTTTTGGACTCTATGGAAAACATTGAACACTAAGCTTCAATTTTCAAGTTCTTTCCTTCCCCATATCTATATAAAAACAGAGGTAGTGAATAGAAGCTTAGGGATTTGTTAAGGTGTTTGGTTAGAGATAATGTAAAACATTAGGACCTAAGTCTTCCTATAGTAATATTTGCATACAACAGTTATATAAATAAGCATATTGGTAAGAGCCCTTTTGAGATAGTTCCAGGAGTTAAACCAAGGAAGCCTATTGATTTGGTTCCTTTACCACAAACATCACAAGTTACTATTGAAGTTGAAGGTTTTGCATAACACATAAGGGACATCTTTGATGAGGTACAACGAAAGATAATAATCAGTAACTTGTCTTAGAAGAACATATTGATCAACATCATCAGTTGGTGGAATTTAATGAAGGGGATATGGTGATGGTTAGGATTTGTCTAAAGCGTTTTCAGAAAGGAATGTATAAGAAACCCCATTCACAAAATCTTAGACCCTATAAGATCATCAAGAAGATAAGTACTAATGCTTATGTTTTGGAATTACCAAATGCTATGGGAATAAGTCCTATCTTTAATGTTGCAGAATTTATTATTTATCATGGCCAAGATGAGGAGCAATCCCCTTCTACAACTGTAAGAATTCCAATCATTCCTCATCTCAAAAAGGAGATACAAGATGTCCTAGATGAACAAATTGTAGCTACTAAAGATGGAGATATCAATAATGTCTTGGCAAATGGCAAAGGAGACCGATTTCAAATAGTACTTGGATTCTAGAATCAGAATTTCAAAAGTTGAATCTAAACTTATATAATCAGTATTTATCACATTCTATGTCAAGGATGACTTCAAACAAGTCGGGGAGAATTGATTGAAAAGAACTTAAAGTATATAAAAGAAATAAAAGAAAAAAATTAGTCAACCAAAAGTCTTAATTTGGGGGGATGAAGATTAGGAATTGAGTTAACAATAAAAGATAAGAGCTGAAATTTAAATCGTGTTAGGATTCCTTATTAGATAGGAAGTAATAGTAAGATAAATATGTTATAATATTTTAGATAAGTTATCCTAGTTGTTTAGGACTTATAGAATTTCTATTACAATAAGATTTAAATTTGTTAAATACCCTTTCCTACTGGAAAGGGTTTACAATAGGATTTCCTACTCAACCTTTAACTCTGATTGTCTTCAAAATAAACTCTTTGAATTTATTATAAAAGTAAATATTCAGCATCTCATAACCTTTTAACTATTCATCAAATTTGTCAACAAAGGCACTAGTTTTATTTAGATATATTCTTATAAGATTTGAACTATTACAAAAATCATCTCATTCCCATTATTTGTTTTGAGAACCATTTTCTTATAATTATTCATAAAAATAAACTTTGTGTTTAATAGAATTTTAAGATTCTATCTAACCCTTTTGGATATCTTATAACTTTCTACGATGGCATTTAGTTCTAAACTTAGTAGAGAATATATGTTTCTACAAAGCACGTATCCATAAATCATTAATTTTACTCTTTTAAAGTATTGATATTCTATTTGTAATGTAGTGCCTTGCTAATTGATTTAATTGAATCTATTGAATGCAAGTTATTATACTAGGTGTAGGTATTAGAAAACCAAATATTACATCAGACAACATCTTATATTGTATATTTTTACTTGCACAAAACCATATTATTATAGAATTTAGTTGTGGAGGTATTCATTAAAGACTCACATTCCTTATAAATAACCAAAAAAAAAATTTAGAACCCTCAATATTGATTTCATTGAGGTACTTTGACATTATTAATGATTAATTTATACTTAAATTTAAATATTTTGAACTTTAAAACTTTTAAATTTATATTTCATTTAATATGTGCAACTCTATCATATAAAATCATTGGTAAATATAATGAAATACAAGTATTAATGCTTTTATAAATTATTATTACATCCAATACGTCATATGTATATAAGAATTAATAATTTATCATCATAATCATCCTTTCACTAAAGGTTAATTTGGTCACTTTTCTACTTATCATTTTTCATAAGTTTCATATAATTAATTTTCAAAAAAAAAGTTTCATATATATATTCATTTAATATGTGCAACTCTATCATATCAAATCATTAGTAAATATAATGAAATACAAGTATTAATGTTTTTAATTATTATTACATCCAATACATCATATGTATAAGAATTAATAATTCATTATCATAATCATCTTTCACTAAAGGTTAATTTGGTCAGTCTTCTACTCAACATTTTTCATAAGTTTCATATAATTAATTTTCAAAAACTAGTTTCATACTTTACCACTTATATTAAGCATAAGTCATTATTGATCCAACACATAAAAATTATTTATATAAACTTGGATCATATCACGGATGACATGGTAATGTTAAATCTAAATAAAGCATTACATATAAAATGTCATATATTCAAGCTTCCAATTCAATATGCATAAAAAATATGTCAAACATATAAATAAAGCTTGCAAATTGTTATGCAAATATAATCAAATTATATATATTAAACATTAAAATTTTTTATTCTAAGTATTTATATAATTTTCATAATTTAAAATAATATCCCAACACTTTGGATAATTAAATTATATTAAAGTATTGATTTATAAATGAATTAAATTCCTATCATAAATAGAAATTTAATTTGTTTTGAAAACAATTTTCAATTTCAAATTTGAAAAACATATCCATTTGTCTTGATTCTTGGATAAATTTAATTGAAAATAATTTGAATAAATTACTATTCTTATTTAATATAGTTTAGAATTTTTAAAATTTTAAAAAGAAAGATTTTGTAATCTAATTAGGAAATAATTTGGTATACTTTGATTGCTTCTCTTCCCGATGAATTGCAGTTTGAGTTACAAAGAACAATCATTACTCTCCACAAACACATGTTTGAGATTTCTCTGGGAGAAATCTGCCAATTAGCCCTACTGATATTGGACAATTATTTATTTAGAGATTTATATTTTAATTGATTAGAAAATCATTCATTAATTAATTTGAAATTAAAAATTTAAAATATCAAAATTCATTTTTCTTAATTAATAAATAACAAAACTTTCCTGAATTTAATCAAGAAAATAACTTTTCTAATAAATCAAAAATTATTATTTAGATTAATAAAAATAACTTCCGTAATAGAATAATAACCCTTTTAAAAAATAATAAAATAATTTTATTTCAATCAAATTAAAATAAATAATATAATTAAGAAACTCCTTTCTTAATTAATTAATAAAATAATTTTCTTAATCATAAAATGTCTAGTTAATTAATTTTAATCTGGAAGAAATATAATTAATTCTACTTCTATAAATATTTTTAAAAAATGAATTAAAAATTATTTAATTTACTTCAATTTAATAAAATAATTATTTAATATGAAAGTAATTTAATTTTAAAGCAATTTTAATGTTTTTTACAATGCTTTCTTAAATAAAATTAACTTATTCTAACTTGGATTACACCCAATCCAAGACTCGGTCCTACTTTGCAAAGAGCCTTTATTGTAATTATTCAACGACAACAACAAAATACTGAGTAGAAATCTTGTTAATGCACGATATTTAAAGAGAATTAATAATATACTGTCTTATTTTTAATTAATAAATAGAAAATAATCCACATAAATAGCCTTTATTCTAGTTATAGGTAACATAAATTCTTAAACTTAAACATACAAGAAAGCATCCTTGCACGTTTTGTCTTCTTCATTGGAAAATCCTATTAACAGCCACTTGCAATACCATTGTCACCTTTTTCAGGGATTTCGTTCTTTTAAATATGTGAAACTCTGAAAATTTTTTATACCCACTACTCTATTTCACGTGATGTCGTTTATATAAATATGTGAATCTCATAAAAATAAGTGAATAAGATGACGTGAAATAAAATAAATACAGGATAGTAACCACGAAGAACTTCGCTCCCCTTTTCTAACTATCACCCTACACGCTGCTGCATCATCCAGGCCACTAATTGATGTTGATAACTAGGGCCAAATACATTTTAAGGCCCTTGTACTATAAGTGTTTTTCACATAAGGCTCCTCGTTGTACTACATGCAATGTTAAGCCCCTGTACAACGGACGTGCACAACACGCGACCCTTATTTAACGATCCAAACGGCGCGTGTTCAACAGACTAACGGGAGGAGCGTGAAGACAACATGATCTAGGCCAAATATATTTTGGGGCCCCTGTACTATGTGTATTTCTCACATAAGGCCCCTGTACTATGTGTGTTTCTCACATAA
>JAOSBN010000001.1:2054567-2073428 GCA_027563595.1 Erythroxylum suave
TTCTAACACACGTTTCCCCTCCCCCCCCCCCCCCCCCAACTCGACCACTCTTTAGGGGGCAAAAATGAAAACTCTTTACTGTTTGGGTTATTCTACATGACTAATCATATTAATTCTTTACAATTAGTAATTGACTCTTTTAATAGCATTCATACTTCTGAACATTGATTCTTTTAATAATATTTGAAAACTATTTTTAAATTTTCATTCTCTTTGTCTAAGGATCAATTTAATAATAATCGAGAATAATATAGTATTCTCTCTAATTACTATAGGATGATGAATGATATATTAATCACTCAATTATTTTTATATAATTCATGATATAATGACTACTAATTAAACTACCTTTAATTAGGATAAGTTCAAAGTAGTATCAAAATATATCAATTTTTATATGAAATACTTCAGAGATCTTAAGTTAAAAGATTGCTTATTTAATCATCACAATAAGAATTTTAATAGGCACCTAAGTAATATTTCAAATCAAATTCTTATATCAGATAAGGTTAGTTAACTTTTTTTAATAAATATCTACGTGTTTGGTTAAATATTCTCTTATTTTAGTCTATAAGATTCACTACTTTATTTTAAGAAAAATAATATATTTCAGCCTTTTTTTCTATTAATCTTTAGTTTTAGCCTAGCAATAAATAGGAATAATTTTAGAAAATATATAAATATAATATAAATCATATTTTTTTTTTATATTAAGTGGGTCAAAGTTTGAAAGAGTGATAATATTATTATAACTATCATATAAAAATAATTATTAAAATTTGAATAAAAAACTAACGTCACCTTGACTTCGAATCTCATTAAACTGATTTCTTATGATGCCTTAATTTTGTGCACAGATTTTTCTGGATTTATATATATTTTAATTAATTTAGTTAGTTCAATGTAAAATTTTAAACCATTTAATTTTAATTTATTTTAATAATTTTTGTATTAATTAATCGGTTAATTTTTTAAATTAATATATTCTTATAAATCAAAATAAATAAATTAATTTTTATTTAACAATATATTTTTTAATTATATTTCAAAATTTTCGATAAATAAGGATGATATCTTTCAATTATATTTAAAATTCTTTAATTTTATTTAATCTTTAACCAACTTTACCTCTTATATTACCGATTTAACTTCTGATATAATTTTTAAAAAACCGATTAGAATTGTGTTACGCAAAACCTGTAAATAGATATAGATATAAGCAGAAGATTAAATGTATTAAATTAAATTAAGTTACAAAATTGCTATTATTATTATTATTATTAAAATAATTGCTATTATTATTTTTAATTATTAAAATAATAATAGAAAGGTTGTGGAAGTTGAATACAAAAATAGATTTTATAGTCAAAGTAGAAAGTAATGTGGGAAAAAAAAGAAATGAATGTACTTAAAGTATACAGACTACTGAATTAATTTAATTTAATAAGTTCACAAATAAAAAAAGAGAAATGATTTATTGACCACTTAAAATTAAATATTAAAAAATTTAAGTGAGATATATACAGCATTCATCACCTAATTAAAACAACCATTAAAAATAAAAAATTGAAAAAAAAAAGAAAGATTTGCTGGTCAAAAGAGCCAGCGATCATCATCGTCGTCACCATCGTCTCGTCGGCTTCATAAATCCCCCCACCTGAAAACACACGCACAGAGAGACAGAGGTGGGGGTTCACCGATTTTTGACAACCCATTGGGCCCCACCACCTTCGTCGGCTCGTTCATTCTGTCTCATGAGACTCCTATTTCCTATCTTTGATGCGACGATCTCATGCCCGTAGTCGGGTCGATTCCAACAAACACTCTATGGATCCTATCAAATTCGCCGCCCGACCCACAACCCGATCCCGGCCCTCCAAACCCGGATTCGTCTCCCCACTTGTCGCCTCAATTCTGATTCTGATTGCTCTCTTCTCGTGTTATTGGCTCTTTGTGAACAAGGGCAGTGTTAATTTTGTTGGTTCTAAGAGGTACGGTATTATAATCGATGGAGGGAGCACAGGCACTCGGATCCACGTGTTTAGTTACCGGGTTCAAGATGGGAGGCCGGTGTTTGATTTCGGGGAAGATGCCATGAGGGTGAATCCAGGTCTGTCGTCGTATTCGGAGGATCCAGATAAGGCTGGTGGGTCGTTGAAAGAGTTGATTGAGTTTGGAAAACGTAGAGTGCCCAGAGAGCTTTGGAGCCATACGGAGATCAGGTTAATGGCTACTGCTGGTATGAGATTGCTGGATGTTGATGTTCAAGATAGGATCTTGGAGGCTTGTAGACGGGTTTTGAGGACGTCTGGTTTTAAGTTTGATGACAAATGGGCCTCTGTTATTACTGGTAAATAACAAAGTTGTATTCTTTGTTTTGTGTTTTTTGGTTGTTGCATAATGGGTATAGTGGGTAATGAGAGTCGGGGATTGTATTTAAAAGATATGAACTTTGATTAAAACACTAGATGTTCATATGATGATTACACCCTTGTGTTGGCTCTCGCTAAATTTGATCGTGCATTTGAATGCATGATCTTTAATTGAATTGCCTCTAACACGGTTCTAGTCTTATTATCGATTCCTTCTTCAGTAAACATAGGAATGATTCTACTAATTTCTCTGATTTCTTGTCCAATGTACTTCCATTTCCTTGTCTTAAGAGGCCTGATCACGCTTCCTCTTGACTTTGTTAGGCTCTGATGAAGGGGTATATGCTTGGGTTGTTGCAAATTATGCCTTGGGTACTCTTGGAGGTGATCCTCGGCAAACATCCGGGATTATTGAGCTTGGCGGAGCTTCTGCTCAGGTTTAACTGCACTCTGTCTTATCTTATATGTGACTTCTCGTCAATTGCACTTTAAGTGAAAGTAGGCAATTTTGATTTATTCAATAGCTAATGCTGTCTATGCTAGATCTTCGCTCAGGATGACTTGTATGTACAATGAGAATACGAGGGAACAAAGATTTTGTGAAGTTCTGTTATTGTGGTTGGTGATGATAGAATCTATCAGCATAATCTAATTCTTCAACATGTTTTCAGTTACTGAAATGCTGAAATCTAGCTGTTTTGTGATCTAAGAAAGGAACCATTTTAAGCAACATAGAATATGCTATTAGCCTTTATTCTTAATAGAACAAGTACATTCATGTTCCCTGGTTGTATACTTCTGAACTGAAATCTGTGATTATCGGTTAGGATTTTTCATGCATTTTACGTTTCAGGTAACTTTTGTTCCTGATGAACCAGTGCCTCCTGAGTTCTCAAGGACTGTTACACTTGGAAATGTTACATACAGCATCTACAGCCACAGTTTTCTCCATTTTGGTCAGGTAATCTCTAGCTGCAATAGTTGTGATACTTGAAGGCTACCTTTCCCACTTTTGGTCATGCTTTCCAATTTAAGAAAATGGAGTTAATAAATAATGCATTCATGAAAGACTTCCAGTTTTAGCAATGTTCTGATCTTCAAAGTGCAATAATTGAACTTTGATGTGGCTGTACTTAGTTTTGGGATGTTCAACGTGAGATTTGTGTTATTATGAAACACTTTTGACGTCTTTGGACCATAGGGGGTAATCATTCTTGGAATCACTAATTCAATTTTGCGAGTTTTGTATGACTATGTGCAGTTTATGGGACTGAAGTTGAGATGGTACTAGAGTTGTTATTGACCAGGGTACTTTGACTTCTAATGATTTGATAATGAGAAAACAGATGTCAGTCTCTGACATTGTATTACGCTGAGATGGAATACTGAATGTTATACAAATGAAAGGTAGCAATATTAATATCTAAATGAGAAAGGGAAATACCTAAAAACAAAGAAAGTTATGCCGCTAACTAAATATAACAGTGTTTCTTTCATTGTCACGCTCATCGATTTACATTCATATTTATGGTTCTTCTGCCAAATGCTTCGTATTTTGCGTAGTATTTAACTTTTATGGTTTTCTTTTGTGACTTTATGATTGATGTCTTTTGGGATATTCAAGTTGTGACATTGTAAGTCTTAACTATTTGCTATGTTTTCCAGAATGTGGCATTTGAAGCATTCAAGGAATCACTTGCAGCTGATAACTATGGATTGAGTAAGTATAACGGTTTTCTATATTGACTTAATGCTTTCCGCTTGGATTATTAATAGCAATTAGAGCGAATGTTGCAGCTGTGGAATTTCCGAATGTGTAAGCTGCTAGGAAATGTGAAATAGTTTAAAGGAAAGCATGATTATCTGTTGATTGCTATTTTTGTTGTTGCTTCCTCTGTGAAGTGTTACCTGGCCATGTCGTTTTATTTTTGTTGGATCCTCATATTTGATTTCATTTATTGCAGCCACATCATCTCTTGAGAAGCAAACAATTATAGATCCTTGTACTCCTAAGGGTTACTCACATGCGACAGTGGCTTGGAAGCTTGCACCCGGTCCTTCCACTGAAAAAAATAAACCTCCATCTCCATTTCATTCAAAGGGCAACTTCTCCGAGTGCAGATCTGCTGCATTGATGTTGTTGCAAAAGGGGAAAGGTCAGAACCTTTCTTTGGTTAACAGAATGGGAGCTTTGCTACTATGTAGAGTTTCTGTTCATTTCATTTAAGAGGCTGTATTTTGTTATGGATTTGTCGTCCCCAATGCAGATAAATGTCAATACCAGCACTGCTATATAGGATCAACATTTATACCCAAGCTTGTGGGGAAGTTTCTGGCAACAGAAAACTTCTATCATACATCAAAGGTTTCATAATCGTTCCTTTGAAATAGGTTGCAGTTTTTTTTATTCTTATTGTCTTTCATATTAAGATCGTTAAAAATGGCTGCCAAGGTTCTGTCCCTATCAGACAGTATTTAGATTCAACTTATCACATTTTTACTTGATTCCTTATTTCTAATTGTTTAACTTTCATCCATTAGTTCTTTGGATTGGATTCACGGGGATTTCTGTCCAGTCTTATGGTGGCAGGACAACAATTCTGTGGTGACAATTGGTCAAAGTTGAAAATGAAGCACCAGTCTCATAGTGATGAAGATCTGGTGCGTTACTGCTTCTCTTCAGCATACATTGTGGCCTTACTTCATGACAGTCTTGGAGTTGCGTTGGATGATGAGAGGTAGATGTCTATCCCACTGTTTTCTAAAGTTTTGCTTCTGATGCATAAAGTTTCAGACATATTTATTGCCTTAGTTAGAACAATATGAAAGTGTAGATCAATTCCCATCGGCTTCCTCTCTAACCCTCCACACTCCATCACCCACCTCCCCTAACCTTTCTTCTGCACGCATGTCAGCTCTAATGGCTGCTGGTCCTTTGACAGGATTTCATATGCAA
The DNA here is from genome assembly GCA_027563595.1 of Erythroxylum suave. NCBI lineage: Eukaryota > Viridiplantae > Streptophyta > Magnoliopsida > Malpighiales > Erythroxylaceae > Erythroxylum > Erythroxylum suave. Next base: position 2,059,896 of record JAOSBN010000001.1, read on the forward strand.
GTCAGGTTGGAAACATCCCTCTCGAATGGGCTTTGGGTGCTTTCATCTTGCAAAGTACTGCAAATTTGAACTCACAGCATGTTGACTGGATTGCCACTGTAATCAGTGAAGACTCGCCAACACTGTTTTCACTAATTGCCATTTCCATATTGTTGATGTTTGTAGCCTGGTCTGTATCAAAATGTAGGAAGCCGAATTTGAAGACAGTTTACGATCTTGAGAAAGGAAGGTACATAGTTACTCGTGTTGGAAGAAGTTCATAGAAGCATCAGAGAGATCGATTACATGTTCAGATGTTCTTGGCTTTGATGTGTGGGGAGAGGTCATGGAATTACTAATGCCATCGTCTACCTTCTAAATGCTTTCTATGTATATTGTCCCAAGTGTCCAAACACCCTTTCAAGCCTACCCTGTTGGTTAGGACAATTGGATTCAACCGAGCTGGCTTCAATAGGTAATGACCTAGAGTAGAAATATTTAGCTTCCTATTTTGTATCTAGCGGGAGTTCACAACCTGAAAATTCAAGATGCTTTCTCATAATTAAAGCTGCAATATAGAATGTCAAAGAATTACACTTGGGGTTGTATTACTTGCTGTATGATAATGAACAATTCATTTTTTATTCTCAACTTTCCATCTTCTTGCCCTAATCCATTCTAGCATAGCTATGCTTCCTTTTCACTTTTGCTTCTCGGGAGAGAGTGGGAAGACTATAGAAATTTGTGTACATACTGCTCGACTGTGGTTCAGGAATTGGGAAAAGAGTTATGCCTATATTGTACTTGAAATGGAAACAAGCTCAGGAGAGTATTCAATCAACATATGGGAAATACTGGCAGATGCTGTGAGATTCATGAAGCTGGAGATGAATTTAGTACTGTCCATGCATACAAGGAAAGGCTTAGGCCACCATGACCTCTGGTTCTGTGAACTTTGTAGATAGTTTTAGCTATAAAATCAGAACTCTGTTCTCAAGATGTCCAAGGTTATATTAAAATTCTACCATTTTAATCTTTAATGTACATTCAATGCACACTGGCCGACATCACAGAAAGACTACTACAACTCTCTACTTTCAATGGTTGCACATGCAAAGCATATGAAGTTCACAGTCATAGAAAGAAACAAAGAATCTCTTAATCTCAGGGAAATGAAAATACTTAAAAAGAGTAGTAGTCGTCACTACCAAGACATATTTCATTCATGTTTTATGATTATCCTCCCAAGAGTTGATCTTGTTTGAAGTTTGAACCTGTGACCAAAACGAGGTAAAGAGAGCTGAACAAGAGGATGACAACTCAGATGCTTCTATACAATTAATTTCTTACATTAGCAAGCTTAAAACTTTCACCAAAACGCCAACTTGATAGCTGAGCGGCTGAGCCACAGATCGATAGCGACGACATGCAATGACAATCCATCTCCTGTACTCTAAAGCTGATCTGAAATGTAAAGAACAAATCAACACTGTAAAGGGATCGCTGTTCATGGCAATTCATCCATTTCATTGCTACCATCTGAAACTGAAGAATTGCCATAAACACGAGCCATTTACGTCAATTTCACAAGGTAGCAACAACAATGAAGCAAAGAAACATGTGTAAGGAATATTGGCTGCGGATGAGGAGGAAGGTATATACATGGATGCTATATACATATATATATATATATATGTATATATATAAAATACTGGTGAGTGTTGAACCTGGAAAGTGTGGTGTCTTTTTCCTGCCAGTTCATGTGATTCATGATGACAGTCATGACCATTTGCATGGCAGATTTTGACTGCAATCCGGCTATAATAAATGTCCACCAAACATTTTTCTATTATTACAAAACAATTTAATGTTTGCATCTTTGAAAATTGCAGTAATTAATTAACCATTTATGGCACTTGTAATTGATTGTAGTTGTTTGACCCTCGAACTTAGAATTAGAGGTAGTGTGTACGCATACGAAGTTAAATTTATGGACATGGCGGTCAAACAACATAAAATATGACCAACTATCCATGTAGATATATATTATTTAATTGTTTAATTAATATTTGGGTCAACTTAAGCTTGTCTTATTTATTTTCTCGAGCGGCACTAAGACTAAAAAAAAAAGAAAAAATTGTAGTTATTATCTTTGTAGATGTGTATAGGATAAATTTTCAGATTGATATAATAACCTATAAATCATGTTAATTAAGTAGTCTGTACTAGGCAAGTTCTATATGACAAGTTCGATCGAGACTCAAGAGAGTATAAATAAAGTGATTCAAATACAAGATCTTTTGACTTTATATCCCTCCATTCCACCGATCCAACCTCCCTTAGCCACTGGTACTACTTTCATTAATTTCACAAATTTCATATCCTAAGTAATTTACTGAAAGTCATTTGTGAAAATTTTAAAATAAACTTTTTATTTTTTAAATATTATTTAGGACACATTTACCGTGGTCTAAAAATAATAGATTTAGGTAATTTACTAAAACAAATAAAGTTAAAATTCGTTTACTTTTTAAAAAATAAGAATAAAGAACAAATTAAAAATCTCAATTTTGCGATATTAATTTGAACTTTAAAAAGTGTCGTTTAGTTTGTTATAAAAATATTCAACATTAATTACATTTTTTATACTTGTCACGGGTTACGTTTTTATTATTTTCCAACTAACTAACTAAATAATTTTATTTTAAAATTTATAAAATATTTACTAATAATATTAGTGAAAATTTTATTATATTTTGTTAAAATAAATAACTTAATGATAAAAATTTATTTATGAAATAATATTTATTCTTACTACATATTTTAATCATTAAATCTATTGTTTATTTTTAAAAGATATTTTAACTTTAAATATGTTTACTAAATAATTATCAAATTTTTATATTTTAAAAAATAAATTTTAATTTCACACTTGAAGGGTTATTCTTAGTAATTTATAAAATTAAAATAAAGCAAATGAAGATAGAAAACAAAATTGAAGGTTTTTTATAAGTTATGAAAATTAAATAAATATTTTTTACTAGATTAAAAAATATAAAAATTGTAAAATAATAAGATGGTTTCTAGAGAATTTAAATTTTAGATGAATTATGAGTACTTAAGTTTTATGTTTTATTTATAAAACGTCTTTAAAATATAGGTTTAAGATATTATTTACCTTTTTTATTTTTACACAATATAAATAAGTCTTATAACATTTTAACATTTAAATACTTTATTAAAATTACAAAAAAAAAAGATTAGGAAAAAAATAATTGCATTAAATCTCACAGTTAACGGCCGTTAAATTTGAAGCGATAAAACAGTTGCTATAAATGGCGACTGTTCTTGATTAGTGTTAGAGATACGGACAAGTCCTAAAAAAGAGAGAGGGGAGTGTTTTTGAGTTTCTGTCTTCTCCTTTCCTCGTTGTCCTGTTTCCTGCAAACCTCCAAAGGCACGAGCTTTCCACGATTGTTACGATTTTCCCAGGTCAGATAATCCCTTTGTTTGTTTGTTTTTGTTGTTTTTGTCGTTTCTGGGCGATCTCAAATCCCAAAGCTTGTTCCTTGTCTTGGTCATTTCTGCTATTTATTGGTTTGTTTTGCTTCTCCTGAAAAGGGGAATCTTTCCGGTGTCGCTGGGTTTTGGGGAAATTAAGAGTTGGGGGAGACAATGAGTGATCACTCGGTGTTGTACGTTGACCGGCTGGTGACGTCATCGTCTGAGGCTGACCGGATCGTCAGGGAAGGGGCTGTCGGAGCATCGTGCTCGAGGGAAAATGAGGAGAGGAACGGCTTCGCGTTGGAGCCGGAGGATGAGGAGGTGCCTCTGATTTTAGAGGCGGAGTGTCGCATTTGCCAGGAGGAGGATTCGGTTTGCAACTTGGAGACTCCTTGTGCTTGCAGCGGTAGCCTCAAGGTATGATTGATATGATACCTTATTTCAACTATTAAATTTTGGAGGTAAATGCTGGTTTCCTTGTTTTGTGGATCCTGTTCAATAAAGTTTTTTTGGTTTCTTTTTTTTTTAATAGAAAAAGGATTGTGACTGTTCCTATATCACTTAAAAGTTAAAACCAAAACGTCTTGTTTCTATGTTTAAATTTACGAGATTTAGGATTAATTATGCTTATTGACGATGGGTTACTGCACAATTCCGGTGATCCTTTTGATTGCCGCACCGGTTTTGAATTGTGTTTAGCGGCCATTTGGTATTTAATCATGTAGAAAAGGTATTACGCAGTTGTAGTTATACTCATTCACTTGGGAACTAAGTTTGTAATTTATGTTCTTGTGAAGAAATTAGTCTTTGTTATTGGATTCTTTTTTAGCATGGGGTCCTTTTGCTTTCACTATGTTCATCTGCATGAAATAAAAATTGATGTTTTTTCTCAATTTTTGTCATTAATGGTTGTGGTATCCTTTATGCAGTATGCTCATAGGAAATGTGTCCAGCATTGGTGCAATGAAAAAGGAGATACAACTTGTGAGATCTGCCATCAGGTATGAATTCAAGTATCACGGTTGTTATATAGTGGTCCTGAATGACGCACTACTTCTGGTTTTTCTGGTAAAGGGCTTTTTATGTACGAATTACATATCTTAACCTTGAGGCGTGCTCAAAAGATTTTTCACTGTGTGATAAATCGAAACTGAAAAAGGAGTCATTTACTGATATTTCTGACACCTTATTCCGTAAAGATATTTACAAGTTGGTATTGGATTACTATAATCACTCATTTATTTGCCAAAAAAACGGTGCAAGTGATCAATTATATCCATTGGAAAAATGTCTCCACAAATTTTTGATACTCAGAATGCTTAGATATATAGTTTGTAATAAGAAAGAAAAGGTTGGTTACTAGCTTTCTTGTCTGCAAATTGAAAAGGCTTAGCTGTTACCTGCAGGTAGGTACTTTGAGTGAAATAGAGGCTTGCGTGGTCTCGTTATGGAATAAACATATCTATAAACTCGTTGTTAGTTTGTTTGTACTATCTTTTGTCATATGCTTCTTTAAGTTCCTGTTCTTGAGATTTCAGTTTTCCTCATCTATCATTTTTCATTTGGATTGCAGCCTTATCAACCTGGTTATACTGCTCCATCACGTCCACCACCTTTGGAAGATACTGTTATTGACCTTGGGTAGGATACAGCTCTCTGGTCTGTTCAAAAGTTATTCGTATCTCATACTAATTCCTCTTGTTTAAGGAGATGTCTATAGTTTTAGGTTGCTTTGAACATGTTATACACATCAAGAATATCCAATATGCTACCAACATGTCTGTTATACATGAGATCTATGACATTTACTAACAGGTGACGATCTTTGCATTTTCCAGACTTTTCTGTAATGTTCTCTTCATGATTCCTTTTGTAGCGGAGGCTGGACAATCTCTGGAACTCCTGTTGATCTGCGTGATCCTCGTCTTTTAGCCATTGCTGAGGCAGAAAGACATTTTCTGGAAAATGAGTATGAAGAGTATGCTGCATCAAATGCCAGTGGCGCTGCTTTTTGCCGTTCAGCTGCACTGATTGTAAGCCCTTAAATTTTAAGCCCTTCAGAATTATGCAGTATCACATTGATCAGTTATGTCTAGAGGACTTTTTTTTTTTTCGTGTTTCTTTGATGAATAAAGTTGCCATTATTTACATAGTTTAAAAATACACCAAATGCTAAAGTTGTATTTGTTGGAAGGAATACCTACGGTCTCTATCTTTTTGCAGTTAATGGCCCTTCTGCTATTGCGGCATGCATTGACAGTTTCAGATGCTGATTCAGATGATGATGCGTCAACATTCTTCTCTGTAAGTGATTAACAATCATTCTAACATTTCTTCTATTTTAAGTTGAGAGAGCTGTACTGTTGACTGGCAGACTAAGCTATTTTATCTCTGGCAGCTTTTCTTGCTAAGAGCAGCTGGCTTCCTTTTACCCTGCTACATCATGGCTTGGGCCATTAGCATCTTGCAGCGTAGAAGGCAAAGACAGGTTATTCTTCTTCTATATCTTTTGCTCAGAAGATTTATTTGGATTCATACTAAAATCTGTGCCATAATTTGATACAATAGGAGGCTGCAGCATTAGCCGCCACACAAGTAGCTTTTGTGCTACAATCTGGGCAGCATAGGGGTTTGCAGTTCGCAATTGCTCCAGGACCTACCACAACTCCACAGCAGGAACCTGTTTGATCGAAGCAAACACGGAATCCTGTCTCAACTGCTGCTCCAAGTCATCATCACTCATCAGACATGAGGGAATGATAAAATGATAAAAGTTAGAAACTAGAACACCCCACATGGCTGAGCAACTAATGCGTGTTGTCTTTTGTCTTTTCAGTTCTGCACATGTGTTTATGATATTGATGCCCATCATTAAAAGCTGCGAGGTTGTTGTATCTGGTGTGGAATTATCTGTCTCCATCTAGATTTGACATACTGCATTACGTATTTTCACTGACCATTTTATTTTGCTGCTACTTCATCATTTGACACATTTTCGTATGCTCAATTCGGTTGCCTGCGATTTTAATGTCTGATAATCTTGGTTTTATACAGTTCCATTGACAAGGTGAGCTACAGGAGGTGAAAGTGCCACTGGACTTCCATACTTAACCCCCTTAAGTTTGTGCTGCTATAAAAGGATCTTATAACATCAGCGCCATAAATTACCAATTTCCTTATTTTCCTTTTCTATCCACAACTGTCTTCCCTGAAACCAAAACTCTCTTGGACAATGAAGCTCTACCCTTTAAGATTGAGAAGGCACTGCGAGTAGCTGGCATTGGTAATTAGCACTAAACATGGGACTCTATACTCTTTTGATTTTAATAATTTATATTTTATTAAATAAATATAATTAATTAGATATGTAATTATTAAATATTATAATGTTTAAAATAATTTTCTTTGTTTACATTTTATTTATGAATAATTTATTATCAATTATTATAAAGATTAAATTAAGTACAATGTTTTATACAAAATAATTTTATAATGATTAAGAAAGGAGATTAAATTATATTAAATAATTATACTTTGTGTAGAAAATTAAAACAGTTTCATATGAATAATTATAAGAATTTTAATTTATTATAAAATTATAATTAAGTATTAAACAAGTTAGTTATTTAAATGTTTATATTCATACTTAAACCCAAATTTTAATTTTAAGTAAAGCTAATAAAGTTCGAATTAAAAGCTCTTACATTTCATATTTATTTAATAATATGTATACTTAATAAGTTGTCATTGTATTACTTCAAATTTCGTATCATCTTTTTCAATAGTACCTCTCCTCGTAAAAAATAAATTAATATAATCAACTTTCTAAAATACATAATTAATAAATTATAAAACTATCAATAGTAATCTAAAATACAAATATTACGAAAGAAAAAATTGTAAAAAATAAATCTAAATTTTCCCTCTTTTACATATTTTAATTTTTATAATATAATATTTTTATAAATTTAAAATCAAATTCACACTTTCATAATATATATAGGTGGAGAATAATTATAACAATCTACCTATAAGCACATATTTTTTCAATAAATATGATAATTTTTTATAAATACATAGTTTCTTTCACATAATTTATTATGCATGCATGTTTTGGAAGATAATATATTAAGAATAAAAAGATTTTCATTTTTGTGAATTATGTAATATAATTGTGTTCTTATTGGATGATAAACTCTAAAGATTTCCATAATTATTTGGAGAACTGATATCATGAACATGATCAATAAACTCTTTTCCAATTATTCTTAAAGTAAACAAAGTTTTTCCATATTGAATCTTCCATGTCCTACATAATTCAACATTATTAACGTTATCAATTGGAATCAATATATATCAGAACTAATTACAAGTTCTAAAATGTCTTCACTTTAAAAATATGCTTCTATACATGTTCTTCGATGCTTACACTATTAAGATCCTAATCACCATTTTATATGTTACCACCACTTTCTCCATGGACTGTCTCCTTTCTGTAAGTTGAAGAAAATAAAGAAAGAATATGAATTATGTGTTGTATCTTTATAAAGATGAGCTTCTATTTATATACAATAACATATACTCGAATAAGGAAATTAAATCAAGGAACATAATATGGGGTGTTAGTTACTGTTACAAATCAATAATATTCTCAATTAATGTAGTAATCTAGAATAGTTTCAACATTCCCCTTTAAACTCACGATTACCAAAGATTGGTGACGTCTTATAAAGTGACAATTATTCTTAATGTGTTTATTAGGCTCATGGGATATATCATTGTGAGTAATCTAACTAGCATTAAGATTATCTTTTTTTGGCTATCCCACGAGGTGTCCTAAGAAGGTCCCAATTATGAAAAGACGTCTTTAAGCCATCCACACCCAGACTAATCCCCACTCGCATTGGGTCAGCCCGTAAGAGGAAAAGTGCTGGCCAAACAAATTTCTTCATTCCCAAGGCTCAAACTCGAGACCTCTAATTAAGGGATGAGAGTGTTGAATTATTCACACCAACCTGTTTGGTTATTAAGATTATCACAATAGAGAAAGTATATAATAATCATATCTTGGATTAAATAACACAACCAAATAAGCTCATAAATGGTATCAATCATAACTCAATATTCAGCCACAATACTTAAGCAAGATACAATGAATCTCCACCAAAAAAAAAAAACCTAATGCATTGATTAATAGGATCATTGTACTGATCATTATCAAAATAAGCTTTTAAAATAATAGATGAATGTCGAGAAAATTGAACTCTGGTATAATGAATGATATGTAGGACAATGATAAAATGAGTGGCATATGAAGCAAATATGAATTGACTATCAAAGTAGATCGCATAGGCAATGTCTAATCGAATGATTATTGTAAACATTATGTAGGATCGATTAACACTTGACATACCTTGATTCATTGTTTTGTCTTTTTGAATGTCTTATTCCCTCTCTGCCTTTCACATTTATTTTTCTCTGATGGTTTAGAAATTGCGTTGATGTTTCTATTAATAAAAAAACTATTGTATTGTTAAGTTTAAAAAAGGGAGAGGGAAAAGGGCCTATGGACCTGTAACACCTCGTGTTAGGGGTTAGAATATTGAGGAATTTCAGTGCACTTTATGCTTTGCATAATTGAGTTTTCACTTATATGTGCATATGCAATTTTGGACACATACAAATATTTGTACATGCATTCATTGACATTTTTCTGGGTATAAGTGATTTTAAAGTGATTAAAGTAGGAACTTTGGATTAACTGTGTTACAAATTTTTTTTGGTGATAATAGTTATTATTTCAAAATTTTGGTGAATTTTAGGAAAGTTATTGAAAATTTGAGGTATTTAAGAATAAGAAAAATATTGAAATAAGAGAAATTATGTAGTGACAAATGAATCTATTAATGTGTGACATGTGAACAAAGAGTTAAGTGACAATTGGTAGCCTTACTTGGAGGACACATGTAACAAATGCATTGGAGACATGTGTCGAGCCTTGAGAGAGACACCTAGTCATTAGGAAAAGAAGATTTCTGCAACTCTCCTTGGTTTCACCGAAAACATAAAGACCTCCTTCTTGTTTGTTTGCTTCACTGAAACTCTCCACCATCAACCCTCTCTTCTTGCTCATTTATGTATTTTGGCTTTTGGTTAAATTACCAACTTTTCACCTTACTAAACAAGAGCTGAATCACTCCATTGATAAATTTTGGAATTTTGCTGAAGTGTAAACCAAGTAAGTAATGCTTTAAGTTTTATGATAGTGTAAATGATTTCCGTTGAGGTTTTAATGTTTATAATTGGATGCATGTGTAAAAGGTGTACATTTTCATGCTTGTGAATTGCTGCATGCGTTAATAGTGTTGATGCATGTGTGGGTGGTGAAAGAAGACGCAACTTTGGTGATATGATTAATAAGATGAAGGATTATAGTCATTGGAATATGATATGTGCAGTATTTTACTAGACATACATCAGTATTTAGGGCATAACCTGATCTGTGAATATCCAAATTAGATAGAGTTTACTTTAGAGTAAACTAGAGACATAGAACTACATTTTTCATGAAGAATCAAATTCAAAATATGTCCCCGAGAGTCTGGAAATTTGTCTTGAAGTTGAAATTGGTGTTCTATCGAGGTATGAAAACAATATGTGGATTTTTTATTATAACTTGCGGGATACTGAACTAAAATGCATGATATTGGTGTCATTAGACTTTCAAAACATTAAGGAACATTTGATTAGTAGAATATCTGAATATGTTGCCTAAATATCCCATTGTCGAGGTTAAAATGGTAATGCAAATCAGACCCAAAATCTGCTTAAGAAAAATTTGGAAAATTGATAACTTTATGATTGATTTTATGAAGATGAAGAGGTTTAAGAAAATTGATTAGAGTTTGATGATTTTATGAAAAAAAATTGGTTTGTGAATGAGTATAAAATGGTGATATGCTTGTGCTAAAGTGATATAGAAAAATTGAAATGAATTTGGTGTAAAAATGAAAGTGAGGAAACGTGCTGGAATATTATGAATAGGAGAATTTTCATTAAACATGCTTCGGTATTTTGCTTATAGGTTGATCTGTAGATTTCCAAATGAGTTGATTCTTAATTCAAATGAAACTTGAGACATATTTATACAACTTTCTTGGAGAACTAGAATTTTAATTATGTCTTTAAGATTATCAAAAGTGACATGAAATTGAGTCTTGACTTAGGTTGTAGCACCAAAAGGGATAGAAATCATGTCCTGTTTTTATTAAATAAAATGTATTGATGTAGGCGGTGTCTTTAACAAAGCTGTATATCATTCTCTTAGCATTTAATTGGTATAAAGTTTGTAATTTTTAGATATTGGTATTGAAAGATATGAGTTGTACTATTCGAGGGTATGATCATGTACTAGCCAAAAGTTCAATCTACACTGTATGTGGTATTGTGAGCATAACTCATAGAATACTGAATTAAATCGGATGATCTTGGAGTCATTAGAAACTTAAGACATAGAGGAACAATTTTATAGAAGAGAGTGTTACAGAAATATATCATTTTCTTGATCTTATTGATTATGCAAAGTTGACCCGAATGAGGTTCTTCCAGCAAAAGTTGGAATAGGAATTGAATGTATGAATTTTGGAACTTTTGAAATACAATTGATGTTTACATCAGTTTAGTAAGGAAATATACCCGAGAATTTGTCATGAACATGCATCATTCATAGTCAATATACATAAATGAATTCTTAATCATACACAATAGTAATTTGTATATGTGTTAATTGTTATAGAAGAACGCATAGAGTGACCACTTCCAGATATTGCCGGGACTTCGAGGCAATAAGCAATAAGGGAGCTTTTGTAAGTAATCTTACATGGTTACACCTTACTTTGTTCTACTTGTTGAATTTGGATTATGCTGATTGTGTTTTGAATTCCGGAAAATGATTGTCCGAGGCATTTGATGCATGCTTATATCATTGGAAGTGCTACTTGCATGTGAATATGATTGACTACTTGCTTTGCACATGAAATGACTTTGTTTTAGTTTTAAAACTGTTGAGTCCTAGTTGTGGGTAAATAGGTATGCCTAGAAGGGTTTGCAGCTACTCCTATGACACTTTGGTGTCGAGACTTCGATCTCTCTTGTATAAGTCCCATTACCTGCTTCTGTAAATGGCTTAGCAGTCATTTGATTTTGTGTTCTAATATATGCTTTATTTTGAATAAACAAAATTGTATTTTGATTTGAATGGTTTATACCCTCTTTTAATATTCAGCTTTGTTAACTATAAAATCTATTCTGAAATGCAATATGTCTGTTTTATTGTTAAACCAGTATGTTAATGCATACTTATTCTATTACATGATTCAATATGATGAGTTATCATTTTATATATATATTAGTTATTATTCACTAAGTTATATGCTTAGCACGGTGGATTTGCCCCATATAGGTTCAAAACAAGGATTATAAAGACTAGGACGAGTCAACCGTAATGACCAATGGAGTATAAGTCTTGTTTTGATAAAAATGTATTTTGAATATATTTTGGCTTGTTTACAAATTGTATGATTCCGAATTGTTGTAAGTTTTTGTAATAATTATATTTCAAGCTGGTTTTGGTTTTTGGAACAAATTTGTATTAAGTTCATGCGATATAATGTATGTATGTTTTGAACAAGTTTGGAATGATTTGCAAATGTATGTTTGGTTCAGTTACTGAAAATACATGTAATGAATGTGTAGTACGTTTTGAAATGCTTCCGCACCAGTCTATTATTTGTTTTTGTTTGTGAGTCCGATGTGGCACTCCCGTATCCTCCCAGCGGGTATAGGAGTGTCACAGGACCTATGTAAGCCCAACTGCCTAGATACCCAGTAACCACCATCTTAGGCTTTGTTCGTTAGACTCAAAACTATATGTGACATGGGCAAAATAATCTAACAAGATCTCCTACTAGGACCATGTTATGGCTTGATGATTCAACAATAAATGTTAAATGCACACTATACATTGAATTGATCAAGTCATCCTTAATTGAATTAAGATGATTGGATCATGACGGTCACAAGTTATTCAACAACATGATTCCTTCCATGTATCATAGAATCAACTCAATTTATGAAACATTAAGTGGGTAATTCTGTAATTGTTATCGCATAGAACAATACTTGTATATATCATAATGTGAATAACAATAAAATGAGCAAAAAAAAAGACTGTAATTGATTTCACAAGTGTCAATACAATTCAAGCAAGATAAATATATGTGTGTGTGTGTATATATATATATGTCAGAGCGTTATGTTAACAAGGACTTATCTATAATGTCCATATGATCAACATGACCAATAAATGTTTTGGGTGACAATCCTTTAGTTAACGAATCCACTATCATCATATCTGTACCAATATGTTCAATTGATACTTTACATTTTTTCATTTCTTCTTTCATAGACAAGTGCTTCAAATCTATGTGTTTCCTACCGTTTGAATACTTGTCATTCTTAGAGAAGAAAATGGTTACGGAGTTGTCACAATAAATTCTTAACAGTTTAGTTATACTATCAACAATGCCATGACCTAAGATAAAATTCCGTAACCACAATCCATGAACTACGGCTTCAAAGCATGTCACAAATTCAGCATTTATAGTGGAAGTAGCAATGATAGACTACTTTCCACTCTTTCATGAAATTGCTCCTCCGGCTAATAGAAACATGTAATTGAATGTAGATTCCATGAGTCTACACAACCGGCATAACCTGAATTCGTGTGACCTATTACTTTGAGATGAGTTACCTTTCTATATGTAAGCATATAATCCTTTTTATGTTGTAAATATCTAAGTACTTTCTTTGCAGATTTCCAATGATCCATATCAGGATCACTTTGATATCGGTCCAACATTTCAACAGCAAAACTAATATCTGGCTGATTGTGTTGGGTCCCGAAAATTTTTTTTTTTATTTATTCGAATTAATTATTTATTGACTTATGAATTTATTCGTTAATTATTTTTATTTTATTTTATTTTGCCT
>JAOSBN010000001.1:2079208-2092025 GCA_027563595.1 Erythroxylum suave
TGTGAGTTATGGGTCTTCTATGCTTATGTGTGCTTGTGTGTTTCCGAATGTTGGGCCTCGGAGACGGGGCCCAACAGATTGCATGTTTGAGCATACATTAAGATCCCAACTACTGACGCATAAGGAATAAACTCCGTTACCTTACGTTCCAAATCATTCTTTGGACATTGCATTTGACTAAATTTGTCCCCTTTCTGAATTAGAATTATCATTGCGAAGCATTTTTCTATTTTAAATCTCTCTAATACTTTCTCAACAAAACCTTTTTGAGACAATCCTAACAATCCTTGTGATCTGTCATGAACTATTTATATTTCTATCACATAGGATGTCTCAACCATATCTTTCATTTTGAAATTATTAGAGAGAAAATTCTTTACATCATGTAACAAATTCATATTATTAGCAACAAGAAGAATATCTTCAACATATAGAACTACTATAATGAACTTTCTTCCACTGACCTTCATATAGATATACCGATCAACGGTTTTCTCTACAAAACCATAAGATGTAATGTTATCATTAAACTTAAGATACCATTGTCGAGAAGCTTGTTTCAGTCTATATATTGACTTCTTCAATTTACACACTAATTTTTCCCTTCCTGTGGTTAAGAAACCTTCTGGTTGATCCATATATACTTCTTGTTCCAAGTCACCATTTAAAAAGGCAGTCTTTACGTCTATTTAATGAAGCTTTAAATCATAACGAGCTACCAGAGCTATAACAATTCTTAAAAATTCCTTCATTGAAATTGGTGAGAAGGTCTTTTTATAGTCGATGCCATCCTTTTGAGTGTAACCTTTGGCAACAAGTCTGACTTTATATACATAATGGGTTTTTCCATCAACTTTGTCTTCTAAGAACTTCACTCAAAGAGAAGGTAAGTAGAGAATTGTATAGGGTAAGCTTAGATGGTTACCTTGGTAGAGACAAGACTCCTGAAGAGGTGAGAAAGAGATACTAAGAGACATTGTTACTATCATGGAGAAGTGCTAAGTTTGTCAAGCTTGTAATGAATACGCTTAAATGTTGGTTTGTACATGTCATTGCCAATTTCTAATGTTATTTAGAAGGATTAGTCTATAGATTTGATGTTGTCAATTCTAAGAAAATAAAGAGGTATGGATTTTATCTTTACGATTAAGGACAAGTTTTATGAAGTGGCATATTTTATTCCTTATAAGAAGATGACAAATGCTACAACAATTTCCAAACTATTCTTTAGAGAAGTGATGTGACTTCATGGTGTTCCTAAATCTATTACTTCTGATCATGACACCAAAATTTTTAGTCATTTTTGGAGGACCTTACGGTGGTTATTTGATTCCTCTCTTAAGTATAGTAGCACTGCACACCCACAACCCAATAATCTAGATGGTGGTTATGAATAAGACTTTGGGTAATTTGGTAAGATGCATATGCCGTGACAACAAAAAATTTGGAATTTCTTGATTGCATAAGCAATAATGTTATTGGTTGATCGCCATTTTTTGTGGTTTACACCAAGGTATCTAAGCATGCTCTTGACCTTATTAAATTGCCTAGATCTTCTAACGCTTCTCCTAGTGTTACGAAGTTAGCAAAAGAAGCATACAAGATTCAAGCGGAGGTGAAAAAGAAGGTTGAGCGAGCTAATAAGAATTATAAGGTTAAGGTTGATTTGCATAGGAGAGCTCAAGTGTTTAACATTAGAGATAAAAAATATAATTTTCTTACACAAAAACTGAACAACTAGAGGTCATCATAAAATACAACAAAATAAGTATGGATTGTTCAAAATTATAAAAAATCAATGACAATCTTTACATTGTCGAACTACATATATGGATGGTTAATCTCTCTAACCTTCATTGTTGTTGAGCTTTTACCTTACTTTCATGATACAAAGCTTGGATATATTGATAATAAGTAAAGGTCGAGTTGTTTGACAAGTGTGGGTGAATAATGAGGCATTTGACTTCTTGGACAGAATGGGATTTCACTTCCACACGATCTCGCCTTATCAAACGTTCCTCTCTACATTTCTTTCTTTATGAGTAGAATGGTATATTAAATAGAACATGATCATGTTTTATCCAACCTTCTTCGCTAGATTTGTTTTTTGATTACGCATAATGGAATATTGACTAACACATAATCACACCTTATCCAACATTCTTCTCTGCGAGATTTTTAAATAATGTCCTATTTTATGTTATTTGTTTCTTGTTTCAAACTTTACAATCTCTTTTATTCATTTCCTATTTTATCTAGAAGTCTTTTTAAGATAAATTAAAGGTTCCTATTTTGTTTAGGATTCTTCTTAAGGTGAATTAGACTTTATGTAAACCTATTTAAACAAATTTTAAGAGAGATTAACTCTTCATCAATTGTTCAGGAATTGATGAAAGGGTACCAAAGGAAGCATAGCCCATTAAATTGTACCATCAAAATGGACTTTCAGAAAGCATTTGATCATGTTGAATGGGAATTCATTCTACAAACCCTAAAATTAATGGGATTCCCAGAGGTGTTTGTCTAGTGGAATAAGGCATGCATAACTACACCTTCCTATTCTATTCTTGTAAATGGTACCCCAACAGAAGTTTTCAGGAATGCTAGAGGCTTACGTCAAGGTGATCTTATCTCCCAATATCTATTTATTATCTGTGTGGAGGTTCTTAGTCAACTTATTCAGCAGAGATTAAGATAATGCAAGGCATTTAAATTCCATACTAAATGTAAAAAGGTTAGGCTGGTCAATCTATGTTTTGCTGATAACCTACTGCCATTCTCTAAAGCTCATAGCAAGTCCATTGAGCTCCTTATGGACACCTTGTTAGCATTTAGGGATCTTTAAAGATTGGAGATTAACTTCAATAAAAGTTAGTTTATCTTAGCACAAATATAATGGAGGGTATAATCTCACATCTAAACGGAATGAGCAAAAAACAAACCTCATTGACCTATTTGGGACTCTGTATCAACACCAAAAGAATTCAATTCTCTGAATATCAGCCTTTGCTGGAAAAAATCCAAAGAAGGTTGGGAATGTGGTCTAATAGAGTGTTATCCTTTGGAGGGAGGCTTCAACTTGTTAAAACAATCTTGAATTCCCTACAAATATATTGGTCCTCTAATATCTCATTGGCTAAAGGAGTGATCAAATCCATTGAAAAACTATTCCGAAGATTCCTATGGGGCAACCTCACTCCAAACAATCACTTTGCTAAGGTTAAATGGAAAGAGGTGTAAAAGGAAAGAGGGGTCTTGGATTGATTTCAATTACCTCCTTTAACAAAGCATCCTTGGTAAAGAACCTCTGGAATATTCTCGTAGAAAATAAATCATTATAGGTCTGATGGTTACACAGTTATATCCTAAAGGGATCTATTATTTGGTCCATCTTTATCAAGTCTTCCTATTCATGACCATTGACTCAGCTTTTGAAACTTTGATCTCTGATTGAACCTCTAGTCTATTGCAAGATTGAGAATAGAGAGAAAGCATTTTTCTGGTTTGACAATTGGATATGACAGGGACCACTAATTTGAAACACTCAGGCTACTCACCTATGGCATGATGTTCCTACAATTGAGAAGGTCAAATATGTCATAACAGGAGATCAATGGAACCTCCTAGCTGAATTACAAACTTTGACTCCAAACTATCCTCCTAATTTTATAAAGGAGGATGCTTACTGTTGTCTTAACTTTCCACCTAACACCTTCAGCATTGCTAAATTCAAGAAATGGCAGATGAGACAAAGCATAAAACAGGCTTGGTTCCCCATTGTCTGGCACAAAGCGCTTATGCCAAGCTAGTCTATCATATTATGGCTAGCAGTTCTTAATCGACTGAGTACTATGGATAGGCTCCACTTCATGTCTACTAACTATGACTGTGTTCTATGTTAGACAGATTTGGAAACAAGGGATCACCTATTTTTCCAATGCCCCTTTACATAGGATATATGGGAGTTGATCAAGGCACTCAATTCTACCCCTAATGAAAGTACAACTTTCATAGAAGCCATGGAGTGGCTTCTGAAGTTGTCCTACTTGCCTAAGTCGGTTGTGAACATTTATATTATCTCTTTCCCCTCCTCCATTAAGGAGAAATAGCTAGAGAGAAATCACAGGAGATTTCAAAACAAACAACGTACAGGAAAGGAGTTATTTAACTCTTTGATTGTAGGAATCAGAGAGAAATTCCTCTACTCAACTAAATTAGAAGAGATATGCAGTACACTAGCATCATCATGGAGACTCAACTAACAAAGCAGGGGCAACAAAATGTATGAAGGTGTTAAGTAGTACCTGGACTGTCGGCCTTCCTGTCGATACTGTCTGAATCCCATATCATAATGGAGCTTTGTCTGTGGGGGAACAATGGACTCTCATCAACACCATCGGAGAAAGACAATATATTAGAAAAGGCTCATACGTTGTAAACAGGGGTCACTAACAAACAAAAGGAAAAGGAAAGATGAAGAACCTTTAGAGATTCCAGTAGAACAATACCTGCAATGAAGCGGTGTTCGGTAGTTCTTCGACATGGCAATGGAGGACAAAACTTATAAATCGTGAAGGATCTCCTGAAATCAGAGGTGTTATTATTCAAGGAGAGAACGCAGAAGAAACCAAAAGACTCAACTCCTTATCTGGAAGTAAGTATAGAAGCAATCAGCGCAGAGATCTTGGAGGTCGCCTAACCTAATTGGGAACGTTCTGGAGGCGGAGCCATAAAGGGGTAAACGACTTTACCCTAACAGGAGGAAATATCGTGTTTTGTTATAAACTTAACAAAGTCGTATTGAGCCATTGATCATGCGGCGTCGTTTGATTTAAAAGGAGCTTGTGTATTGTGTCTTGGACAAAGACTTCTATGTAACTATTTATTTATTCAATACATTTTAACTTTTCAAAAAAAAGAAAGTTCTTACCCTTAGAGATGATCAATACATCCAATAATGGATGTGCTAGAAAAATCCCATGTACAGACTGTAAGTAGCTTTTTTTTTAACATGCATAGCGGATTAAACATATCAATGGAAGAAGTAAATGGATTAAGATCGAGGACCGTTATCTTCAGCAGCTCAACCTGTTTCTTTAACTTTAACGCATTTAGGCTGTTTTGTGTTATAGGTGACCCACCCTTTTTCCCTGGTGGCTTGCTAATAATTACACCATGAACGTACTCATAAGTTGGCCCGACATCATGGGACCCTTGAGCTTCAGTTCTAAATGGAAGTATAGAAGAAAAGTTGCATCCTTTAAAAGACCAACCGCGAGACTCTGCAAAGCCACGATGTCCAGGGCTCTGCTTCCTAACAATTTTAAGCGAAACATACCCAAATCCGAGCAGACACTTGCTTTCCTTTGATTCCTAGATACTGCTATCTCACAGAAGAGATTACTTGTCACTTGTCAGGCTCGCAATGGAAACAAACTTTAAGAACAAATCCGTACCATGTTCGATTGTTTCTTTTTCTTTTTTTTATCCACTAAAGGATCATTACAAGCAACAATATAATAATAAGAACAAAAAATGCCAGAAATTGAAAGCCTCTTACGACCTAACCGCATCACTCGCTGACAGAAAACGATGAGCGCATTACGAAGAAGGTTAAATTTCGTACTGGAAGAGGAGATTTTCCATCCATTTAGTTCTCGGAACGGGTTAAAACCATACTACATGCCTCTGTATAGCAAACAGTGGTTGTTTGGTTACTGGGCGGAATGTTAGGCTTGCGAGATCTGCTCAATCTCATTGACACATTGTGGAAACCAACCGGAAAGTATAAGGTGTTCAATATGGAAATCATTACTTTCTTATCAAATTTCAAGTATCCAATGATTATATAAATGTAATATTGGGAGGACCATTAGGATATCATGAATTTACTACCCCTCCAGAAGGGTTGAACTCTATCCTCGAGCAAGAAGATCGGGTACAACCTACCCACGAATTCATGGACTTTTGTAATGTCTATTTGGTCGTTTCGCCTCATTTTTATCCAAAAACAAAAAGGATCTTTACAAGCACCCGTTTTCAACGTCTGAAATCATCAAGCATCAGGTGAGATTCATTAAACTCCGGTGACAGGAGCAACCTATGAGTTCTAACTATATAAACACCTGAAGTTTCTCTTTTGTCTATCAGGTCGGGTAAGATATGAATTCACACCAAAAGAAAAAGAAGGAATTGGTAACAAGAAACAAAAGAAAATGGGGACCAGAAAAATTTTAAATCAATAAAAGAGTAGTGTTATACGTATGTGGAAAAAGAACTGTCATGATGGCAAGTAACCTGTACGAGAAGATTGAAATTGATACCCTTTTGCTAGTTCATCCTAGACATTAGTTCAAAGTATGCAAACCAAGGAGAAGATTAGAGAAAGTACAGTACAGATGGGATATAAAATAAAAAACTTGCCTTCCAACCCTCCCTACTCTAAAAAGCGAGTAGCAAAAGAAATGGAATGTTCTGTGGCCGTTTGACCGGTCAATGACGCCAACTACGTTATGAAAGTGACGTCCAACACTATTTGCATTTCAATTTCTAGCTTTGAGAACAACCGATCAATAGCTATCATGTCAGGGATGATATGTTCCAAGTATTACATCGCTTCATATCTCCTGAAGAGTCACAAATTACAGTCTCAATCACATACCTGAAGCGCAACATGTATTATGATGGTATAATAATATTCTAAACTTTGCTCAAAAGAGAGGAATAGCAGTAGCAACAGCAGCAAGAAGAAGGTAGCTTTTCCAAATTGTTTTGCTTAATATTATGCATAGACTAGACATAAGAAGATGTATGTGTGTGAGACCCACCATAGGTTTTGTGGAAGGATTTAAAATTTGAAAGCTAGGTAGGGAGAATAAGATAGGAAAGCAACAGCTCAATCAACCTTTTCACTTTAATTGGAAGATAGAAAACAGAGAATAAGAACATTAACAACACATTCAAGTTAGGGGTTAACATTTACTTGGCCCATGACCAGTCTCAAGCCACCATAAAATGAATCAAAACCATTTTTGATAAAGTAAAAGAACATATGCTTTAGAATGTTCTTAGTTGCATGTGAAATATATTAAGATAACAAGAACATCAGCAGTAAAGGGGAAAACAAAGAAATAAAGGAAAAGAAACTCTTCATAAATAAATGCAAAAATTTTACAATTAAGAGATCGGACTGAAGGTGAGTCTTCTCAGGGATTTAAGAAGTTGGCAACCCAAAGAAGAGCAAAGAAAAGCATAAAGAAACACATTAAGCACAAGAAACCAAGTGCTGTTCTTTTGTTGCATAGAGAATAGAGCTTGGGATTCCAAAGTGGAGGGGAAATCTTACAAATAGCATAAAGCAAGGGTTTGATTCTTTTGGAGGGCTATTATATTCCACAATCCTTTACCTTCCTACTTGATTCTCTTGGATTAGATTTATTACATGAAATGGTCTCAGTGTAGCAGTCATCTTCTAAACGGCCACTCCTACTTACACAAAGGAACAAAACTCACCTTTTCTTAATCACAAAGGAATTGCAGTTTCGACCTCTAACCCCACAAGAAAAAAAAAAAAAAACTTCTTCTATCTTTGAACATGCACTTATAGCTACCAACCGTAAACATGTTTATTCCCTAGAAAGATGATGATAAAGTAGGTTCAAAAGGTAAATCTTCTAGGCAACCATATAAGCTAAAGCTAAGTTTAAGAGGACAGTCTCACCTAGTAAATTATTAGCTAAAGAAGATTAACCATTGGTTAGCAAGCAGAAGAATCTTATGTCTGCCAAGGCATCATTGGAACTGTTTCAATGGACAAAAGCAGTAACCAATACTAGAGATGTTGGGGAACAAATGAAAAAAGATACTTGGCTTCTCAAGGGTGTTTTCTTCCAACTCCTTTATTCATCCTTGTCAGATTCTTCATCCACAGCCTTAATAATATGTTTTAGAGATTTCAGGCTTATGATTCGGGGGTGAATCTAAAATTCCTCTAAGAGTAGTTTTGGGACCCTCTGATCTGCTTTTCTTCTTTAAAAGACTACACCAAATCTAACAGGTGATAAATACAAGACTTTCGTCTACAGGAATAGAACCTGAGAACAGCGAGGATCACATTCCTAGACCTGTTTAATCTTTTTTACCACCCTAAACAAAAAGAAGGCAAATCCTGCTCTTCTTGTTCGTTTCAGACTAGAAACAATGTCTTTGACTAGTGCTCGAAGATTACTCTTCCTTATTATCTGTATTGGGTATTTAGCAGTTCAACCTGACAAAGCTTATTGCTTGACAAGCATCCAACTGGTCCTGAGACAACCTGTCAAAGCTGAAGGGACAGTCTTGCACAATCCACGTATTCTTGAAGATGTTACCATGCAGAGAATGAAACCAGAGAAGCAAGCATCAAATTCAATCAAGTCATTCGACCCGAATCAATCAAGCAAAAGACGAGTAAGAAGAGGATCAGATCCTATTCACAACAAGTCACAACACACCTGAACTGTTTTCCCATCAGAAAAAAGTAACGGGAGGAACAAGTCAGTTGAGATAAAGAAGAAACAAAAAGCTTCCTGGAAGCCCTGAAACTAGATGGCGGCTGTGTTGAAATGTAGTTACATCTCAAGCAGGAGTCTAGAAATGGTGCGTTGATTGATTTTTCTTTTGTTTTTCTTTTTCTTTCACTAGTTTTCATTGTAGAGCGATTGTAAAGTAAAACTATTGAAGACAGTCTTTGAAAGCTAGACATCATCATCTCTGACTTTGACGAGTATAAGTAACAATAACCAACCATCCTAGAGCTTGGTATAGAAGATGATATTGGTTTCCAAAATCAGAACAGGAATTCTTTTTCCCTCGCCAGGGAACTTCCTTTCGAGAATTCAGTTTCAATATGTTATCCCCTGGTAGCCTGCTTCCATAGACCGATATTGGTTTGTAGTTCTAACCGTAGGGCATCAATCTTCTTCCTTCTGTTGCCTACCTTTCCAATAATTGGAAAACAAACAAACTGAGAATTGTTGTATTAAGGTTTTACGTACGGGAATATGTTTGTGTCCAAACTGCTATTAAAACCCAGGTGAATCCTTACAATTTGTGCTGAATCATTGTTAATCTGTCAGCTTTCAGAATTTTGTAGCAGGCACTGGCTTATCAAGCAGGTAGATCAAAGTTTTTGGGACAAACCCTTTGTTTCTCATTACCTATGCTAGGCGTTGAATGCCTCGCCACTTTGGTGGTTAGTAGAATAATTGTTCTTTCACAATTTCCTGTCGGGAAGTTTAGGCATGCAGCTGAGGAATTTTTGCAATGATACTCGGAGTTTCGGACTCATAATTTTCAAATTTTACTTTACTTTTTAGTTTTTTTTTAATTCAGAAAAAAATTTATTTAAAATTTTGGTATTTGTTTTTAGTTTTTGTTTCATTCGGCTTTTCATAAATTATAAAAATCATAAAAACTGCTTTTTATTTTCCGTTTTTATAATCTAATATATCATCAATTAAATATATATTATTTAATTATTTGATTTTAGTTATTAATTATAATTATAATTAATATAATTTATTTTAATTTTATTAATAAATATTTTGTAAGAGATTAAAATAAATTATTTACTTACTTAATTTATAAATTAAATTATTATTAAATTTTATAATATTTAATGATTTTGAATAATAAAATTCTAACGATATTAATATTAACAATCAAACATATTTTTAACAAAAAGATAAAATTTAAAACAAAAATAAAAATTGCAATAAAAAAGATAGAGGTGAGATCAAACTGTGTTAAATTTTTTTAGCAGCTACTAAAACATATTTTTTAAAATAAAAATAAAAATTACCAAAAAAAAATGTTAATATAGACATTAAAGAATATATATTTAAAATATATTTATTATAAAGATAAATAACAAAATCATTATAAGAAAAATGTCGTTTTGCAACAAAAATTACTGATGGAAAACATCAACATTCCGTCAGTAAGTAAGTTTAGTAACAGACTTTACCGACAGACAAAGTCATTATAGAAATGACCGTAGCTAATACCTGACAAAAAACAGAATGTCCGTTAGTAAAGTTACTAATGGAAAGTTAATTTATCGTCAATAAATTTACATATGGTTGCATTTTTTTCGTCAGTAATTTTGGCAACGGAATTTATTATTCCATTTGTGATTACTGACGATTAGTCATGCTCTATCGGTAAATATAACTATTTTTATCGACGGAAATATATAGTTACGTCAGTAAATCAACCAGAAATTTTTAAACAAAATATATCGTCAATAAATTTCATTTGAAGATGTTATGATTGATGCATAATTTAAACAGTTATGAATTTAATAATATACATTTAATTTGTTCAAATAGAAATTTGATTAATGATATAAAGTTAAAAATAACTTATTTGATAATAAAAACATTACATTGTACATAATAAGTATTTGTAATACAAATGAAATGACCAAAAGTACACTATTGTTCTGGTGACGGTGGATGCTCTGATTGGTGCAGAGAGGTGCTACCCCTACCCTTCAATTCATCCATCTCATTACGGAGCTGAGCTATGTACTCCATCAATTGTTGCAACTGAGTTGCTAATGTCTACACTGTGCTCCGAAGCTCTTAGACTTCATTGGTTGTGAACCGCCTACTAGAATAACATGTGTAACATGTGTTCACAAATGAACATAAGCTGAATATCATTCCATGACGATCCCTACCACCCGGTGCATGAAGATAAGTTTCAGTCTCATCAATATCTTCAGACTGCTGAGACTATCGTTGAATACTTTCTGGTATTTGATTCTATCAAAAGGCAATGTTTATATTAGTAAGTAATAATTATTAAGCATTAATATTAAATCATAAATTTCACATACATTTAATTCTTTATAACGACTTTCGACGAATGTCACACAGTCATGCTTCTTAGTGTAAGTGTGCAAAAAGAGCTTACGGGATTTAAGTCTCATGCCCATAGACTTTTCCTTTATAAGAATAAAATGTTATAAGTGAACTAGAATTTGTAGAAATTTTGACATAGCTTCCTCTATTTTTATGCTAACTACCCCCAATTGAACAAAGAAAATAACTCAACAACACAACTATATATGAGACCAGGTATTTATAACATTATCATTCTTCATAATACATATATCTTCATTCCAAAATTTACACATTAAATTTAATTGAAATACAGCAAAGTAAAGAAATCAGAATATAAATGTAAAGTGTAAATATTTACAAGTCTCTCTGCATGCTCATGGTGAGTAATTGATTCTTTCGTATATACAGAAAGACTCTCTCCTCCCAGTCCTCCGCGTCTATTGGTCGAGTTACACTCTAAAATGGACATTGCCTCAAGTTATGTTTAATACTGCTGCCAACAACTCCAAATTTATTAAAAATGTAAGGCGGTCATACACAAGCCTTATGTATCATAACAACAGTCATAATAACATGTACATGCACGTCTCTCCCATACTTTACAAACGATCTCGTCAAATTCAAAATCTCAAAAAAAATTCTTTCCGAAACAAAAGGAAAACATTCGATAAGTACTTATAATGTAATAATATTTATCTAATTAATGTATAAAAATTAATTAAAAAAGAAAATAATAATTTTTGTTGTACCTCAAATTCTTAAAAGTAAAATTCCTTTGTGACCTGAGAGATATTCTTCCATACACAACTTTCAAGATCAATCTTCTCTTTAAATTTGGATGTCAATTTAGGGCCGGTCCTGAGGTTTTGTAGGCCTAGGGCGAAAGAGAAGATATGGCCCCCCTGACTTTACCTCTATGTGCAGGAAAACAACTAGTTCCTACAGGGAGCTAGAGGCTCGGAAGAACAGAGCAAATCAAGGGGCCCTGGGCACAAACCTAGCTCGTCCTTGCCTAGGGCTGGGCCTGGATGTCATGTTTCTTGAGCACGGTCTAAATAGAATCAACCTATACAGGAATAGAAAGTGATGCCTCATCTATAAGTACAGTAGCTGGAGGGGGAGGAGGTAATTTAGTTCCAGCTGGTACACTATGAGATACTTAACCTGTGCAGTAATTACTTTCGAATCGTGATCTGAATCTTGGTTGCATCATATCCTATCTTCCCTTTGGTAGCATATTTCAACCTAAAATTAATATTTGATTGAATTTTCTAAAAATTTAATAGTGAAAGGGAAATAACTGAAAAGGACATACAATTTGAACTCAATATTTTATACAATATATTAAAAAGGAAATAACTGATTTGTTAAATATAATGTTCAACTACAACCTGAGGTTAATCATGAGAAATAATACATCCACTTCCAGGGTACTAATTTATGTTTCATATAAAGCTTTCTAGTATTAAACCTAAATTGACCACAAAATTTGCACTCTTGAAATTCCACATCATCTCCCTAATGCAACATACATCTCAATCTACAACAATTAATTTTTTCAACAAGCAAACCAAGACCCCTAATAAGTTTCTTCATATTGTAAAAACTATCAACTATTGTATGATTAGGAGGCAATAATTCATTATACCATCCGATAATTCTATCAAAACTATGATCAGAAATATGCCATTTAGGCTTTATGTTCAATATTCGAGCAATTGAAGGCAATTGAGTCATCGTCTCACAATTTAGCCATAGTTCTTGATCAGCTGAGTGTAGTGAGTCCAAACACTGTTTTAAATGTGGGTTTGGTTCTTCTCGAGATTTTTTATATTTTCCTGAAAGGTATAGCCGATTGCATCATAAACCATTTGCATGTAAGGCTTTTCCTTTGGATTATTTGTTATAACTCCCGGGGGGGGGGGGGG
>JAOSBN010000001.1:2092125-2104208 GCA_027563595.1 Erythroxylum suave
AGGTTAGACACTTATCCAAAATGACGTCATTTCGATTTATTAAAAACGTCGACGTTGAAGCCAACAATGACGTTTAGGTTTTAATTTTTCTAATTTACGACATAAACAAGTCTCATCGGTAAATATACCAGCAGAAATGCATATTCCGTCGCTATTTTTCGATGGAAAATTTACCTCGATAATTTCCCTGCATCTTTGCCGATGAAAAATTTGTCTGTCGCTAAATGCAAATTTTCCAACAACTTTACCGACAGTTATTGATTTTTCGTCGTTGATTATCTACGGTATTTGTTTTTTCGGTAATATTCTATTGGTAATTTATATTTTTCTTGTAGTGAATAAATATGAAAAATTTAGGATGGGATTTTACTTTTTAAGGTTCTTTGAATGTTGAAACCAAGCTCATAATTTTAAAAAAAAAAAACTTGTAATCTTACTCATTATTCTTTAAAATATATATAATGCAAAATGTTCATAGAGTATGGTCTAAGAACTCTGACAAGCATCTTAATTTAAAAAATACCAAAGCATTTTACCACAGAAGAGGTACTTTATACGGACCACAGCTAACCAGGCATGTGTAATATGACATTTGGATTACAAGAAGATAAAGAAGGCAAGATCCAAAGACATCAGGCTATCCAACTTTGAAGTCCAAAACAGAATAAATTCAAAGACCAAATCAAATAGATTCACAGGAATCCACAGCCCAATACTGAATTACCTGTTTAGAGTCCATTTCAGAACCCTTCTCCTCAGTGACATAACGGATTTCTCTTTTATTCTCCTTCCACTTCCTTTTGAGGAAATTGCTCAACCTGCAAATTGAAATAATTTTATTTAAGATTAAATCTAGAATTTGATATACTATCTTAATTTTTCTACTTAGTAACAAAAAAATTGTAGTTATTATTCTGAATAATTTTTTTTGAATGTATATAGTAACTTATAAATTATAGGATATTAAATTAATAGAAAAGTTTTAAGAAAAATTTTAATTCTTTTATTCAGAGTTTTATACCCAAAATACAAGGTAGCTAATTTATGAAAAAAAAAAGAAAGTCTTGCATATTACTGAAATTTGATTTGATTCGATACTCTATTGCCGTGTCATGCAATGATTAAAAAATTCAGTTAATTTGATCGTTTCAATCATAAAAATTTAGAGTTAGTCAATTTTTCAATTCATTTTTTAACTTTTTGATTGTATTTATTTTAATAAATCTTGCTATTGAAACCTAATCAATTTAAGTCAATTTTTGTATATTAATAATTTCTTATAAACTAAAATAAATGAATTAATTTTTATTTAATAATCTTTTTTCAATTAAGCTTTAAATTACTTAATAAGTAAAGATAATCTCTTTTAATTATATTTTAAATTTTTTAATTTTATTCAATTTTATAATGTTCTAGTTTCAACTAAACTTTTTAAAATTTAAATATTTATCTTGCTTATTTAATTTCGAGTGTGATTTTAAAACATTAATGTCATATAAGGTGATCACTTCTCTTCTCTGGTGCATAATGTGCATAAGACTAGAGGAGATGGTGATCCTCTCATTACAAGTATATGCACCTTCTTATCCTCTTTTTTTTTGTTTGTGCTGAAGATATTTCCTATTATATAATCTTATCTCCTTCTTAGTAACAGTTGAACAAATTAATGACCACAAACTCTTGTTGATTGATGCTTATCCAGATAATAAGCTCCGCCCATTCTGAGTCTGGGATTACATTATCCTTTTGTCTACATATGACCGGTCACTTGAGCTCGGAATCTGATTCTCTCAAGGCAAGGACCTTGCCTTTGCTTTTTCAGTATTCAACTCTTCCATTTTAACAACCCCTTCCCATTCCTTTCATGCTCAATTTAGGCATGGCTTCCCTTGGAGAAGCCTCAATCATTGCTCAAGCCTAATAATAATAACTCTATGGCAATCAGCTTTTTCATGCATAACATCTTTGTGTTGTGTTGCCCTTCACGAAACACCTCTGTGACGTTGAGATCATTAGCAAATCCAACCGTAGCAAACAGTATCTTTATAATAAATTTTAATGTTTTGCAAACCTGAACTGGTTTTAATGATTTAACATGAAAATTGTGAACGGATTAATTTTTTAGTTTGGATTAGTTTAACAATATTTGTTATTAAAAATTGATTATTTTATTAATTAATCGACTAATTTTTGTAAACTAATTATTTTTTATAAACTAATATAAATCAATTAATTTTTATTTAACAGTTTATTTTCAATTAAACTTTAATTTTTCAATAAGTAAGGATGATTTTTTAAATTCTTCAATTTTATTAAATCTTTAAACATAAATTTCTTGTCTTACCGGTTTAAGTTCTGTTCTAATTTTGAAAACATTGATAAAATGTGATCGAGTCCTTAAAATTTTTTATATTTTTTAAACTATTACATTTTTTTCTTATAGTTGATTACTAAAACTTAGAGTTGTTACAATTAGATTAAAAAATGAAGATTTTGTAATTTATCTTATTAAGTATATTTTTAAGTAGAATTATTTTTGTTATTCCTATTTCCATAGTTTTAATCAAATGTTTTAAGTATTCATATGCTTCCTATATTTTTAACTATTTTGTATAAATAATATTTACAAAATTTGAGTATATATTTCATAATTATTTCCTAAAAGTACAACAAATTTTCAACATATTTACAAGTCGGTCATCCGTGTTTAAAATGACAATAACATGCCACATGAATAATTTTGGCCGACGAGAGAAATCAATCCCCCATAACCATAAACACGCTTACTGAAATCTAATTGGAGAGAGCAAGAAAGCAGAAAGCACGTAGAAGCTACAGATGCAAGTCATAATCACGGCATTGAACGCCAAAGTCGTAATTGATGAGTAACAAAGGGTTTGGACTTTTTCATCAGTTTTTCCTGAAACAAAGAGGGGTCAGAACTGCTTTTTCTGCGCCATTTTTGTTCACACTGCGCATGCTTTGTTGATGATGACATGATTGTCAGGACATTGTTCCAATTCCATTTAAGAGTGTTTTTGACTAAACCCTTTAAGAGATTAGCCCATAGACCATTTCCTGATCTTTCGCCAACTTGTATTCGGGAGAATGGTGAGGGAGGCTCGAATCTAATCACCACTTGTCATGTCATAAAGGTGTTTCTTTTATATATAATCAGATCTATTAAATCCTAATCATATTCTGGGAAGACCCTTTTGTTCTCTTGGATTCTAATAAACCATGATTGGAAGAGGATTAACCTAAAATCTCTAATCACACAAGGACAAAACATCCCATCTTCAACACCACCTTTTTACATTCATGTCGGGTACTTTTACATTTTCTGGTTCCGGAATCGTTCAACTACGTGTTAGATCTTGAAAAATTAGTATATGCAATAGACACACCTTTGATGTTGATGCTGATATTTAGTTTTCCTAATCTCTAATTAATGTGTCCCCAAGCAACCACTGCATTTAAATTAGCCTACAATATTTGACTTCAACTAAACCCCACATAATACCAAGTTGATGATTGATTTCTTCACTTAGCACCAAAGAATTGCCAAACTTCACCTTAATGTCAACTGAATGTCACATTAGTTGTCTCCTCTTACAAACTTGGTACTAGTTCTAGCTGCATTTTGAAAGGATGAAGGTTTCTATTTTTGATCATGGGGCCAGTAGAAGATGAGCTTTGCTTCCTTCATCACATATAGAATGGTTTAATTAATTGAAGCATGTGTTAATGGAGAGGAAGTGATGATTAAGGATTGCTCCTAATCCAGATACCTTGTCCACGAGTGTCTTCTCTAATTCACACTTGTGATGATCAGATTGTTTCAAACTATCAAATAAGGAAGCGTGAAACTTTCCTGTTTGATTAAGTTAACAACTTAGAGGCGTGGTCGGTGTAGAAATGTCCATTCACAATCATACAAAGCAGCTTTCTCATTAGATTAGATTCTTCCAAAGCAACAAATCAGCCGAGATTAGAAATGTTTTGGTTTGGTTGAAAAATCTACCTATTGAATTCTCGTGCACATTAAAACCTTATTTATTTTTTAATTACCGATAATAATTACATAGTAGATAAAGTTTAAAAAATACTTTAAATTAAATAAATTTATTTTAATTTCTTATATTAGATTTTATTATTAATAAAAATTATTTTCTTTATTAAAATTAATTATTTAAAATTAATATTTATTTAAATATATTTTAATTATTAAATCAAATTTTATTTAAATTTATATATTCAAAAGGTACTTTAAATTTAATTATATTTATTAATAATTATTAAATTTATTTACAAAAATAAATAAAATTATTAAGTAAAATTAAATTATTTATAATTTATATTAATAATTAATATATTAAAAAAATAAATAATCAATATTTAGTTGATAGTAAATCAGATTATGAAAAAACACAAATAGAAAACAAAAACTACTTTTATTTTTTATTTTTAAAATAGAAAAGAAACCAAAAACATTAATTCTAATAAATATTTTTATTAAATTTGAAAATAAAAATAAAAATAAAAAATTTAATTTTGACACAAGCAAACAAACATGATTTTGTTTTATCCAATGAGAAGTTAAAACTAAAAAGTAAAAACGAAAAGTAAAAATTATAATAAAAAAACAAAAGTAGAACTAAACGACATCTAAATAAATGATGCATTTTAGATTTAAAGTTAAATATTAATTAGTTGAATAAGGTTTTAAATTAACCCAAGTATAGAGATAAATTTTTTAGTTATTATAAATTTTTTAGTTATTACTATTATTATTATAATAAAAAATAGAAAAACATTAGACAAGTTTCAAGGTGTTAGTCATTACAAAAGACTTGAGAACCTAGGAAGATGGATTTGGTGAATTCCTGGCAGATGAAAGCAGCGGTTTCTTGTAATGAAAGCATAAGAAAGATGCAGAGAGAGGGCTGGAACATGGCTTGTCGTGGAAATCACACTTGCAGGGTTCATGAACTGTTCTTGTGTCTTTTGATTTTCGGGTACCATGTTATTATACAGTTGAAGATGCACGTGTTTCTCCAGGACTCTGCTTCACACCATTTCCTCCAACAGTGATTTCTATCGAATATATTCTTGCCCAGACAAACATACCAACAACATCAACATAGTTTTTCTTCTTTTTCTTTTTTTTCCCTCACTTTCTTTAAACATTAAGGCATAAATTATTTTAATTGATTTATTACGCTTCATATCTCATAATTATTTTGTAATTATTTTGATTTTATGATCTTAAAATATATATTTGATATAACCAGTCCAGAAAATTATAAGCTTTAACATACCATAATTAAGATAAAGGATCTTTCGTAAAAAGATCCTCCTAGTATTTTTCATAAGTCTTTTGTTTTTCTTCGTATAAGTAATATTGACCTTTTAGGGTTGTGGCATAAACATTTTACTTAGTTTGATTTAGTAATTATATTATAATTATTATGTTTTTTCTATTATTTTTTGTTTTTATTCTTTTTATCATATGAATTATTTGAAAATACCTACTTTATAAGTTAGGGATAGGGCTATATATTATTAAATTTTTTCAGATTTCACGCTTCAGTAAAATTTGGTGTTCTTTAAGTTTATATGACATCACACACTTTTAGAAGTGAGACGTGATGCCATTTTACCAACATTTTGCCCAAAACTAAACTCAGGGGTAAAGGGGATGAAATCACACACCAAGACTGACCATATTAATTGCCATGTGAGGTTTCATTACACAAGCAAGCAAGTAAGCCAAAAGTTTGTTGGGATTTGAGGTGGCACCTTTCCACAGTTGTATCTCTCCACACCTTTATCTAATGGTTTGTATTTAGTTTCATCGTCTTCATCATCATCGCCATAAAAGAGGAAGCCTCCTATATATGTCTATCAATATTCCTCTTCTTAGATTAATGCTATTTTTCATTAAGGGAAGGGTTACATATAGCCTAGCTCTCTCTACGTGCCTCCCAAAACCTTCCTATCGTATGGTTAAGCCATGGACTTAGCTCCTACCAAATCTCCTCCTCATGAATCTGATACTGATACAGATGCCCCACTACCAAACCATCTCTACAAAGCCTTATCTCTCACCAACGTTTCTTCTTTAAAGACCTCCCACCAACAACCACCACCACCGTCCTCACTGCCACCGCACTACCACCACCAAATGGTTGTTTCTTACAGGGAATGTCTCAAGAACCATGCTGCTTCTCTTGGGGGTCTAGCTCTAGATGGTTGTGGTGAGTTCATGCCTACTCACACCTCACCTCTTGAATCCACCTCCCTCAAATGCGCTGCCTGTGGCTGCCACCGCAACTTTCACCGCCGGGAGCCGTATACCGGCCACCTCCCAAAAACGTTGCTTCACTGGACGTCCAGTCCAAGTCCAATAAGTTCCGGTCCAAGCCCGAGCCCATCTTCACCATCTTCACCAACCCCGCAAAACTCCATCTTCCCATCTGCTCCCCACATGCTGTTGGCTTTGTCCGCACCGTTGGATGAAAATCACAACTATCACACCAGTTCCCATCCAACGGTGATGAACCCACATGGCAAAAAGCGAG
This sequence comes from Erythroxylum suave, assembly GCA_027563595.1. Classification (NCBI taxonomy): domain Eukaryota; kingdom Viridiplantae; phylum Streptophyta; class Magnoliopsida; order Malpighiales; family Erythroxylaceae; genus Erythroxylum; species Erythroxylum suave. Next base: position 2,098,710 of record JAOSBN010000001.1, read on the forward strand.
CAAGAACCAAGTTTACCAAAGAACAGAAGCAAAAGATGCAAACTTTCGCAGAAAAGTTAGGGTGGAAGATGCTGAGAGGAAATGATGACAGAATGATTGAAGATTTTTGCAATGAAGTTGGTGTCAAAAGGAATGTTTTCAAGGTGTGGATGCACAACAACAAGCATAGGATTGAAAAGGGTCAGAGCTATGATTTCAACAGCACCACCAAGTTTGATATCAATGGAGGCGATGGAATTGGGTTACAGACCAAAGTTTCCAACGAGAACAAGGACAATGACAACAATGTCAAGAGCAGTAGCTACGACAGCTTTGACAGGTTCCAGATTAGGACAAAAGCCGATGATGCTACTGATGGGTCTTCACCTTCAACGTGAGGGAAAGATTGAGACTTTACTGTTGAGAACAGAAATAGAAGGTAGTAGACATGGAAAAATCTATTCTTTTTTCATTGTTAATTTACTTCTTTGTTATTGCAGTGTTTTGACTACTGACTAGTCGTTAGTGATTTACTGGTTAGAAATGGAGGTGGAGAAGAGGGGGCAGATACTTACATAACATAAATAGTTACTATGTTATCTGTTAACTGCGCTTAATTTTCTCATTAAAAGCTTCCATTTTGGTATCCTTTCTATCACACATTTACTGTCACCTTCTTCTACATTTTCATTACATCTTCCAGAAATGTAGTATTAAAAATTGGGAAAGATCGCTATCTTAATATCATGCATGGTTCCAAGTAGATAATTTTAGTTAATCAGCTGGAACTGTTCCCTTATAGGTCAGTGTTTGATTAAAATATGTTTTCTTCTAACTTGGAAGAGATTTCATTTTCTTCGGATCAGATACTTCGGATCAGAGATTTCATGTACTATTTTTTACCCTATTTTATTAAATTTTATCTATATATATTTATGTAAAGTTTGTGGAAATATGTTAAGGTAGCATTGAAACGTCCTATCGAGAATTAGAGGCGAGAGAGTAACAGGAGAAAAGAAACAAAACAGCCTCCATACTTTGTTTGTCTGTAGCGGAGGCTTATCATTTTGAGTGTGCAAATTGTTCTGACACATGTCAGCTGTAATCATGTCATTAAACGATTCAGTTCATAATACATGTGTAAACAAAAGCGTTTGCTTGCAAGAGGGATGATGGGTTCCAATGGAGTTTGGTGCATCGATCTTGGCTTGGAAAGTAACAAGAATGGGATTTGCTCTTATTCTTACTTATTATGGAAGTGTGACTGTCGATCATTAGACGAAAAGCGTCAAACTTCAGAGTTCCGTGGCATTCCATAGCAATTTTATATGTTATCTTGCGATCTGATGAGCCTTGAAAGGCAAGCAGATTTTTTTGCTTAATTTATGTTAGGTGACATATGCACTGACTCGAAAGAACAGTGCACGCTCTTTCCTTATCTGGTGTCTTTACTCTTTAGCTTTATTAGTATTTTATTGCGAACTAGTATTAATTTAAGTGAAAAAATCCTTTCTCAGTATATCAAAATGCTGGCTTTTACGAATCTGCCACATGTTGCACTACCTGCGTTTTCTTCAACTTTTATTCTGCTACGTGGCTTTCTAGCCTTTCAGTTCAGAGCCACAGGGACGAAATAACCAAAACTCAGGAGACCAGCTAATCTGGTTAAGCGATAATGGAGGAGGAGTATACCATTACTCATTGAGATTTTAATCCTGAAAGGTGTTTAAGAAGAAGAAATTGAATTGTCTGTCCAAAAGCGAATTATATGAATCAAAAAAGCACAAAGCCCTTGTCTTCTGGCCTTTTTTGGGATCTACTTGAAACTTTCCTAGGCTGATACCGAGCTAAGTAAACTAACCAATGATCTAGCCGAGGTTTTCACTTCTGTCATTTGATTCACGAATCACTTCTCTAGTTTCACAAGGGTCTAGTACTTGGGAAATCTCTGGGCAATGGGATTGAACTTTTGTTTTGCTGAAACTGAGAAGAGTCCATAATTCTGTTTCTTTCAACGTAAGGTAGAGTGTCAATGCGAAACCGACTATGTACAAGTCCAACTTTTGAGCTACAGGCATGGACCATGTGTTGATCTTTTCGCTGGTGAAAGGCGAAAGGAGAAGGGCCTAAGGACACATGGAATTAATCAATCCAGAGAGCAAAACAACTTGAATGGACCATCCGCAAACATGTCCTGCTTAAGAGTGGACACTGCCTTACCCAAGACTTTTCGAGAGGAAACAGTTAAAAAACAAAACTTCCCCCCTTCTTTTCGTCAGTTTTGAGCTCTTTGACAATAAGACCACGATGGGTTATCTTAAATCCAAAGTCCAATCCTCAACTTCATCACTTATGTTTGGAATGGCAAGTGTTTGTTTAAGTATGAGAGCCTAACAATTAGTATGAGTTGAAGGCATCTTTTGTCTCCACTGGTTTCATGTTCAAGATAGATGTAATCTCCTTTATGCTGGATGAAGCTTAAGTGAATATAACAAGACAGACATCACGTTTCTGTTCATGGAGTATATTTATAGTTTAAATCAATGGATGAAGTTAACTTAAGCATTTCCTATGAGTTGATGTAGATTGCTTTGGATATGAAAAGATGGACTTAAGCATTTCCTATGACTTAATGTAGATTGCTTTGGATAAGAAACGATGGACTTACTTTCTAATCGCCATATCGTGTGGCTTAGAAAACCTTTTCTTTTGACATTATTGATCAATGAAGACGAAGCTATTTTGTCCACGTCCCAATTTTCCAAGGTTGATTAGGGTGTGGCAATTTTATCCATATTAATAGATTGATGTTGCTTGGTTTTTGTCTTTTGGGAATTTTACGCGAGAACAATTCTTCAAGTTATGTTAAACATGTCTTAACATAGGGATAATACTCTTTTCAAGATATCGGGCATTATAATTCATCCTCCTGTCTACATCTCTCTTTGTTTTTCAATCGAAGCATATTACTTTATTTTATCTTTAATTGTTATGATAAGAAGTCCTTGAAGATTAGAACCTTAAATGCAGTCAGTCCACAAAATCATATATATATATAACCAATGAAGCAACTAAATTAAGGTGAGGAAGCAACTAAATTAAGGTGAGGAATCAAACAAGTGTCAAGGTGAAATCTAAGATAAGTTGAAGTTGAAATCAAACATGATGAGGCCAAGGTCTCAAATCTTCCATGCAGATTAGGGCCACTTTAGGTTTGGTAATTTTTGTTATTTGAATTTGGCCTACAACAGATGTCTTGAAGGTTTTCGATTTTTCCATTTCCCAAGTTTAGACAACGAGATATCTAAAACTTGTACTTGGTAGTTCTATACATATACATCTCACCAACTAACAAGTTTTGTGGTGATCAAACTAGGTTATTTACTGACTTCAATGTTCACCAAATGACTTATAACCTAAAATATTAGATACAAGTGTCGCGACTCTTTAAAAGATCAACCAAATATTGGTAACTAAAATATTGTTCAACTTCAACTAGCGAATTAGTATAAGAATAAGAAACTTAATGAAATGAATACCAAGATTTACATTAAAAAAAAACTCTCTAATTTATAGGAAAATTTATAAGCCAAACAGACAAGTAAATTCACTAAACTCAAATATGAATTCACAAAGTTTGGTTTCTCATTCCACAACAAGAAGTTGTTGCATAAAGTTTCAAGATTGAAATCAAAGTTGATGTAACAATCAACATACTCTTAAACAAATCCCAAAAATAATAAAAAGGGATGAGAATACTAAACTACTTGTCGTCTCTTAGTTTTTCTTCAATTTTGGACGTTATAACTGCACTCTCATGCAAAACCTTATTATTTTTCTCTTTTATATCACGAAATAAAATTTTCTGCACCATACACAGTCACATATACGATCATGTAAGTGATTGTATCTCTTCAGTACTATCTCACTCGTAGATGTAAACAATCACAGATAGATACACAATTGTCACACAATGTTGTGTATGTCATGAATATAGGCGTGTACACAACCATATATATCTTTGCTATTCACGTCCTCAAAGACTTATATGGTTGATCCACATGGTCATATAAGTGTAGAATATTGGTGTGTGTCACTCTACACTAGTGTGTTGTTTACATGATTGATATACACTGTTGTGTAAGTTAAGGGAACTATTAAAGACTTATTCAAATTCAATTTATTTGTTCAAAATTTCAAGATTCTATTGTTGCTAACTTTTTGCTCAAGTTTGTTCCTAATATCTGTCACATATGGTTGAGGGAAAATAGTGAATTTTTTTGCTATTGCTGCTATAAATGCCTATTTAAAGGCTAGTTCACTCAATAAAGTGGTGTATAGGGAGAATTTATTACTCGCAATTTCAGTCCATTAATTGTTTACGACACTACATATTTCTTTCTCATTCTTTGTGTTGATTTACCATGTGTTTCAACATTGTGGTATCAGAGCCAGTCGAATGCCTACCAACACAACGCAGTAAGTGTCACTCAGCTGCAGATCCTTATTTTCAAAGGGAAAATTTATCTGATCTGGAACATCAAGATTAAGACCCTGTTCAAGTCACAAGATCTTTGGGAGCTGTTTGAAAGTGGATACATAGAAACTAATGATGAGGACAAGTTGTGAGAGTAAAGATAAAGAAAGAAGGACTCCAAGGAATTATTTTTTATACAACGAGTAGTAGATGAGAGTATTTTCTCTTGAATTGCAGTAATGAATACAACAAATGCAGTTTCACATCTACTGAAAACATAATATCAAGGTGATTCAAAGGTACTAGCCATTAAACTTCAAACTCTTAGACGTGAATTTAAGAATTTACAATGAAACATTGGCAATTTATGCAAGATTTTCTATTTAGAGTCTCAAATATTGTTAATCAATTGAGAAATTTTGATGAACAATGTCTTGATAACATAGTTATGGCTAGAGTATTAAGGAGTTTAACTCTAAAGTTTGATCATGTAGTGGCTGCATTAAAGGAATCTAAGGATTTATCTGTTTTGTCATTTAATCAACTAATGGGTTCTTTGCAAGCACAAGGGGCAAAAATAAACATATCAGTAAAGTAGGGTGAAGAAAAAACTTTTCAGGTGAAGGGAGAGGCCTTTTTTCAAGTAGAAACATTACCAGCATCTGGGTATAGAGGCTGTGGTTGAGGAGGATATCGAGGCCGAGGTGGTTATGGGCGAGGTTAAAGGCAATCCATGCAATGTTATAATTACAGACACTTTGGTCATTGATCGCGGCTTTGTCGATTCGACCTTATGATTGATCCTTAGAAACCGGTCAAAAATAATAATTCCAAAGATTGCAATACGGGATGTAACCTCGAGTCGTCTCACTTAACTGGAACCTAGTGAAAAAAGTCTAAGCTAGCCTAATTACCAAAAATTGCAATCAAAGTTGATAAAATGGGGGTTTGGGTCATTGAAAAAAACGGTAAAAGTAATTAAAATTGGAGAAAAAGTATAAAAGAATATTTTTGGATTTTTGGGAATTATGCAATTGACAAAA
>JAOSBN010000001.1:2109968-2153809 GCA_027563595.1 Erythroxylum suave
ACAAACACAACCAATCCACAACCTTACATTCAAAACCAGTGAGATAGTCATTATTACAACTTGGAAAACATTCAGAATAAAATTTAAAAAAAAAAGAAGCTACAAGATTTCCATCCTGCTGCATCTTGAGTGAACAGTAATTGAACGAGGTAGCAGAAGGTCTTCAAGAGTCTTGAAAGACTTGTCATTTAGTAGCTAATAGAGCGTACATTCTTCAACTCTCAAGAGTGCACCTTCAAGATCTGGCAAGGATTTAGCTAAGGTTGAACATCATCATGAACAGGAAGTTACACGTCATGACAAAGCAGAACTTGAAACTTGGTATGTTAACGACATCAAAAAACGTAGCTTGAAACCCAACTCCTTCTCTGATGTGCACGACAGTGTAGATTTCTCGAAAGAGCATAAGGACGTAATCGAACAGGTTAAATTGGAACTGAGAAGTGCCACAAAAGGTGGTCTTTCAACGATTTTAGAACCAGAGACTGAGGAATTGGAGACGCCAAAGGTAGTGTCAAAGCTTAAGCCTCTCAAGATTGCAAAACATATTGAACATCTCATGAAGGAGATTCAAAAGGTTTACAAAAGCTATTCAGACAAAATGCAGAAATTGGACATCTTAAAGTTTCAAACCATGCAAGCGTATGGTAAGTTTTGTAAATCCTATATGCTCTCGTCTCTACAACATGAACATTAGTGACCCATCAGGTTTAGAAATTCTTGGCTTTGCAGAATGACTATAGTTACATAAATCATTTCAGAATGAGGTTTTTGAGTTCGACACTAATCATTTAAGAGAATTATAAGGCTTAGAGGGTCTCCATCTTTTTTATTCCCAAACATATATCCTGAAAGCTTGTTATGTTTCATTGGCACTCCTAAAATTCTCTTGTACTTGTATTAAAGTCTGCCTTTGTTTTTGTACCTTAGATCTACCAGCTAACATAGGATATTAATCTCCATCTCTTTTTGTTTCTTTTCTCTTTTCAGGCTATTGAATATATTCTACAGTTATCTTGAATTATGCCAGATATGCCTTGAAGTTATAGTGGCTCCACTCAATTTAATGACCCACAATCATGGGTGTTATGACCTAAATAGGATGTTGCTTCATGAATTAGATAAGAACTAGCATTGGTACAGGACGAGTCCGGATCCTCTGTCCAATTTTACGGTGGCTTATTCTGTCTCATGAATCTCAGTCATTCATTTATATGGGTCCTGTGTGAGTCCCGCATAAATAAATGCGGGACCCGCATAAATGAATGGCTAAAATTGATGGGACAGAATAAGACACCATAAAAATTAGACAGAGGATCCTATTTCGTATAGGACATGAAATCTATGTCGGACTCATGTGAGTTAAAGACAATTAAAAGGTCAAAATGATACTATCAAGGGTGTGTCAGCTTCATACCTTTGACACAAAACTCAAGAGTGAGCAAAAATATAATTTTACTAAACTTTGATATCTTATAGGTAACTCTAGACTATAAATATTTTGATTTATATGCTGTGTAATAGATGATACTCTTAATTTTTGTATCATTTTATAATGGTAAAAAGAAATTTATCTTCCTATTTGTGAAAGTAGCTCACATTGATCGAACCATCTAAATTATGTATAATTGGTATTAAAGCCTAGAATTTCTTTGCGAATCTGGAGTCTTTTATCAATATGTCTTTTTATAAATTCAATATTGAAAAATTCAGTACACCGAATAGTTTCACTTTGTAGATAGTGAAGATGTGGATGTTTCTTGTTTAGTAGAGACACATAACAACGATAGAATGTGAAAAATTGTTATAAAATTTGGAGCCTCTGGAGATGGAAGAGATTATGTCAAAAGCACATAATGCTATAATATTGAATTTAGGAGACAAAGTCTTAAGAAAGGTGGTTGATGAAACATTTGTTGTATCATTATAAAAACAACTTTAAAGTAAATTTTAGAATATATTATTAATGAATTATTTATTTCATTTGTATACCTTAATGATGATAGAATATATACAAGTGAAAGATCACATTGATAATTTTCACCAAATCATCTTATAATTATAAGGAGTTGGGAATAATATTAAATAGGGGGTTAAACCATAATCCTTTTTCGTGTTCCTTATCTAATTCATTTAAAAACTTTGTTAATATTATGTTGAGTGATAGATAGATTATTTTTGTTAAAGATATAAAGGATGATAAGTAGTCCAAAAAATTGAAGAAAAAAGGTTTCCAACACATATAAAGATAGATTAGATTTAGGTATAGTTGTTAGTAGAGATTAGAACAAGGAAACGAATACTGGAAATATGGGTAAGCCACATTTTAAAATAAAGCCTAAAATTGTTTGATGTTTAACTATGAAAAAGGGAACTTAGAAATGAAAATTTATAATAGAAGAAGAGAAACGAGAAAAAGGAAAGATATAAAAAGCCAATATTGTTGTATTATAGGGAGTTTGAATGAAAAGGATGGAAAAGACCATAATATTTTGACTATTAGTATTTCTAATTTTACAAATAGATGTTTGATAGTACTGACGTATCTTATTATATCACTTTTAATAAGCACTAATTTTGTTCTTTTAAATAATGAAATGATATTGTTAGAATGGATGATGATGAAAAGGATGTTGTCAATTTTAGTAGTTCTCTACATATATATATATGAACTTCGAAAAAAATATGATTTATATGGAGGTTTTTGATAATCAAAGGTATAAGTTTTCTTGTGGTAACAAGCAGTTCAAATTGTTAAAGAGTGTTATAATTGTGATGAAAGGAAAATTGTATAATAGAATTTATTTATAAACAAAAAATATAGTAATGGATCAATGGTTATCTCTTAATGTTCAGGTTAGAATGATGATAGTATATAATTTAACATCATAGATTGAATCATATATTAAGTACGAAAAGATTGTTGGATGGAGCTATAACTAGAAGGATGAAATTATGAGAGTCTTGTGTTCTTGGCAAGTAGTGCAAGGCCAAATTCGATTATGTAAGCACACAGTCATAAGCATTCTTAACCATATTCATTCGGATTTACAAGTTCCTACTTGATTTTAATCTTATGAAAGAAGCAATTACTTTATTAGCTTTATTGATGATTATTCTAGAAAAAATTGGATTTTTCTTTAAAAAAATCTATGACTGAAGTGTTTGGAAAGTTCAAAGCATAGAAGACTATAGTTGAAATATATATAATAGAATAGGTCAAGACACTCAAAATAGATATGTTAAAATTTTGTAATAAACCATTTGATAAGTTTTACAAGAAGGAAGGTATAGTGAGACACCATTTTGCACATCATACCCCATAAAAGAATAAAGTTGCAAAATGAATAAAGAAAACACTCAAATAACATACTTAATGTATACGATTAAATGCTAAAATTTTGAAATGATTTTGGACTGAGGCAATTGACTATGTTGCTTATTTAATGAATAGTTCTCCATCAATTACTATAGCTTTTAAGATTCCTTAAAATGTATGGTATAATAATCCTTTTGATTATTCTAGTATGCATATATTTAGTTGTCCTACTTATATCAATGATCCTAAACTGGAGCCTAAAATAATGAAATGCATATCTCTAGGATATGTTGTTGGAGTTAAAGGGTATAAATTATAGTGTATTGAAAAATGATAGAACTTAAAATTTATCATTGACAGAGATGATATTTTTGATGTATCTGTTATATTTAGCTAGAGAGAGAAGCTTGGTAATCCTACATATATAAAAGATCTTGGTATTGAACAGAATGAAACTCTAAACAAGAAAGTTAAACATCGGTTCATGGATGTACAAGAGAATAATCGCAAGGTATTAAAGTAATAAGAATAAAAAGAGAAATTAAAAGAAAACTTGCTAGGTATTTAGAATGTGTTGATATGGTTGAAATTGATCTTGTTGTATATGCCTTGGTTGTAAATGAGAATATAGACTATGATGAATCATGGATTTATAAAGGGCATTGAATAGTAAAGAAGCATTGGAATGGTTGATTTCCATAAATGAAGAGATGCATCTTTATACATAAATGAGACATGTGAACTTGTGCAATCATCAAAGGGTGTAAATCCATTAAAATGCAAATGGGTATTTAAGAAGAAATAAGGTATTTATAAAGTTGAGTCAAGTAGGTTCAAGGTATGACTAGTGGCATAAGATGTTTTATAAAGGAGGGAATTGATTATCACAAGGTGTTCTCATTTGTTATGAATCATAGGACCCTTCAATTTATTTTAGTTATGGTAGGCACATTTTATTTGAAATTGGAGTAACTTGTTATGAACTACAGTTTTGAATGGAAATCTAGAAGAACGAGTTTATATATCATAGACAGACCACAAGAAAAGGTCTAATATAAGCATTGACTAGACAAAAAAGAATTGAAAGACCTTTTTTAAGTTCTTCCCATATATATGGAATGAGGGAAGCTCTAACAGAAAAAATGAAGAAGATTGCCATTGATTTTCAAATTTATCAAGTAAACATACCATTTTTTTTTGCTTTTGTACGAAGGACCATATGTGATTGTTGAAAAATTCTTGTACAAGTTGAAACATACATTGAGCAAATGGTAAATAAATGAGTTTGTGATAAAGAATTTGGGTGCAATTAAGAAAAATCTTAGGCAGATAGAAGAGCATGCTTGTTGTACTTGTCGTAACAAAAGTTTATTGAAAAGATGCTACAGTTGTTTTACATGAATTAGTCAAAGATGTTTTTATACTAGCTTAGCAACATGTTTTAAACTTGATGCTAGTCCATTACTTAGTTTAGATGTAAAGAAAGGTTGCATGAAGCAAGTTTCTTACTAGAGTATACTTGAGAGTTTAATGTATATCATGGTATGGACAAGACCAGATTTAGTACATATTGTTAGTATGGTAAACAAGTTTATGAGTATTGTTGGGAAAGCTTATTAGAAAGCTATTAAGCGGATTATGAGATACTTGAATGGTACAAGTGATACTTGCTTGGTTTATAGTTCAAGTGATTTAATTGGTGATATTGTTGGTTACATTGATTTTGATTATAATTGAGATCTCATAAGAAGGAGATCTTTCACATGTTATATCTTTATTTTTTTTAGATGTGCAATTAGTAGGAAAGCAATAATTTAGTCTAAAATTGCTTTATCTATAACATAAGCATAATCTATGTCATTGACGAAAGGTGTTAAAGAAGGCATATGATTATGTTATCTTGTTGATAATTTAGGTGTAGATGTGAAAAATTATGTCATTTACTATGATAGTCAGAGTGTATTGAATTTGGTTAAAAATCCTATCCATCATAAGAAGTCAAAACATATTAATTTCATGTTGAACTTTATTCAAAATATAATTGAGGATAAGGTGTCTCCATATGAAAGATAGCCGCAGTTAATTACGTGGTTATATGTGAAAGAGTTCAAACATAACTTAGACTTGGTAAATGTTTGCATAGCTTAAAGTCCTTAAAGGTATGAATGGTTGGGAGTGATTCTTGATTTAATGTTGGAGATTTCAAATTAAGATAGAGAATTATTAGATATGCCTTGAATTTATAATGGTTCGACCTAGTTTATAACTCCATTCAAAATCTTGGATGTTATGATCCAAATATGATGTCATTTGAGGAATCAAAGAAGAATCATCATAGAAATAAGACATAAAATTGGCATTAGACTCATATAAATTAGAGATAATTGAGAAGTCAAAATGATGTCAGTGATGCTGTCAGGAGTGTATCAGACATGAAACTTGTGACATGAAATCTGAAAATGCATGAAAATGTAATTTCACCAACTTAAATGTCTTACAAGTAACTTTAGACAATAAATACCTTGATTAGGGTTTTATATGAGGTTTAGCAAGTGATACTTTTTAAATTTTGTATTATTGTGTCACAATAAATTAGAATTTTATCTTTCTATTCATGGACATGAGTTATATTGACCGAACCATGTAAATTATATATTTTTAATCCATTTATTTTTCTTCCTATATCTTCTATTTGTATGACAAATTACCTGTTCATGTGTCATGCATTGTTCAATCTAAAGGTTTGTTTGAGCTGAAAGATGCAATTCAGTCATACATAGTTCATAAATCTTCAGTTGCAGCCATAAAGTTTGCTATTCTCCAAAACTTGCGGCTATGCAAGCAAAGGACTGATGCAGTTGACCCAACAAAGAAGGTCATTGCGAATATGTACAAGGATTTTGAAATGGTATATGTTGGATAGGTTTGCTTGTCCTGGGAAATTCTCCACTTGCAATACTGTAAAGTGCGAGAGTTGCAAATTTACGATTCTCAAGGTCTTTATCAATACAATCATGTAGCTGGTGAATTTAAGTTATTTCAGGCCCTTGTGGAAAGATTTATAGAGAATGAGCCATTTCAAGGTCCCAGGGTTCAAAATTATGTCAAGAATCGATGTGGTCTTCACAGTCTTCTCCAATTTCCACTCATTAAAGGTGAGATAGCCTGATAAAACTAACCATTTGCAATAGTTGAACGTCATGTATTAATCTACAATTCACTATAGATTACTCTTAGAACTTAAATTTTATTGTGTTGTAGATGATAATGTCATAGGTATAGGGAAAAGAGGAGATGGAGACACCATATCAATTGAAACATTGGTAGATATCATTGAGGCTCATTGCTAGTATTTTGGGAATTTTTTCGTGTCGATAAAGTTCGAAGTAATGTAGCCTTAGAGGGTTGTCATCATTTCCACGACATAATACGTTCTAAGCTTTTAGTGGAAATTCAAATCAATCTTCGAAAGGTCTCTTTAGACTTTAGAGTACTCATTGGTACATATCATAGACTTTGGCTTTACATGTATGAGACACTACTCATTCCTTGCCACTTCATGCAGAAAGAGAAAACAATTAGAGACACACTCTGAATCCGAAACTATATAGTGAAGAAGTTTTAAAAGTATCAACAGGATCGACTACATCAGAGTCTGCTTCTTGCTCAGGTCAATCTGAAATTGGTCTTAAAGGTCTTGAACATGTCCAAACTAACAACAAATCAACTATTATGGTGTCGTGAGAAATTAGAGAAAGTAAATTTTCGCAAGAGGAAAGTTTTAGTAGATCCATCATTCTTGCTCTTCCCTTGTAGTGATTAACATTTTCTGATGTAATTAATTCTCAAGTAGAGAATTAGAGATTCATACCTTACTAGCAGCTCTTTATATCTGCAATTGAATAAGAAAATCGAGTTTTTGAATTTCTCCCAATCGTTAAATATTTTAATCTCCAATAAACTCTTATTGAAATATATTAAAAATCAATTTAATTCTTCTAGTTTTTAAAGCCTTAACCAAAATAAGTAGTATTTTTTATTCTATATTATAATAATTTTACATATGATAAATATTTTTTGAAGTATTTCATTTCTTTGAAAATTTGATATGTTAAATTATCCTCTAGTAATTTAAAATATATTATTTTTTCTTCCATCCATAATACTAAGATTTAAACTTAGCCATTTGGTTCCATTTCTATTATTGTTTTAATTTTCAATTTTCATTTTCCTTTTTCTATTTTTCTTTCAAATAGAAACATAGTTATACTTTTATCATAGATAATAATTATATATTAATAAAATTTAAAAATACATTATTTTTAATTAATAAATTTATCTTAATATCTTATATAATATTTCTTAACAAATTATGGATAAAATTATTTTATTTTATTAAAATAAATAATTTAAAAATTAACTTTGTATTTATAAAATAATATTTATTTCAAATATATTTAAATTATTATTGAAAATTAAAGATATTTAATTAAGAATTAAATAAATTTAATATATTAAACAATTAAATAACAAATATTTAATTAGTAAATCGGATTAAAAATAGAAGTGAAACCAAAAACAATTTTTTTATAATATTCATAGTTTTTGAAAATATAAAGAAACCAACCAAAAATTAAAATTTAAAACTCAAAACATATTTTTTTACTTAATTTGAAAAAAAAAGAAAAAGAAAAATAAACAAGCCCTTAAAATCTCAATATGAACTTTTGGGCTTGCATTTGGATTGTATTATAACCCAGGAGAGATTATAAGGCTCAAACCCGAATTGAAATCCAACCATCAATTTTTATGATCTCAGCCGTTCTTTAAAACCAATTCAGACCGTAGGATCTAGGGTATCAATTAGGTCTCCGCCATTTATAATCTATTGTTCTCACCAATCATGTCTTCACTCTCATAAACCCTAGAGAGAGAGAGCGAGAGAGAGAGAGAGAGAGTTGAACAATGGTTCAGCGTCTTACGTATCGCAAGCGGCATAGCTATGCCACCAAGTCGAACCAGCACAGGGTAGTCAAAACCCCAGGTCAGCTCCCAAATTCTCTGCCCCTACGTTTTGATCCGCCATTTTCAAAAGTTTGATTCTTTCACGTCGACATTGGTGGAAGTTTTCTGATCTTGAAAATCCGTGTTATTGGGCTTGTTTTAAGTCTATATTTGTGATTTTGTGATGTGAGTTTGTGGTGTTTCTGATGGAATTTATTGGGTTGTTTGTATTAGGAGGTAAGCTGGTGTATCAGACTACTAAAAAGAGAGCAAGTGGTCCTAAGTGTCCTGTTACTGGCAAGAGGATTCAAGGGGTATGTTTCATTTTCCTTGTTTTGTTTGACTAGATGTATCTTTTGCTTTCCCCATACTTTTGTGAACCTGGGTATATGGGTAGCTTTGATGCCTCTGGTATGTACAAAAGTCAGCATTGAGGTTTGAGAAAGGATTGACAAAAGTAAATGGGCTCCACAAGTGGAGATAAGAGCATAATCAAATTCGGGTGTTTCTTTTCCAATTATTTGTGCTTTACGGTCTACAATTGGTTTGCCCGATTGATTTTGGACGATACAGTTTCACACAATGCTCACGTCTCGTTCTAAAGAATTAACCATTAGGTAATCGTTATGGTTAAACAAACAATGATAAGAAAGAATAGATTATACTTTTCAAATTATATATTTCACAAGGCACAGTTTTAAATCCTTCAATCTGCACAATTGATATAGACAGGTCAATTACTCTGTTGACTTTTATGAATAGGGGTCTTGCTTGTTCCTATTTCTTGCACTTTTGATTTCCTCTCCTCCAGTAATCGGTGCTTCTCCTTTGATTTTGTGTTCTGAATTGAAAATTATATCTGATTCTGCATCTATAGTCATCAAACATATCTTCTGATGAAAATAGGTATTCAAGAAACTGCTAACCATTTGAAGAATATGTTTAAGTTGGATTCCTTTTTTCTTGTCCTAATATGCAACAGTTGTCTGATATACCTTTGAGTGCAATTTAGGAACTGTGTAATCTATGCATTCATTTTAGAACCTGTAATCACTTTCTGCTTTTGAATTATCATGTTGTTTGTCTGCTTGCAGATTCCCCATTTGAGACCTGCTGAATATAAGAGGTCAAGGTTGTCAAGAAACCGAAGGACTGTGAACCGTGCATATGGTGGAGTATTATCTGGTGGTGCAGTAAGAGAAAGGTGTCTTATATTATTTGCAAGGATTCTATACTCACTTTGGACTTCTTAGATAGAGTATGTTTAATGCCTGTTTAATATTTCTTCTTTTCATAGGATTATTCGTGCCTTTTTGGTTGAAGAGCAAAAGATTGTGAAAAAGGTCTTGAAGATTCAAAAGGCAAAGGAAAAGCAGGCATCCAAGAGTTGAGATGGAAAAAATACTTTGAGGAGGGTGCACTTGACAAACAAAAGACTATAGTGAATCGTGGAGAGGACGTTATGTGTTACATTTTGAATCTGTATTTTTCTTTTGATTGTTGGAAGTTGAAGATGCGATTTTCTATTAATCTTGTTTTATTATTTCTCTGATATTTGATTGTGCTACAATTTTGTTCGCTTCTACCATAAGACTTGTGTTTTCATAACATTTTACTGGTTGAGTTACTAATTTAATGTCTTTCACCGAAAATACCATGTACAATGGGGTTCTCTGATGCTGCTGATCTTTTTTAGCAATGATGAAAATTGTGGTCTACTGAAGTTAATTGGTGCCTGGTTGCACGTCTTGTTGGAGTACTGGCTTTTGAATCTGCGATAGAAGATGTGTCTTGCTCCTTTTGTAGCCCTATTTTATTGTTCACAACAATGACATTCGATCTTTTGGACTTATTTTTAACACCAGCATACCTTAAATTTTGGGAACAACTGGAGGGCAAGAGGCTTTGGTGTATCATTTCTGAACAATTAAAAATTTGAGCGCACGAAGCTTTAAACGTCATCAATATCCAATATTCGTTAATATAGGTTTGAATGTCAACAATGTTAGTTGAAATATTAGAATCCTTCTCTCTCTAGTATCAAGTCGCTCCCCTTATAAAGAGTATACCATGTAATGCTAAGTTGTAAATTAAGGGTATGTTTTGTTGGGGGTTTATTAATAGAGTGAAATGGAATGGAATATTATTTCATCATTTGAGACGAAGGGTTTATAATAGAATGAGATAGAAAAGGAGAGTTTCATATTACATTATATTTCATCCAAAATAGTAAAAATGAAAAATCTTCAAATTGAGAGGTTTAATATGAAATATAAAATGATAAACAAACTTTATACTATATGACATTCTAAATTTTCCAACCAAACAACATTTCACTATATTACATTATCAATCCTTCCATCATTCTTAAACAACAATTTTCTAATATTACTTCAATTTACATTCCATTTCATTACAAACTATTACATTCCATTTCATTAAAAAATTTACGTTGAACCAAACATAGCCTAAAGAATACACCCTATAATACCAAGTTGTATATTAACAGGCATGCCAAGCAATTTTTATTTATGATATTCAGAATTTCACGTGTAAGATCATAAATTTTAATAAAAATTAAAAAACAACTTTTATTTATGTTATTTAGAATTTCAAAAGTTATAATACAAATAGATGTAAATCAAGTATGATCTGAGCTTCAGATTGAATCCAAAAGTCTTGTTCTCTTTTGTATCCCTTCCAGTGTAGAAGGTAGATGGAGTGATGCCATTTTCGTCATTTTATTGCAATTCTCTCAATTAAAAAATCATTTTAATTTGAAAATTATATTTGACAGTAATAAAATTTTGATAGTTATTTAGCCTTATTATCTGAACATTTTTTCCTTCTTGTTTATATAAGATGATAACAACGATGAATTAATGTATGTATAATTTCAATTAGCAATAGAACCCGCTCCATATTCTTTTGACTTTCATGGTAATCAGTCGAGCCAATTAACTCATTAACTATGAAAATGCCTTGACTAATGTCAACTTGAGATATTACAATAGATCTTGAATACAATCTTGTTTCATTCCATTCAACACATGTAATTGATCATTGAAATTAGGCACAAAGGTTGGCTTAACTGTCTTCTAGAACAAAATTTTTAAATAACCTCCTTTCCATTTTTCTCTTTAATTAACATAAATATGTCTTATACGCATTATATTCTTAATATTTAATGAAAGTACTTTGATTGCATTAAGAAACCCTGATTAGCTGTACAAACCAAATCAAACAGTAATGAAATATATCTTTTGCATGTTAGATATGAACTTTAGGTCACTACAATCTGTAAGTTATAGATGTGAAATAGAAACTACTTCTATATTTCTATATATTTAACATCAACCACACTCTAAGAAATATAATATATGTGATTGTTTTTATCCCTTTCAAGAGTAATCAATAATTTTCCTTTACATATTCCTTCAATAAACATCCATCTAACTCTATTATTGGTTTATAACCTTCAATCTTTATGAGTGGTGAAATAAGCACAGCATCTTGCCAACACTAATATACCATTCACATTATCAATATTTGTCATGATTTCCCATGTTGTACTTGGGTTTTTCTTCTTCATCTCCTCACCATACCTCAATAGTTTGACAAATTTGATCATATGACACTTATACATAATCTTGTTGACAATTGCCTTTGCTCTTTTGCAAGTGTTGAAACTGACATATACCTTTAGATGTTTCCTCAATACGGCCTTTAAGTTGGCAATCTTGATGTTTTGTTATGATAATTATGTCTTTACAATAGCGTGCTATCCATTTAGATGAGTTGAGCTTGTTAATGTTTTTTTTTTCAAAATAAAGCCATAAGAAGAAAAAACAAGAAAAGAAACAACAGACAACGAAGGCAAAAACTAAACCCAAGCCAATAGGCTTACCCCATACTCCTAAACCTAGAGCCTTCGTTACCATTGTTTGAAGCACAAGAACAATTAGACGAAACAATGGATGAAATAATATGAGGAAGAGAATCCCAACAGAAGTGGTTTGCCTACAATAAAGCTACCTAGGCAAGAGCATGAGCCGCCTTATCGGCATTCCTATGCATCCATTGCAAGGATAAATGAATGAAGTGATTCCTCAACTGAAAATAGTCTTGAATCAACAATCCAATATCAGAAAAAAAATGAATCCGAAGAGTTTAGAGCCTAGATGGCTTGAAGACAGTTAGATTCCAACTCAACACCATTAACATTACTTGCAATTAACCAAGAAAGAGCTTCTCGAATAGAACTAATTTCAGCTAAAACCGGATCAAGAGCAAAAGGAAGGTGACTCAAAAATCCCATAAAAAACTCACCTTTGTCATTGCGAAGAATAGCTGCAAAAGAAGAAACATTTTTATCCTTAAACACAGCAGCATCAACTTTGCATTTAAGCCTACCAGGACGAGGTTTACGCCAATAATTAGCAACATAATTTTGATAAGAGGAGCTGGGTACAACTCGATCAAAAGCAGTTCTGGAATTATGCCAGTTTTCAATAAACCCATCGGCAAAATCATGAATTAAGGCCGTATCTTTTTGTTTCCAAACAAAAATATTCCTATGATACCACAAACTCCAAAGCAAAGCCAAGCAATTCTCAGAAGCTACAAGCTGAGGTGAAGAAACAAGATTGTGGACAAAATCTATAATATTATAAGGAATAGATACTAGAGGAGATAAGGACCAAACCTCACTTGCTTTAGGATAGCCCAATAAAACATGATTTAAATCTTCAACAACTCCACATCTACCACAGCTAATATCAATATTAACCCCCTTAGAAGCCAACCGAGATTTGCAAAGCAAAAAATTACGAAGAAAACGCCATACAAAATCTTTCACTTTTGGAGGAAGAGCAGCACGCTAAAGCTTTGACCAAGGCCAATCAATAAAAAAATTAGAAGCATTTGAGAAGTACTTAGTAGCCAATTTATAACCTGATTTAACTGAAAAATTGCTATCAAAGTTATAATGCCATATGAGCCTATCTGTTGGCTTAGAGAAACAAATAGGAGTCTTAACCACTCTAAAAACATCTTCAAGAGCAAATAATCCATTGAGCAAATTAAAATCCCAAGAGAGACCCATGTCATCAAAAAGATTGTGCACTCTTAAATCTTCCATATCCGACAGATGAAGAGAGCGGACATAGAACCCATTGTCATCATTAAGCCAGGGGTCATGAAAGACCTTAGTAGAAGCACTGTTTCCCATCCTCCATCGAACACCCTTGGAAAGTAACTCCTTAGCAGCAAAAAGACTCTTCCAAATAAAACTGTGGTTGCTCCCTTCATGTGCATCGAGGAACCCATAAGAAGGAAAATATCTAGCTTTAAAAATTTTGTTAGTAAGGTAGTCTGGTTTAGCGATAAACTGCCACCCTTGCTTGCAAAGCATTGCAAGGTTGAAACAATGGAGGTTCTTAAAAACCCATGCTGCAACATCAAACTACCATAAGGTACATACCCAAACAGTTAAGAATACTTAAGTACATATCCTATGATAATGGCATGTTAGAGAAAAAACAAATCCAACTTATAGATGGCATCATCTAACATAATCAGAAGTCATCAAATTTTCAAACCATTCCTTGTATTCATTCACAAAGTCTACACTGTTTCCATTAGACGAATATTTACAAAATCTTATACAGGTTCTAAAAAAAAACTACAAAATAAAAGCTATAACTCTTTGACTTCAGCTGACAGACCTCTGAGGCATAACTTAGTCCAAAACATTCTTCTAATCTAGAATAAACATTAAGTCTCCTGTCTCGTACCTGAAAAATCACGTTGCAATTTTTATGAGTTTTGCGAACTCAATGAGTGAACCATCATTGATGATTTCACCAGATTCACATACACAAATAACATATTTCACAATTATTCATACAGAACATGAATATTTCAAATACTCACATAGTCATGGCACATCATTTAATCAATGCGAATTAGATCATATATAAACACATACAGATGCAAATGAGACTCCACATTTGTTATTAATGTTGTGATCGAGTGCCTGTCACATATACATATACTGGCCCATTAGGCTCAGTCAGAAACATATATCACGGAGCATAGCTCTACGTGTCAAATCATATATCACGGAGCAAGGCTCTATGTGCAAGCGCTTGATACTGGCCACTACAGTCACAACTTCTTTATCTGAGCATACATTTTATGAAATGCATCAATTCATAATTTACCACTTATCACAATCATGTGTAAAGCACAGTCAAAATTTCATAATCATCGGACCCAAGTCTAGCATTCAACTTTCGTTGAGAATTCACATAGCATAATACAAGCAGAATTACCAAACAAATCAGAACACTTCTAATACAGTCCCAAATATATACTCTTCGGACTTTAAGTCCAAAATTCAGAAACAATCACAACAGTTCAATAATTGGAAGCTTAACAAATCAAATTAAATTAATCCTAGGAAATTCATCTAGGTTGACTCACATTACGCTCTAAGAAGCTATTGCCTGGATGGTTCGGCAACATCTAACTGGCATCTGAAGTGCTCCTCTAAAACATACACAACACATTTACAATATATCACATTTTTGCACTAATGTAAGTATTCCTTTATGCATATGTACTTATATAAAATATGCACAATACATGTTCAATGAAAATTCCGGGGTACTTTATTTTGATCCTTATCAACAATTCATTCGGATATCAAAGCCCTCATTGATACCATGTATATTTATAATTGGACCCAAACAAAACAATGTCAAAACAATTTCATAATTTCATTGACCACTTCAGATTTTTCTTCTAAGACACATATGGGAATTTTACATACTAAATCTGATAAAGTAAATGGCAAAATTAGGCAACACTTTCTTCTGGAAAATTGTTAAACCATGTCTTAAGTTTCTAATGAATCCAAGATCATCTAATTCTATGAGTTATGTTTACAATACCACAGACTATATATATTTGAACATTTGGCTAGTATATGATCATACGCTCGAATTGTACAACTCATATATTTCAGCTCAGATATCCAAAAATTACAAAATTTATACTAATTTAAAGTTAAGAGAATAAGATACAACTTTGGTGAAGAAACCTCAATCTAAATCGGTCTACATCAATACAGTTTATTTAATAACCACAGGACATGATTTCTATCCCTGGTAATGCTACAACCTAAGTTAAGATGTAGTTTGATGCCAATTTTGAAAGTCTTAGAGATAGAATAAAACTTCAACTTCTTCAAGAAAGTTGTATAATTATGTCTCTAGTCTAATCTAAACTAAGAATCAACTTATTTGGAAATCTACAGGTCAAGTTATAATCAGAATACCGAAGCATGTTCATGAAAATTTTCTAGTTCATAAAATTCCTGTAGACTTCCACATTTTTATCCTATCAATAACTTTCAATTTAATTAAGATAGCCCTAAATGTCTTAGGAATCCATTGATCAAAGTTTCAAGTCATTTGAAGTTTGGATGAAAATGTTATAGCCAAAAGACTTAGGGCTGTTTAGTGAAATAGTCTAGTTCATAACCCATACATGCATCTACCATCTTTTTCTATATCTAGCACACAATTCTTCATCTTCTTCACCAAACCTAGTTTTTTTCTTCTCATTCCTTTCACAACTTAATCACTTCTAAATCATCTATTATGCTTGTCTATACTCACTAAAACTTCCAAACAATTCAGAAACAATTCTAAACTTCAAACATAAAAAATTTGAACCCTCATTTTCACTTTCTCACACTACTATAATTTTCCAACTCTCATACTCATTTTCACTTTCACACACTACTGTAATTTTCCAACTCTCATACTATCATCAGATACACAACTCTTTTTTCCTATTCTCATACTATCATCAGATACACAACTCTTTACGTTCTTTAAAACATTTCACTTCATTAATTCCTATAATAGTTCAAAAACATCCATAACAGATCAAAATATAAGATTTCACACTAACACCAAAAATAGAGCATATTCAGTTAAACACTAATTCCAACACTCTCTCATTTTTTTTTTCTGACTTACCCATTTATAGTAAAAATCTCATTTCAACATAAACTTTGCATTTAAATACACTTGCCCTTAACACTGCATCATTTAAACTTTTCCCTTAAATCCAAACTCATTCAACTCACCTCTGTTAACACTTCATAAATTTTTCATGCATGAACAGTGAATCACCATTTATGTAATCTTCTAAACCATAATAGAAGCACATATTTCTTAGTCCAGAATCCATTCAAATCAATTGAAAATAATTCCTAATTCTCAAACCCATCGTCTAAATTATTCAATACTGCAACCTTAAATCTCAAACCCATGCATGCATGTATATTTTTACACCATAAAAATATCATCAAGTTACTTACTTGTTTCAGCTACAAAGACAACCAACAAAGGACAAAAACACAAAGCAGAGAATGTTTTCGGTGATCCAAAAGCTACAGTAATTCTTTTCTCAGAACCAACTTTGTGGATTTTTGCAAGATATTTACATGTCACTCAACCCAACATCCCCTTATCACAACAGAGGCAACCCATTTGTCACAGTACAACTAGCTAAATGTCTCATATATATTATTACCACGTGTCACTATATAAATGGTCCATAAATCAATATTTTTTCAAAAATTCACCAAAAATTTCAAAATACCCTAAATAATCCCACAATTGCCAAAACACATTTTAATCACATTTACTAACTCAATTATATCTGGAAATGTCAATCAATGCATGTACAGTCATATGAATGTGCAAGAAAAATGTGTAAGTCACAAATAATTTATGCATGACGTGCATTTTCCTAATTTTTTCAGAAATTTCTCACAAGTTACTATTCTAACCATAACATGGGTAACGGGATGTTAAACATGCCACTATACTTTTTCGGCACACACAACTTGTCCCAGCTTGCCCAGTGTATTTTTTAGTTCTCACTATCAACAGGACCTCACCAGAATGAATTCATCATCTTTTAGAGATCATCACAAGTACTAGAAGGTATGAGAAAAACACTCACACAGTATGCTGGTAATGCTTGCACAACCGTTTTAATAACAATCTCTTTCCCTGGTCTAGAAAGTAATTTATTTTTCCGGCTTTTGATTCTTTTACTCAACCTATCTTCAATAAAAGAAAATACTTGCTTTTTATTTATATCGAGAAGCGAAGGGAGACCAAGATACCTGCCATGCTCAAGTGGGACATCAACACCCAAAATAGAAGAACATTCATTCCTATCAGACATCTTTGTTTTAGAGCTGAACATGATGCTTGATTTTTGAAAATTTACAGCTTGCCCTGAAGCTTTCTCAAGGACGACCAAAATATTTTTCACATGTCTGCATTCACTCTGATTAGCTCTAAAAATAGAAAACTATCATCAGTAAAAAATAGATTAGAGATGCTTGGACTACCTGAGCATATTGAAATAGCATGAATATCTCCTCTATTTTCGGCTTGTCTAAGAAGAGCAGAAAGGCCTTCTGCGCATAAAATCAAGAGATAAGGGGATAAAGGGTCCCCCTATCTCAATCCTCTCTTTGGGAAAATAAGGCCAATTTCAGAGCCATTAAAGGAGATAGAAAATTGAATGGTAGATGCACATAGCATAATCCAATTCACCCACCGAACACCAAAGCCCGGTTTCAACATCATAAATTTCAAAAAATTCCAATCAACCCTATCGTAAGCCTTTCTAATGTCAATCTTGAGAGCTGTTTCACCATAGTTACCCCTCCCTTTATTTTTCATGTGATGAATAAGCTCAAAAGCAACCATAATATTATCAGTTATTAACCGACTCGGGACAAAAGCAGACTGCATAGAGGAAATAATTGTAGAAAAGAGAACTTTGAGTCTATTTGCAAGGACCTTTGTTGGCCTCGGTCCCCGTACGGATTTTATGGTGACTACGTGTCACTGCTGGAAATTAATTTGTAATAATAATAAAAAATATTATAGTTGGAAACACTTCAATAAAATAAATTATAACATTTATATTTAATTAAAAATCTAGAGATGGAAGATTTGTGGTGGGATCATCAAATAATTTTTAAACATATAATTAAATTACTCAAAAACAAAATGATTTAAATAAAACAATTAACTATTAATAAAATAACATCAAATAAAAGAATTAAGTAATAATTATATTAACTAAATTAATTTCATAGGAAAAGAAAAAATAATACTCAACAATTTAATTCAAAATTTTCCATAGCTAAAATTGATCAAATGATAAAAGATTTGGGTGCTTAAGAAAAATGACAATTTGTATTAAGTAAAAGTGGAAAGGCTTTACATTGCAGGCATGAAAGGAGGAACAAAAACAGGTGTGCGTCGCGATCGTTCGATATGACGATCACGACTGTTTGGGGAACTAGTTTGTCGCGGTCGCGTCACCGAACTTGGCAACTTTGGGCTGGTCACGATCGCGAATTTTTGTTCCAGAGTCGCGATCGCGCCTTGGTTGCGATCGTGAACTGTGAAAAATCGGGGACTCGCAATCGCGATTCTCCTCCCAATTTGCCACCCTTACTTCTAAGCAACATTTCTTTCAATCCAGTAACCCAAAAATTACAAACCATATATCATTGGAAAGCTAAGATCAAGCCCTACAACTTTCATGAAGACAATTTTGTTTAGTTTTGCATGTATCATTACAGTTTAATCAATTAAGTAAAGTTACCATTTCAGCCAAAATTTATATTCCAATTATGCATAAATGTTCCCAAACATAGCTATCTTATAAAGGTCCTAACTTCTACATCTGATGTCCAAAAAATTTCGATCTTTATAGCGATAGAAAGCTAAAAGAATAATCTACAACTTTTATGTAGATCATTTAGTCCAATTCTGCCTAGATCAGTGCAGTTTATTACCCAAAGTTTCAGATCACATCACTACCATATTTTCTGTTTTCACTCATCAAAACACAAACAATTTTCATACCAATCTCAAAGGACCAGAACCAACATAGATTTTCTTACATACCAAACTCCTTAATACACATTTTACCACACACAATCCATCTCAATATCTCCCAACAATCAGCACACAAACAATCTTATAAGATAAAAATTCTGCATACATGTATGGCTATCAATTCACAACATCAAATTAACACTTACTTTCATACTTTGTTTCACAATGTTGCAACAGTGACATGATCGCAAAAATAATACAATAATGTTTATGCTGCCATGCTCCTAAGATCGTCTAAAAGTGATTGACACTAACTTAGTTACAAAATCTGAAATCCTTGGAGTTATGCCAAAACTTTGCGAGGCTTTTACTGATCTGCTGGTTCTTCACCTGAGGAGTAGAAAATTTGGGGTGAGCTAGACAGCTCAGTGGCTAATATATCTATAATCGATGCTAATGAACCACTTATTCTTCTTCTTTCTCTCCTTATCTTCATCATATAACAAAACCTAGTTTTTCTCCACTTCTTTCAACATCTTCTTCACATAAAACCTACTTCTTTCTTCTTCTTTCTTCTTTCAAAACTCAAGAGTAAGAGGGTTTATCTCACTAGAAAAAATTGAGTTGAAACTCTTCCTTCTTCCTTTTTCCTTGCTTTCTTCTTATTCTTTCTCCTTGCTTTGTTTTCTTCTTCTCTTCCTCTAGGTTAATCACAATTCTTCTCTTCTTCTCTTCTTTTCTTATATCCCACGACTCTTCCTTTCTTTGTCTTATTCAATTTAATGCAATTTTTTTGTTTTTACAATTTTTCCCTTCCTTATCCAAGAATTTCCATAATTATCTTTCTCTTTATTCTCTTCATCTTCTTTTAATTCACACACACAAACATACACGACTCCTTCTCTATTTTATCTTATTCATTTAAGACAACCCTCTTGTTTTTACTAATTTACCTTTTCTTTATTAGGAAATTCCTATTAACTCCTTCACTTAATTTTAATTACTTCTTTTAATCCATACCACCATATAAAATTTAAAATATATCATATTAAACTCCAAAAAAATTCCTAATTTATAAATTCTAATTTATTTTCATACTAGATAATTTAATAAAATAAAGAATATAAATATAAATATAAATATAAATATAAAACCCTAAAATAAAACGGGATCCAACAACCTTAGCAATAATTTTATAAATAACATTGCACAACATTATAGGTCTCAAATCTTTCATGGTACAAGGATTATCTTTTTTCGGAAATTAAAACAACTATAGTGTCATTGAGGGAATCAGGAAACTCACAATTATTCAACTAGGAACAACATTGAGTGAAAATATCCTCTCCAACAATATGCCAACACCGTTAAAAAAAAGCTGGATTCATGCCATCAGGACCAGGAACTTTGTCAGGGTGCAACTCAAAAATAGCTTTTTTGAATTCTTCTAACTCAAAAGGGGAAAGCAAAGAGTCATTGTCATTATTGTTAATAACTGAGTTGATAACCCTGAAACTACTAAAATCATTACCATTAGATGCCGAGAATAAATTGTTTGTACAACAGCACTCATGGAATCATCATCAGTACAAGCATTACCGTGATCATCAAGAAGCAACGAAATATGGTTAATACGTTTTCTTTTAGATGCTTGCGTATGGAAGTACTTAGAATTTGCCTCTCCATATTTCATCTATAAAATCTTGGAACATTGTTTCTAGTAAATAGATTCTTAGGCCAGCAGGTTGCTAAGCTCAGATTTAAGATACATGATAGCATTATCATCGTTAGCAAGACGTTGATGCTGTATAAGCTTCTTGACATCTTTAATCTTTTCAGAAAAATTGCTACTAACATGCTTATGCCATTGGACAAGGTGAATACCACACTCTCTTAACTGAACAGTCATAGAAGAGGTAGCATATCAGCCCAAAATTTTGCCACTACATCCAAGAAATCTTCTTCAATAAGCCATTTATTTTCAAATTTGTACCGACTAATTTTTTTGACAAGAAAAGAGCAAGAGGCTACCAATTTAATAGGGCTGTGGTCAGAAGTAGTGTGAACCAGATTGTACAGCTTGTGAAACTTAAAAATATCCATCCATTGATGATTGGCAAAAGCTCAATCAAGACACTCAAGAACATGAGAACTAGAGTTTCTACCTCTTTCCCAAGTATAACCAAAACCAGTAAGAGGAATTTTAGTAAGATAGTACTCCGAAATACAATTTTAGAAGCCCTCCATCAAGAAATTAGGATAGTCCATACCTCCAAGCTTGTCATTTGTTGAGAGAAGATTGTTAAAATCACCAAAACAAATCTAAGGGAGCTAGTGGAGATGAGCTAAAGCCTTAAAAAGTTCCCAGCTAGCTCTTCCGCGATTAGAGTCAGGAAAACTGTAGAACCTAGTGAGGGGCCATTTAGGAGAGATAGAATTATCTATGACCAGGTCAATATGATTATTAGAGAAACCTGTGATAGAGGTAGCAATGTTAGAATTCCAAAGAACTATGAGGCCTCCACTATGGCCAAGCCTACTAACACAGAAATAAGAATCAAAGTTGAGCATAATACGATGTTCTTCCATTTTTGTAGAATTAACAAGAGTTTCCATCAATAAAAAAAGAGAAGGCTTATTAGAATTTACGAGCTCCTTAAGAGCAAAAACTGCCTGATGGTTGGCTAAACCACGACAGTTCCAAGATATGTAACTCATAACTCCCGACGGATCTATTGAGCCAGACCGGCCAATAAAGATGGAGTGGAAGGCCGAGGATGGACTGAAGAAGATGAATCTCCATTAATGTTCATCTCATCAGTTGGAACAGTGATAGAGCTGTTCTTTCTTAGACGTTTTTTGGTTCCTTCGATGACTATAACAACATTCTCCTTCAAACCGTGGTCTGCTAGTTTATCATAGGTTAGACCGGAATTAAATTCCTGATTCACAGTAGGCAAATTGCTAGCTGGAGTGTTCTTATTGGGATTGGACTTTTTGAAACTAATTTTCCTTGGATAGGTATCATATATGTTACTTATATGGTTATGACTTTGTGGTGCCTTTCCTGATGATGGACCTTCCTAATTATGCGTGATAGGGTTAGCGTGAATCATGGAACCAAGATTGCGTTTCCATTGCACAATCTTTTTTCTGCTCTTTGCCCTAACTTCAACTCGAATTTCTTCTGGCCATTCCTGTTGAATTTCTTCTTTAGAATTTTCAAGTAACTTGGGACAACTAGATTCAATATGCCCAATGATGCCGCAAAGATAACAAATCAATGGAACTTGTTCATAACCAAAAGAAATTTCAACTGAATCTGCCCCTTGCTTACGAACACCTTTCTTGCCCATAAGATCTGTAATGTCTATCCGAACTCTATCACGCATGTAATCATTCCATGATAATCTTTTGATATTAGTATCATAGTCCAGAAATAGTCCCATAAGATTTCCTATATTTTTCACCAAGGCTTCAGAGGCGAAACCTGCGGGAACATTATGAAACTGAGCCCAAAAGTCAGCGTGAATAAAATCAACATCTTTAGGATTCTCACCTTTTTTTAGTTGATGTATGAGTAGGATACAATTGTTAAATGACTAGGGACCCCCTGAAATCATGTTCTACAGATCGACTTTATGGAAGAATTGAATAAGATAGAGATTATTCTCCCCTATTGATTTGATAAACGCTCCGCACAAAGGCCTCCATAGGTTTAACAACGTTCTCTCCATTGTTTCTGGATTAATAGATTGTTCTCCCCTAAATTTTCCAACTAAACAAAGATCATAATCTATCTCCTCCTTTTGAATCTCATCCAACGAAATAATAAATTCAACCTCCTTCTTCTCCTTAATAGAAAGTCTATTGAAATCCGGCTCTATGGTGCTATAGAGATGCACTTGACGACAAACAAATAAATTGACACAACAATACCAAAATGTGAAAACAAAGGCATGACAAAACACATGCACACAGAGACACAATGAACACTTGCACTCAGATTCTCAAAGAGAGAAAAGAAAGAAAGAGGCAAGACTCATACTCATAAATTGTCTTTTGTTAATGTTAGTGTTGTATATGTGTCATTGGTTCATATCTCTTCACAAAAGAAAACACTATTGCCATTTCTCTTGATACTTATGAAAAGTAACTAAGGGAACTATAATGTACACCTCACTCTCATATGAGACTTATCATTTTTTATATTTTAACCCAAATTCTTTGTAATAGAGTATTTAATAAATGCTTCCTTTAATTAGCTAGCATTTTTAAACTTCAAACTTATAACTTCAGGTGGGATAGTACATTTTAGGGCATTATAAAGGTTTTTATACTTCCTTTTTAATGGACTGTCAGCTTCCTTATTAAAACTCATGTAGCACTATCCCAAGTCATCACTTTTAATGTACTGATTGAATCTATCTATAAGTGCACAATCAATTATATCAAGTAATAAATTGGAGTATTTTGGAGTATTAATCCCATAAGGACTGTATTATTATATTTATTTATCCTAGCTAAACAATGAAACTAAATTGAATAAGCTGTAAAAGAAGTGATTAATCTATAAACTAACAAAAATAGTATAATTAAATGAAGAGATATCAATAAGACAAATGCTAGGGTTTTAGGGTTTATTTTTGAGGAATTTCAATTATAATGCAAGATTGATTATCAAGATTGAAATAACAATTAACCCAATATATCTATGTGCTCTCTCGAGGAATAAATGTATATTCAATAATAGAATTACCAACTCCTAATTGATCTTAACTAAACTCATTAAGTATAGTTATTACCTAATTTAGGAAATCTTTTTCTTTAAATCTAGAATATTTATTCTCCTAACGAACATATTACTCACCTCCCAATCTTCATATAATCCATAGAATTGAATCTATAATGATCAGTCACAAATCCAACAATTCGGAGTAAAGAGAATAAATTCAACTTAATAATAACTACTCATGCATTAATAATTGAATTATCTATCATAAACTACATCCCTAGTCCTAACTAGAGATTTAGCTACTCTACATAATGTAAACGAAATAAATAAAAACCAATCTTAACAAAGAGGAAAGAAAGGAAGAGAAAGTTAGAAGAGTTGCTATGATTCTCGTTCAATTTTGCTTCAAATGTATCCTTGATGTTAAGAAACCCTAAAACTAACAACTCAACGACAAAAGAGCTTGTTATCAACCTCTAAAGTCCTTACAAAGTTCTCTAATATTAGTATTTATAAGTACTAAAAGGGTTCTAGGGTGATTAAACATGTAATTTTTTGCACATCCTCAAATTCCAACCCATGGGTCTAATGCCCATTAGACATTTAGGATGATGATGATTAGTTTTTGGAAATTTATGAGTACAAAAATGATAATTTTGGCATCAAATTCACTTTATATCTAATGTTGGTTTACTTCTAGAAGACCAACATGACTAACTTGGGTCAAACATGGCCTCATGTTTATGTTATATTGCCCAATTATTCTTTTTTAAGTTTTTTTTTATACATTTTTTGGGTTTGATTTGATCTTTAATGCCTTCTACAAAGTATCATTCATCATATTAGTTTTTAAATGACTCCAATGTCTCTTTAATAAGATAACTATGGAAAATTTTGTAATCAAATTTGAGATTTCTCCTTTAATTAATCAGCTACTACATAGTGAACTAAACATGGAAAAACAACATATAATTTATGTAAAAATTGCTATAAAAGTTTTAAATTACAACTAATAAATTTACATATTCTAGCCTCAGTTAAATTGCAAAGCTGAAAAATATAATAATTCTTAAGTAATCACTATAAAATCAAATAAAATGTAAATAATATTCTTCCTTTTTGATCAAGCTTAACTACTTCAATTTGACATTGTTTCTCACAAGGTATAACATATTCACACAAGTTTTTGAATTTTGAGTGAATTCACTCATCATCTTCTCACAAAATTAAACTTATCATAAGGTTGAAAATAATCTATTCTTCACTACTCAAATTGATTCATATAAGAAAAAATTAAAAAATGAAATGGTTATAATGGGACTAAAGGGTTAGGTAGGTTAACAACAAAAATAAAATGTTAGGTAGGTTAACAACAAAAATAAAATGTTCATAATTAGTATAGCAAGTAAACCATGAAATTGATGTAAAATCTCCGCCATCTCTTCATATCTTGTACATATTCCCTCTTCTTTCATTCTTTTTAAGTGTAGCAAAATCTTGCTAGGTGATTTAAACAATTTTATCTTTTTATTTGATTTGACATGAATTTCCCCTTTTCGTGTTTCCTTTCTATATAGCTCACCAATTCTCACACATTTATTTTATTGCAAACCATCCATCAAAATATCAAATCATAAGTAAAAGCTTTACCAATCACGAATTAGAATAAAATTACCTATTTTTCTTTTTAGGCTAAGGTTTCCTTGGAAAAAGGTTATAATGAAAAAGGTCAGAGTTTTATATTAGGCTCAAAGGGCCTTAGTAATGGATTGTTATATAAAAGGTTTAGTGTGAATGTTATTAATTTTAAATCTTATTTCATTTTATAAAATGAAATGATTCAATAAAAATTAAACAAATTATAAAAGATCTGGTTTACAAAAAAAGGAAAGTTTGGCTAAAGAAATAAAAAAGAAAAATGAATATTGTACCTAACAATAGAGAGAGAGAGAGAGATGCAAAAAATGAGAAAATGAAAAAACAAAAAAAACATTTTGTTAAATAAGAGGAAGTAGGACCAATAAATAACAAAAACAAAAAAGACATCCAACTAGAAAATGGGAGGGGGTTAGAGGAAAAAATGAAGTTTGAATTAATAGGGATGGTAATGAGCCAAGTTAAGCCAAACTTATCGATACACTAACTCAATCCGACACTTAAGCATGACACAAAATTTTTTATACTTAAGCGCGACACAAAATTTGATTATACCTGTCTCATGTCACCTGAGTCTAAGATTGATTATATTTCAGGCAATTAGAGACCCATCCAACTGCTCAAAGCATTGATCTCTCTCCGTCATGAAAAATTAGTAATACTTGATGATCTTCCTTGATTAAGCAAAAAATTGAATAATTTAATCTAAAGAAAACAATTCCAAACACTGAATTGTTGAAGAAAGAGAAAGATGTAAAAAACTATTAGAGTATCTCTTACTCTCCCTCTCTTTGTGTCTCCTCTACAATTTTCTTAATCTATCAAAATTTTCATCCCTATGAACTTTACTTTGCTCTCATTCTTTATCTCTTCTCTTTAACTCAATACCTTCATATCTAAAAACTAAACTTTTCAACCAAGACCACAAGTAGTCTTTCTTAATAAAGGCACTACCTTTAACAATTCTAAAAGATTATTTCCTTGATTACACAAATATTCTTGTACTAAGAAAGATATTGAGGTAGGAAGAAAGATACAAGTGACAAAGATAACAAAGAAAGAAAGGAAGAAGGAAGTAGCAGTAAACAAAATGATGGAAATGACAATAAGAAAAAGAAAGAAATGACATAGGGTTTTTTTTGTTATATATAGTCAAATTTAAAGTTAGGCCGAGCCATAAAGATCGAGATCTAAAGCTAAACGTAAAAAAAAAAAAGTTTAAGGATGACCAAAATTTTTATTAATTCAAATTGAAATTTATTAATTTCAAGTCAAGTTGAACTGACACAATCTTAATTGCCAAACCTATGAATCATGAGAGGGTAACGTATAAAAAAAGAGAAAGAGAAAAGATACAATAAATAGAAAAATGGACCAAAAACAAACAAAAGAGAGAAAAATATAGCACGGGAAGCATGACAAATAAATAACAAACAACTTAGAGAAAAATGGATAGAGTAGAACATAAAGGAGAGAAAGTGGAAAAAAAACAATAAAGAAATTGCTCTCGTTCTTCAAAGGCTCCACCTCTTTTCACCTAGGAAACAACACCAAATATGACATATTATTTCTCTAAAAAATTGTTTTGTTCTTTCACTTTCAATTTCAATACCATCATCTCACTCTTTTAACTATCCTCTTACTATATTGACCATAACTAGTGACTATATATATAGACTTATAGTAAAAACAAAGTAAAAAAATTGGTGAAACAACCCACTACTAGTTAATTTTTAGCAATAATATTGACTAAAAAAAATAAAGAAAACAAACCATAAAACTTGGTCAAACTTTGAATCACTTCTCAATAACCCCACTTGATTCAAAGTTTAAAAACACCAATTTTATTTAAAAGAGCTCATGCTTTGCTTACAGGAGTGACTTTATGAAAATGCCTGCAACTTGCTTACTTGTATGATGAGCCTTCAAACTAATCTCTCTAGTAGAAATAAGGCTTTGAATATAGTGATAGAGAATATCGATGTGCTTGGTTCTACTGTGAAATGTTGGGTTCTTTGTCATTACAATAGTTAATCTATTGTCACAAAAGATCTTTGTTGCACTAATTTGACTTTGGTTGAAATCTAAAGGAAGTCACCTTAACTAAATTGCTTGACAAGTTGAAGAAGTTGTTGTAATTTACTTAGCCTTTGAAGTTGATAGGGCCAACATTTTCTACTTCTTTGAACTTTATGAAATTTCTCCTGACTTAAGATTAAACAAGAAATCAGATGTGCTCTTTCTATCATCGGTGTTACCTGCCCAATAGTTATCTATAAAGCCAATTAAATTAAAAATTGACACTTTTGAATACCAAATTCCATGTTTTGTTGTCCCTGCAATATATCTCAATATTCTATTTACATCTTTAAGGTGAAGCTTGCTTGGATTGTGCATAAATGTAAACACAACTCCAACAAAAGAAGTAATGTCTAACCTTGTATGAGACAAATAGTTTCAACTACCAATAAGGCTTCTAAAATATGTTGCATTTACCATTTTAACACCACCATCACAACACAACTTCTTAATAACATTCATGGTTATGGCAGCAACTTTACAATTGACCATATTAAAATTTTTCAAAAGATCTATTACATATTTCCTTTGTGAATAAATATCCCATTAACTTCTTATTTCATCTTAAGAATAATAAAATAATGCAATAAACCTAAATTAGACATATCAAATTTCTTCATCATATAATCGTAAAATTTAGCAACAATTGACTCATTTTAACCCTTACAAATCATATCATCAATGTGAAGGCATACCACTAAAACATCTATTTGCCTTCTCGTTTTAGATAAAGGGTGAGTTCATTATTACTTCTTTCAAAACCATTTTCTTGAAAATAAGAGTCGATTTTTAAAATATCATGCTTGCGGATCTTGCTTTCAGTCATAAAGTGGCTCTTTCAAACTGTAGACTTTTATCTTCTTTGCTATTAACTACAAAACTTTTTGGCTGTGAGACGTACACTTCCTCTTCTAAGTCACTATTCAAAAAAGTAGATTTGATATTAAATTTGTACACTGACCAATTTAATTTAGCAGCTAAGGTTTAAAAAAGGTCTCACCATCTCAAACAATGGGGGAAAATGTTTTTTCAAACTGGATACCTTGTTGTTTGGAATAATGCTTTACAATGAGTCTTGCCTTATAATTTTTTATGCTACCATCTTTATGATACTTGGTTCTAAACACCATTTGATATCAATAACATTTTTCCTTTTGGTAAGTCCACCAAATCCTCGATTTGATTTTTTTGGAGAGACAACAGTTCCTCTTCTATAACTTTGCACCATTCTTTCTCTTTTATAGCTTCTTTAAAGCAAATAGGATCTCAAACAAGTAAAGAAAAAGAACAAGAATCATAAATTTTTTACAAGGATCTAAATTTCCTTAGAGGAGTTTCATTTGATGAACTTGAAGGTGATGAAGCATTGCTTGCAGGAGTAGAAGGATTGCCCTTTCCTAGTATAGAAGAACCAAAAGTTGTTGGTGGTGGAGCTTGCGATGGTGCAATATTATCTTCTAACACTTGAATATGTTGCTGTTCATTTTCTTCACTTCGAATCCATCTTGCATCTTTATTAAATATTACACGCCTATTAATGGTAATCTTGCCACTAGTAGGATTATATGGCTATATTCTTTAGATTCAAAACAATAACTAATAAAAAATGTTTCTTAAATTTTTCATCAAAATTTTGAGAGTTAGTTTTAACCAAAGTATAAGCTATACAACCAAAAAGTCTTAAGTGGCTTACTGTTGGCCTTCGATTATTCCAGCCACATATGGTGATTGATTAAAAACAACTCTTGTAAGAGACGAATTGAGAAGGTATTACATTGTGGTAATATCGTTCAAAAATGAATAGGAAGACCTTTTTTCCTGCATCATGCTTCTGACTATCTCCGTTGCATTATGGTTCTTTCTCTCAATTACACCATTCTATTTTGGAGTATATAATGATGTAAGTTCCATGCAAATTCCATTTTCCTTATAAAATCATTAAAATTAGTTGAGACAAATTCTCCTCCTTTATCTCTTCATAGTGTCTTTATCAAAAGACCGCTTTTCTTTCCATAACTTATTTAAACTTCTTGAACTTGTCACAAGCTTGAAACTTGTTTTCTAAGAGATAAACCTAAATTTTATAATTATTATCATCTGTGAATAATGAAAAATATTGACTACCACTGAGAGATTCATTATTCATAGGCCCATACAAATCTGCATGAACTAACTTAAGACATTTATAGACTCTTCAAGCCTTTCCTACATAAAAAGGCCTTTTAGTTTGCGTTCTATATTCACAACCTTCATAAAAGACAAGTTTCTTAAGTTTCAGTAATCCATAAACCATTTCCTTTTAACTAAATAACTTCAAAAAATTAATATTCAAATGCCTAAAATGTAAATGCCACCAACTAGTCTCACTATCAATATTAATAACCATAGCACAATTCTCAACCATTGAAATTTATAATGGAAACATTTTAATGTTGGCCATTGGAACTTTAACAATGATTTGTCTAGACTTTTTATCTTTAATAGTGCTTATTATCAAATAGAATTGAATATCCATTAGTCATTAATTGCCCAATACTAAGCAAATTATGAGATATACTAAGAATAAAATCACTTCTTATAAAACCAGTACGTTAACTAAACTTATATTAAAATAAAAAAGCAAAAATAATGTTGAAATAACCAACTGCTAGCTTATTACTAGCAACAATGTTGACTAGCGAAAATAATAAAAATAAACCTCAAAACTTGATCAAACTTTGAATTATTGCTTAGTATTATAGTGAAGCATACTCCTTTATGTCTCTCATTCTCCTCATCACCAACCATTGCTAATCCTTGGTATTGATGAATAATACAAGAATGGTGTTTAAGATTCCATATGGTTAAATTTAATAGTTTTTGGGCTTAGGAATTGTCATCTAGGTCACGATTTTAAAAGTGTAAAGTAGCATAATTAGTTTTTGACATGTAAGTTTTGTATATAGAAAAAGTTCTATATATGATTGTCTGTTATACAAAGAATGGGAAAAAAACATTTTCTAATATTTAGTCTCTTAAGTCATTGAGAATTGCTGTGACATGTGAGATGGTAATGGTTTAGTTAAGGAAGGAAAATATACATGAAAACTATGATTCATTAGATGATGATCAAGTTAGTCTCGAGGGAACTAGTAGTGGACATTTTTGAGGTCGTGCTTGCAATTGGGTTACTATGATTTTGAAAGTGGTTAGGCTTTGTGCAAATTAATTTTGAGGAAGCGATTTAAAAAATTTGTGAATGTACCAGAGGTGACATATGAGGTTGATTCAAAGACTAATTTAGCAGTCTTTGGGATACAATGAAGGCATTTCCAATACACTTGCTATATGGGCCTAGATTATAATCTATGGAATTATAAAGTCTGTGACTGAATTTTTCTTAAAAGAGTTCGATTCCAATGTTATGTTTATGTTGTTGACTTGTTTGGTTGGGCAAGACTTCTTGATAAAGACAATAATTTCATTAATAGATTTCTTGTGGAATCAAAGACAACAATGGTCTTGTACGTGATTAATTTTTCAAGTTTGTATTTGTTATCATTATATGATACCCTCTTCTTCATCATAAAAAAATGAGATACTTATTATGTGTTTTAGTTGATTTCATCTTTTCCTTCCATCTTCTCTTAGGTTTCTTATGAGTTATGAATCCATCATCAACGGCTCGTGGAAAGAAAGGAACTTGAGAATGTTTAGAGGTCAATTTAATTCACATGATGATGCTAATTGAAGAGCATTAATTGGACAAGGTTAGTGGTGATGGTCGAGGGATCTAATATTTCATTATCTCAAGAAATAAAAACTAATTGGAATATCTAATAACAAGTTCAGTTTTCGAGATGTAATTAGTTGAATGATGGTTGTATTTTTGTAAATTTGCCTACGTTGTTGTATCCTAGCCTAGTTGGTATTAATAGCAACTTAACAATTATATTATACTTGCAGCCTTGTTAATATTCTTGTTAATGCCTTACAATAATATTCTTTTTTAACTTTTAAAATAACCATCAAGTGATTAACCTAATTAAGTTAACCCAATTAAGTACCTTTAGTTTAACATATTTGTTGCCCAAAACATTAAATCTTATAAACACTTTCAATAAAAGTATGCCATAAGTTGTCACAATTTAGTAAAACTACTTAACAAAATATAATTAAATAAACAAGTAAATTGATTGCAATACTACTTAATAATTAATAAAAATATATACTACATTTTGTAATCGCTAAACTCAATTTTTGGAACCATTTGTCATCTATTAATCTAGGTTTTAAACTAAAAAATGTTATTATTGTTTACTTGATCCAACACGTAGCTATTTTAGTGGGGATACTACAAGCATATCAAATGATAGATAAAGCACAACAAAAGCTCACCGGATGGAGTGCGAAGTCCTTGTCTTTGGCAAGATGGGTCACTTTAACCCAATCAGTGATCTCGTCTCATCCTACATACACCATGCAAACAACGAAACTACCAAGACAATTCTGCGATGACTTGGAAAAATTAATGATGGATTTTATCTGGGGCTCTAAGGATGGCAAACACAAACCACATCTTGTTAACTGGGAGGCTGTTTATCACCCGAAAAATACAGGGGGCCTAGGGATTAAACAAATTCGTTCCACCAATGATGCCTTGCTTACTAATCTGGGCTTACTTACCAAACCGTCGACGCTGTGGGTGTAGATCTTGCGGGCTAAGTATCACTTTGACAATCTCCACATTCCGCAAACTCTGGATAGGACAAGAGCATCGATAATCTAGAAGGAGATATCCGCTGCCTGGCGATTTGTCTGTCAAGGGCTCAAATGGAAACTTGGTAGTGGCCGCCGAATCAAATTTTGGCTAGATCCTTGGCTAGAAGATTGGGACCCTCTTGTTTCTGTGACCATCTCCCAAATTCCGACATATTTACTATATGCCACAGTAGCTGATTTTGTAGACGAGAGTGGGACTTGGAAATGGAACCTTTTCCAACAATATCTACCCTCTACCATTTGTTTGGATATTGTGGCTTATCGGACACCATCAGATGATATGGGGGAGGACAGAGCAGTGTGGGGACCAGCTTCCCATGGTGACTTCCCCGTAGCTTCTGCTTATAACTTGATTGAAGACAATAGTCCAGAAGATCGAAATAAGCTCTGGGATATGATATGAAAGTGGCCAGGAGCATAGAGGATATGATCATTTCTGTGGCTTCTCGCGCAGCAAAAGTTGCTGACTAACCAACAAAGAGTTGCTCGTCGGTTCACAACGGATGACAATTGTCGTTTCTGTGGTCGAACAGAGACAACATTGCATGCCCTTAGGGATTGTCCCAGGGTCAAATCTTTTTGGTTTCAATTTTCCTCTAAAGTGATCGATACTAAATTCTTTCAACAGGATAAGATGACATGGTGGAAATCAAATATTGCTAAACAACTCCAACTACCTATGAAGGAATGGACTATAATTTTTGGGGTTGCTTGCTGGTATATATGACAATGGTAGAATAAGAGTATTTTTTAGGATGAGTTTGTTTGGCCGGAAGTTGGATCCAAAGTAGTATTGGACTATGTGGCTTGGATAGCTATGGGTCAAGATATAACGGGCAGGGTGCTTACCTCACAAGGGCTATCAATGGGTAAGCCAGTTAGATGGACTCCCCCTGGAGAGGGTTGGATTAATTTAAACACAGATGGAGCAGTGAAACTAGGATCACACCTTGCTACGACTGTCATATTACTTCGGGATTGCAATGGCATATGGTGTGGTGGATTCATGCAAAACATTGGAGGGTGCTTACCAATTATAGTTGAACTATAGGGGGTCCTTTTAGGACTCATACTAGCTTAAGACTTGGCTTTCGACGAGTCATCCTAGAAGTGGACTCTTTAGAAGTAATCAACATTCTTTCTTCATCCGCATTAATGTTGATTGAGGGTTTTTTTGTGTGCAGGATATCAGGGCCTTAATGCGTCACCCTTGAGATATCTAGATTCAACACGTCCATCAAGAAGAGAATCAGAGTGCTGACAACTTGGCTAATTTGGTATTACTATCATGGCCAGGACTTTATATTCTTCAGGAACCTCTGCTTGTCACTTGGGAGCTTGTCCGAAAGGACCTGACTGGCATATTATATCATAGATCACTGTGATAGGATAGTACTAGATCTGTCTCCTTTGTAATAAAAAAAATTGATATATTTTGATTGTTTGCTTGATGCACAAAAAGGTGAAAGAAAGAGTTGACAACACTTCCTTCCTCCTCCTCAAATCTCAACATATGATTCCAGTCAGGGGCTTGTTTTCTTCTTTTAATATTATGTTCTTTGCATTTGTATATTCTCATAAGAGAAAAAAAGAAGAAGAAGAAGATACTTCTCTTGTTATTAAAATAAGACCCTACCAAGAAAAAGGCTCGAATCTGTATGTCAATGTGAAACAGCATTTTCCTAACATAATAGCTTACAGCTGCCGTATAAACCTGAGCTAAGAGATTAAGCACTTTCTTGCTTTGGGCCGTACGATAATGTCCTCAAGTGTAACACTTAGCCGTGGAAAAGCTCGCTGATACCTCAGTTGGCAATGGCAAAGAATCCCATACCAAGTTCGGCTTCCAAGCACCAATATTGGTCATATTCATCTGTGAGCTAAAAGGAAAATCAATATTACGAGCAATCTCCCATTCACTGTCCATGTGTGCCATATTTGAACTCTTCAACGACACAGTTTCGTCTCCATTACGCATGCTTAGTTGCATTTCTTGTGGTAAGATATCCAATGAGAAGCCATTATTGCATTGTTCTTGTGAGTCATCTAAACCTATACTTTCACCGACCTTGCCGTAATCTCCAAGCATCGAAGAAGACATGTTTAACAAGATGGACGAAAAATCGACAGTACATTTTGCAGAGGCAAAACTTTCTAGAGGAGAAAGCAGGAAATTGCTGGTGAGGTCACAGTTTGAAAAGGGAAGCTGAGAGGGTTTGCATGGGAATGGATTTATAGGCTTGTGGTAAGAAAAATCAAGCGGGTTGACAGCAGAAGTTCGTTCAATATGATCATTGTTATAGCTCAAGTGCATTCCTGAACTGTTTTCTGTTGTCATTATCATACTCTGTGAGTTTAAATGAGTGGCTTGACAGGACTTGGAGGGTATATGATTAGATGAAACGGGTTCAGGTAATGTGGAGACCCAAGAGTAAGAGGCAGCTCTGAGTGCTGTGGAGCTGGGTTTCTTAAATATCCTACATATTGCCCATGATTCCTGCACATCCACGAAAAACATGTTTAACAAGATAGAAAATTTCTCTTATGGATCTTGTGAGGCATCAAGATATGCGAAGCGCAAGATGGTTGAGTTTAGAAAAGTGATTATGAAATGAATCCTCTTTAATCTATTATTAAGCAAAGGATGAAAAGTATCAGAAATAACACTAAGTAGATGGAGAAAGAAAATGATAAAATGCAGTCTGATTGATAAGAAGAATTTCCTATTAAAAGATGATATCTTGAAATTTTCATGAGCCAGCCCTTTTGTGTCATGCTACCCACCTTCTGTCAACATTTGAGCTATATATACTAAGATATGTTCAAGTAGATAAAGAGGATT
Source organism: Erythroxylum suave (assembly GCA_027563595.1). NCBI lineage: Eukaryota > Viridiplantae > Streptophyta > Magnoliopsida > Malpighiales > Erythroxylaceae > Erythroxylum > Erythroxylum suave. The sequence goes on from JAOSBN010000001.1 coordinate 2,145,317, forward strand.
CAAGATACTTTACATTGGCAGGAATAGTTTTATCAATGAATCTCTTTGGAGGCCCAGAGTCAGTCAGGGAAGGCAAACGAAACTCATGCATCATCCAGTCTGTTTTGATCCCTTTGGCAGCCCTACCTTTGTAAAAAACAAGCGATTTCTTCAATCCTATACACTTGTTTCCTTCTGAAGAGTAGATAGGCCTGTCTGTTCCTGTAGCTTTCCAAAATCCTGCACCTGTAACTCTATTAGGCCTTGCACTGTTCCTGTATTTTCTGTCCCTAGGACAGTAGAAATACCACTCTTTTTCACCTGTAGTAGCCATTTCTTTTGGAGCAAAAGATTAGACAAGAATAACACAAACTCGTAAGATTCAAGTAGATATTTGATGAAAACTTGAAGAAATAAACAGATATTCATACAAGTACGTGCTTAAGGGTGGAGTTATCTTACTTGGAAGATCCCAGGGGTCATATTTATAGATGTCTAGTTGCTTGATAAGCTCAATCGAGAGAGTTCTTTGTTGGATCTTTCTCTTCAGGTAAAAACCTACAAGCTCTTCATCGGTTGGATGAAACCTAAAGCCTGGTAACATAAGTTCGTCTGTTTTTTCTACCTCACTTTTCTCATCCATTTTTTTATCCTTCACAGCTGGCTATCAAAGCTTTGTAGATGAAATTAAGACTTTGATCGTTATCAGTTAAAGCAAGTCTGAAAAGCCAAGAGCTCAAGGACTCTGAAACAAAGTCACAAACCCTAGAGAAACAAGCAAACCCTAGCAAGAACTTCCAAGACGTGAATTTAAAGAGACCAACCAACTTGTACAATATTAACTTCACTTAGGTTTGACACAATATATGCTTCCTCAGAAGGGGTTTGCCCCCGAAGGATCAGCCGCCTTTTCTGGTGACTTTAAAGCCAGAGTGTGTGTTTTGCGAGGATAGCTTTGGCTCACAGTACATAAGCAAGTTAATGGCATACAAATCTTAATTACTATAACAATTACCAAGAAACGCAAAGTCAAGAAATGGATTCGACTTTAGGTTAATCCAAGTGGAGGAATCTCAAAAACCACCAAATCAACAGTTCATAGGGATAGTAAACTTTTAAATATTTAGATTTCCCATCTACCACCATGAAACCCACGACCCAGTTCTTGCTCTATACACTGCAAATTACGACAATGCAAGCTTCCAAGAAAGCAAATTTTTTATTTCTGGCCTTGTTTGAATCATTAGTTGGTAACCGGACCGGCGCCAAGTCCCAAGGTTAAAGCTCAAAAATATATTCAATCATGGAATTACAGCAACATTAGTTTACATTAGATATAGACTTAGTAATCTCAGAATCTGAAATCCCGGTTTCTATTCCATTCCCTTAGCTTCTATTCCACTGAACCTGTCAGATTAATATTTCATTATATACTAACAAAAGAATATAAAGATACTATACCGAGCAATTGTATGATACGACTAACTAAACGGGACCACCTGCCTCTAATGAGACATGTATGGTTAGATTATGTGTTGAACCTTTTGAGGGTATCCCATCTATATTTCAGAGTTGTGTCTAATTATCGCAGTATCCGGAGTAAACATATTGACTTTCCATGTCATATCAAACTCTTTGACTTGGGGATGCTCTAGGAGCACTACAGTCTAACAGTTCTTTACCTTTTTCTATTTTTCAAGCTTATAACTTAATTTAACATCATGGGATTTAATGGTCCTTACTCTGTGAAAATATGTAAAAGAGGCAGACCTAGCTTCATCTGTCATCTGAAAGACACAAAAGCAGTATATGCAGTTGAGGTTAAGGGAGCTCAAGGACTATATATGTATATATCATAGAATGTGCGTCCAACTCTTTTCCGGATAGATCATCTATTGATTCTTTTTTCTTTTCTTTTTTTTATAAGAACACGGAATCTAAGTTTAGGTTATATCAAAGTTTTAATCTATGAAATGCAACCCTAAGTGTGTCCACAACAGTGCAATTGCATGAGCTCTTTATAGTATTTCGCCATAATAATTACGGTACGTTTCTTGTAAGTAAGCCTATATCATTGACAATAACTTACAATCACACCATAACTTCTAAAAATTTGAATACATACATAAATTCAACACTACTTGTGAGCTAATACATATATCAACATATAAAGAGATTTTACCAATTGTATTATAGATATAATTGTTTTGGATAGGGAAAGTCAAGTAAGCGCATGAATCTCAAGACTTTCTTGTTTATGGTAATTGAACAATGAAACTATATAGAAGTTCGAATTCCCTTTTTGAGAAACCCTCACTTCACGGTAAGATTTAGTGGTTCATTTCATGAATTTGCTAAATGTGTCCAGTGGTCGGTTAGCACTATAACACTGAAAGTAACTAGCATGAAATTAATGGTCAAGTTTCAACAAGTCAAATCACAAATGCCAAACTGTTGGGACTCCAAATTCAATGATGCCCAAAAATCTAGCCCTCGGTTTGTAACTCTTTTTGTCCGTTCCTTGACCTAGGGTTTGTCACCCAAGCGTGTGACTAAAGCTCAACAGAAATAAATTAAGACGTGTAAAATTCTTAAAACCCAAATATCCATACCTCTTTCTAAGTGAACTCATTTACCCCAACAATGAAAATCATGCAACTTAATTATTAGTCTAATTAAATATATGTGGTAAACAAGACCAATAACCTAGCTCCAGTCCTTCAGTCACTTTAAATCTAAAACCACCAATATGTAAAAATATCCTTTGATCAAATCATATGTTTTATCAATTTCTCAATTTTGTGGGTGAAGGAGAAATGATTCATGAAAATGGTTCACCTCGTACTTGTTTAATAGCGACAGACCTTTTGTGATTCCTATTTTGCTTTTATAAAGATTTTAATTAATCTGTTATGTCTAATTTATGTTTAACTCATGGAGCGTACCTAATTAAATTATAGAATTTTTGCATCTGGTAGGATGTGCTAACTAGATATAAAGCATGATTAATGGAGTTTAAAATTATAAATCAAAAGTATAGAATTATATGTTAACAGTAACTATCTATCAAGACATTATTCAGAAGCACTAAAAGTTAAATATGTATTATAAAGTTAATATTATATAGTGTACCCTCCGGCAAAGTCGCGATAAGTCTTTAAATATATAATTCATGCACTACTAGTATTAAATTGTCCAAGTCGGTGCTCTGCATCATTTTCTTTATAAATTTTATTTGAACATTTTATATTTTATTTAAATTAATATAATTAATTATTATTTTATTAATATAACCACGTGATATTTTTGAAAAAATAATATTTATTTTATAGCTCTCCCATGAAACACATATGGGCAATGCTCCTTCGTTGCATCCATTGTCATTTCAATTCTAGCCCAAGCCTAATCTTCTCCAGAACCTGAAATCCAAAATATAAAGAAACAAAATTTAGTTCAAAATCCACTATGTAAATTTCCAAAGCAAGGGCCTCAAAGTCTGTGGCTGAAGATGTACATTTGTGTTATCTACTTCGTTGAGGCTAGAGAATCAAGATAACATGATTGCATAGGAAATTCTTTGGGGCTGGTAGACTAACCAGAAAGGCTTCCTGAATATAAGATTGAACAGTCAAAATAAGAATACTGACAATCAACGGAAGCTAATAATTGGAGTAAGGTTGGTTTTAGAATGAAGGGCAACGTAAACACAACATTTAGATAGCTACAACTGGAGTTCAAATAGGCCCCAAATTAAGTTTTAGGATTAAGATGATTTAGAAGTATTCAAAGATCCACATTTGCTAGAGGTATAAAACGCAAACTCATCTATAAATTTACCATAACAACGAGTTAAACCAGCTGTGAGAGAAGCAACTTCCCCTTTAAGCCTTTAACATTGCTTAGAGAGCACGCGTTGCCTCTGAGAATTCACAGTGCTTTGGTAGAGCAAAATCTTATTCTTTTTGATATTGAATACAACTTTGGTGTACACCAATATATACAACTATGCCTTCCTATCTTACCTATAAAATGGAGTAATCAACTTTTCAAAAAGATGCCAAGAATATGTTTTCTACAATACACTTATAAAATATTTACATAAAATTTGTTCTTAAAGTGGGCATCACATAATCGCCCAATAATCTCCTTCAAGTTGGACTATGAAAGTTATGGATGCCAAATTTTCAAGAAACTATTCAAAATGTTGTCATCCTAATGCGTTGGTCAAAATGTCAGCCAACTGATTCGTGGCTCGAACATAAGATATGACAATGTTTTCGCATTATATTTCATCACGAACAAGGTGGCAGTCGATGCTAATATGTGTTTTTGGTTCATCAAATATCATATTTGTAGTATCGTGATGGGGCTTCACTATTACAATAAAAATGCATTAGTCGGTCATGTGACACGCTAGAAATTTAAGTAAACCCTTAAGCCATTTCAACTTGTAGCTGGTTGTAGCCATTGAGCAGTACTCGACTTCGACGAAGGATTGGGATACTACCTACTACTTTTTGTAGTTCCAATAAATAGCAAAGAAACTTATTAAAACAAAAATAATTAGTAAGAGTGCATCAAGTCATCAGACAACTTGTGCAATCAGAATTATAATACATATACAAGCGCATATCACTATTTGCACTTAAAAGAATGCCTTGTCTAGGATTTCCCTTAATTATCGTATAACTCGCAATGCAACCTACCAATGCTCTTACTAAGGGCAGTGCATGAATTAAGATTAAACATGAATATAAGAACTAAGCTCATGCTCGATAATAGTAATATAGATCAATCGACTTACCAACTGCTGATACTGCTAAAGATCTTCTAAGAATGCGCCTACAGCTATTGCCAACCAATGTTTTTGCTATATGGGAAACAATGTTCGTTTTTCTTCTAGTAGTCCAACTTCTGCAATAATGTCAAGTGCATACTTGCATTGGCAAAGAAAATTTCTTTCTGGTTCACGGGCTACTTTAATGCCCAACAAATACTAAGAGCACCAAGATCTTTCATATGGAAACATTTGCTCAAGTACTCTTTGAACTTCTCAATGGCTTGCAAATTGTTACTAACTATGATTAAGTCACCAACATAAACCAACATCTTAGGCAAACATCATGTTTTGTTGTAGGTAAATAATGAGTAATCTAAGTAAGACTCTGTTGGCTTTTCAAGGCTACTATTAGCTTGGAAAACTAACATCATATAAACTTTCTCATCCAAATCATTATACAAAAATACAATATGGAGATCCATTCTAAAAATGTCCTCACTATCATCACTATCTTAGCTATAAGAGCAAAATCCTTAATGCAGTCTAAACCTTCCACTTATAATCTATTTATAAGAATCACAAAATGAGCATTATAGTGCTAAAATGTCCTATCTGAATTGTACTTGATCTTATAAATCCAATTACTACTTATTACCTTATTCTTTAGAGGCAAGGGTTCTAAAGTCCAAGTTCCATTGTCTTTTAAAGCCTATATCTCCTATTTCATAGCATTTCTCCATTTGTTATTTTTCACTATCTCAAAAAATCAAATAGGTTCAATTTTTGTTGCAATTGCTACCAAGAAAGTACGATATCTGGGAGAAAAATTAGCACACATCACATAATTTTCTCTGGCATAATTAGTACCTGAGGACTGTGGTTTGGATTGGCTTAAGCATGAGTGTCTCATAGATAACACATTTTATGCATCACATACTCCTTCAATAAGACAGATGGCTTGCACTCCCGATGTCCCCTACCAGTTTTTTCATAGTTTCTGTAGCAAATACATTCTGATCATTATTCCCTAGGTCAACATCGAGGTTATCATAAGCAATATATCTTGTCTCCTATTTCCCTTCCTGGCATCTTGGACTTGTTCTATAAGTACATCATTTTGTCTCTTGACTTTATTACCACTATCACTCTTCCTTGGGCACCCTCTTACATCTACGCCACCATCATCTTCGACACTCCCCTATCTCCAATGCTTCCTTACTTTCTGATTCCATTAACATCATCATCAAATATGGAATCATTGGGTACATTAGGTAAAATTTCTATACTACCCATACTCTATTCCATAGGTTTAACATATGAAAAAATATTTTCTTGAGATGTTATATCCAATCGAAGAGACAACATTATAATACTTCAAGTACCATTTCCTCGAGACCTGTTTCAAACCATATATGGACCTTTTCAACTTGCATACAAGATGCTCCTGACCCTATTTTTGAAAACCAATAGGTTGATCTATATAAACGCTTTCAGACAAATCACCATTCAGAAAAGCGGCCTTGACATCCATTTGGTACAGCTCTAAGTCAAAATGAACCACCAAAGCTATCGCAATACATAAGGAGTCTTTAGTAGAAACAGGTGAAAGGTCTCCTTGTAGTCAATCCCTTTCTTTTGACTATAACCCTTAGCTACTAATCTAGCCTTGTACCTTTCTATTTCTCCTCTGGAGTTGCGTTTAGTCTTGAATACCTACTTGCAGCCAACAGTGTTACAACCAGGAAAAATCCCACTAACTCCCAAACATCATTTTGTCCCATAGAGAGTAATTCTTCCTCCATAACATTTTTCCACTGAGAAGAGTGAGGACCAGTCGTAGCTTCCTGAAAAGTGCAGGGATCAACAGGTCACTAATATGGAACTCATGTTCCTCCAAATATACATACTCCTCCCTTTAAGTGGATTTACGTACTCTTTCAGAATCTTCTCAATGGCACTTGCTCTTCTACTTGGCTTGGTCCTCCCTCCATTAAGGGTTGTGGGATAGGAAGGTCAACATTTCCAATAGGATCAATAACTGGAACAACTTGAGTCGGGGATGCTAAATCAATGGGTACATGTACATCTACATCCTTTACATTGATGGAAACATCACGTGGCTCTATGATCTCACTATCCATGGAATCTTCCAGAAAAACAGCTCAATTAGATTCAATTATTCTAATCGAATGAGATGGATAGTAAAATCTGCATCCCCTAGAGCTAATGCAATAGCCAATGAAATACCCACTGATCATATTGGAGTTAAGCTTCTTCAACTGTGGGTCATAAGGTCTTACCTCTGCTTTGCAACCCTAAATGTGGAAATGATGCATACTCGGTTTCTTACCGGTAAATAGCTCATGTGGGGTTTTGATCACCGATTTACTAGGCATTTGGTTCAAGATATAGACATCACTCTTCAAACAATCACCTTATAGATATTATAGCAAAGAAGAATGTGCAAGCATACACCTCACCATCTCCATAAGAGTACAGTTTCACCTTTCAGCAATCCTATTCTATTCCGGTGTACCAGGCATTGTATATTGAGCTTTAATTCTACCAATCCTGAAGAAATATAGCAAATGGCCCAGGGTTTTTGCCATCTTTATTATGTCTACCATAAAACTCTCCTCCTTTATCATAACTAACTACCTTTATTTGCTTATTTGTTTTGAGTTTCACAACTGCTTTAAAGCTCTCAAAAGCCTCTAAAGAATCAGACTTTTCACGAATGAGTTCGATCCAACCAAATTTGGAATAGTCATCAGTGAAAGTATTAAAATATCTGTAGCAACCTATAGTTGCTGGAGTGATAGGACCACAGATATCAGTGTGGATAAGCTCTATAATTTCTTGACTTCGAGTACCTACCCTTTTCCCTATCTTGCGGGAAAGCTTGCCCTTAATGCATTCTACACAACTATTGAGGTCTAAGAAATCCAGTTCAGGTAAAATGCCTTCCTTAATCATTCTCTCAATTCTCTCTTTGGAAATAGGACCAAGGGGTCTGTGCCATAGCATAGTAGAATTATCATTCAATCTATTGCATTTAGTGCCACTAACAGAATTCACAGTTGGTTGATTGGAATTGAATTGCAACATGTATAAGCCTTCAGAAAGAATACTATAGCCAAGAATGCAAGAATCATACGAAATGGTAACTTTCCCATTACTGAAATGAAAAGAATATCCACATCGATCCAAAATAGAAACTGAAATCAAATTCCTCTTCATAGAGGGTACATAAACAGTGTCATTAAAATCCAAACATGACCAGAAGGTAATCTTAAATTAACAAGCCCTACACGCTTCACTCCTACTTTGTTACCATCTCTATCCGTAACTTGTAATTCCCATAACTTGGCCTCCTACTCCTTTTGAATACCTGAAAGGTGATTGCAATATGAATAGAGGCCCCAATATCCAACCACCAAGAATTGATCGGAATATCAACTAAATTGGATTCAAAATAAACGAAGGCTAAAGGATTACGTTTCTTCTGTTTCTTTTCAAGCCAACTTTTAAACTTCCTACAATTAGCCTGCTTGTGCCCATACTTCTTGTACCAGTTACAGCTACCTTCAAAAGATTTCTTAGTATTTACAGCCTTCTTCTTATCAAAAGAGCATTTGAACTTCTTGCCATTATCAGACTTCCTCTTTTGTGTGGAGTTATGTATAATAGCCTGAACAGAATGAGATGTGCTCTTCTTCATATTTTCTTCTTCT
>JAOSBN010000001.1:2159422-2171037 GCA_027563595.1 Erythroxylum suave
TTTTTTGAAAAGCTCCAAATTTGAGCTTTTGAAAAAGCTGTATTTTAGCTTTTAAAAAAGCTATTTCTACTCCAAAAGTATTTTTGAAGTTTACAGCCAAACACTCATTTTTCTTTAAAATAGCTTTTGCGGTGGAAAAAAGTACTTTTCCACCAACTAAAAGCTGAACCAAACAGTGCCGAAGTCAACTAACCAAACTTGAGATAATTAAACCTCAGATCCAATTTTTTTAAATCAAGCTTCTGGCTAAGCTCAGACTTGGGTTGCTTAGGTTTAGCCAAACTCTTATATGCAAAACGACGAGTTTAGATTTTATTATTTTAAATTAAAAAATAATTGGGCTCAAATTTGCTGCCTCAAACCCGATCCAACCTTAAGTGAGATTGTCTTTGGCCCAATCAAGCTTGGGCCTACTGCCATGGGCCTTGAGTCGGTTCCATCCAAGCCCTAGCCCGACCTGACTCATTATCATCCCAGCATACAAACCCACCATTTCAAAGTAGAAGAAATATATTAGAAGAAAAGTACTATAATCTCATTTTGTTTTAGGTTTATGGATATATCAATGGGTCGGCAGAGCCGGATTGACAATAATAATAATTTTTTTAAAAAATGACATCATTTTTATTATAAGTATCGGTCCATTCGACAATAATAATAATTTTTTTTTAAAAATGACATCATTTTTATTATAAGTATCGGTCCTTAAGCAGCCCAAATGCCAACTCTAGATATATCTTTATATTTGCTTCTAGTGGAAATTTAAAATAATAGTAATAACCCATAAAAATTGGGCAATCAGCCCCCACATGCTTGCATCTTAACTTGAAAAAGTCAACATGCCCATGTTTTAAAGTTGAAACAGAGAAACAAAAAGCCTTTGTCATCAGATAGATTCCAACCACTCTCGGTCTCATGATTTGACTGCTTAAAAGCCACCACATTCACACCAAGCCCATCAACATCAGCATCGCAGCCGTCCGTTAAGACTCTGATCATCACAACTGTCTCAGATCCATCACGTCACGAATCCCCAATTTTCTTCTTGTTCTTTTGCTTTTCACATGAACCAAACGGTGTGATACTAATTTATAATAACAATTAAATACTAATGCAATTCAAAGAGTTTTGGTTTGTTAATTAATTGCGTATTTACATTAATTTCACAAGTTTATCTTACCGAACGTTCAGGAAAGAAAGTAACTTTATAAATAACTCTGGATATATATATATCTGTTTATAACAAAATGCCTAACTAAGAAGTAGTTTAACGAACAAAGCTTTCTAAAATAGTGACGTTCATAAACTGGAAGTGTTCTTTATACTTGTCCAAGATGTCCTTACAATTCACAAAATTCACACACTGGATGAGATAGAGTCTAACACTAGATCCCATCTTTATTTTTTTAATGATCATTTCATAGTAAGTTTTAAGTCGGTGATCAGAGCCAGGGATTTCAGAGGCTTATTGACAAGTTTTGGTGGGATTTTTTTTCTTTTTTTGATTGGATCATTGAGATCTCCTCCACCGTCTCATTTTTTTCTTCATCATTTATATCTGGGTTCTGGATAAAAAGCTGCAAGATTGAAGCTTTACGTTTTGCCAACCCATCGGTGAGATCTCTTCTGTAATTGGGTGGTGGGATCTCCGAACCGGTGCTTACTTTTCTTCTTTTTGTTATTGGTAAGTAAACTGTTTTTGGCGTAAAGGATTTAAGAAATAATTACCTGATTTGATCATATTTGTTGTCATCTTCGTTGAACTTTGCTTTTTTTTTTTTTGGAGACCCTTCTGAATATAGAGATAGGTTATCGAGGTATGGATTGGATCGAGATGTTTTCTGCCCGTTATGGATGATTGAGGATTGATTTGTTGTATTTGGAAGCTTAAATTTGATGTTGTATGTTAAATCTTTGATTTTATTTTGGGACTTTATCGAGAATAGAGGAATGGAGTAACTTGCTTGTTATTATTCAGTTCGAATTCCAAGTAATGTCATTGAAATATCTGGATTTGGTACTCGAATGGATAAGAATTTTGCTTCAGTTTCAATTTGTCGTTGTTATGCCTTGTAGAAATGCACAAGAGATTTGTATAATTAGCACAGGTTTGGAGTCAAGATTTTATTTATTTGCAGAAAAATCCTAATTTTGCTTTCCTTTTCATGATCGTTTTCATTGATAGTTATTTTGATCTTTGCTAGTGAACGGTTTGCTTGATTTTGTTTTCCTACATCTTCTAGAAAGCTTGTTCTCCATTTTTACCCTCATGTACTAAAGAATATGTGCAAGCTTTGAGTTTTCTTCTTGTATCTGGTTAAGTTGTGTACTAAACTGATCGATTAATGATTTCAGGGGCGCAATGGCGTTAAAAACTAATTCAGCTGATGGTAGAACTAGAAGTACCATACAGATCTTCATTGTAGTTGGATTATGCTGTTTCTTCTATATATTGGGTGCATGGCAAAGGAGTGGATTCGGAAAGGCGGACAACCTTGCTATGGCAATTACTAAGAACACAGGGGACTGCAATATATTGTCGAGTTTAGATTTTGAGACTCACCATGGTGGTGAAGTTGGTTCTGATTCTGATTCAAAGCCCAAAGTGATTGAGCCTTGTCATCCTAAATACATTGATTATACACCCTGCCAAGATCAAAGTCGTGCCATGACATTCCCAAGGGAAAACATGATTTATAGGGAGAGGCATTGTCCTCCAGAAGAAGAGAAGCTACATTGCCTAATACCAGCTCCTAAAGGTTATGTAACTCCTTTCCCTTGGCCAAAGAGTCGTGACTACGTGCCCTATGCCAACGCACCTTATAAAAGCCTTACTGTTGAGAAGGCTATTCAAAACTGGGTTCAGTATGAAGGCAATGTATTTAGGTTCCCAGGTGGTGGAACTCAGTTTCCACAAGGAGCAGACAAGTACATTGATGAGCTAGCTTCAGTCATACCAATGGCTAATGGGACGGTTAGAACTGCATTGGACACTGGTTGCGGCGTGCGTTTCAAACCTCTAAATTTTGTGTCACCCACTTTTTTCAATTGATTTGGGCTTAGTGGTTGTGCTCTTAGCTGATTATTGTCTGTTCTATTGGTTAATTCAGGTTGCCAGTTGGGGTGCATACCTTTGGAGTAGAAATGTGATAGCAATGTCCTTTGCACCGAGGGACTCTCATGAAGCACAGGTTCAGTTTGCTCTAGAAAGAGGTGTTCCTGCTGTTATTGGGGTTCTTGGTACCATAAAATTGCCATACCCTTCCAGAGCCTTTGATATGGCTCATTGTTCTCGTTGCTTAATTCCTTGGGGTGCTAATGGTGAGAGTTATTGACATGATGGAATTGAGTTGTCTGTGTTGTACATTGTCCTCGGTCTGATTTGTTCCTACTTTTTATTGCCTTAACTTGCCATATACAGCTGACACAATGGGCTCTTATCTTTGCAGGTGGAATATACATGATGGAAGTTGACCGAGTTCTTAGACCTGGTGGTTATTGGGTGCTTTCTGGACCTCCAATCAATTGGAAGACTAACTACATATCATGGAAACGTCCCAAAGAGGAACTTCAGGAGGAACAAAGAAGCATCGAAGATGTTGCCAAGCTCCTTTGCTGGGAAAAGAAGTATGAGAAGGGTGAAATTGCAATTTGGCAAAAGAGAGTGAATGCTGACTCCTGTCCTCAACGACAAGATGATAAATTCTGCAAGTCTGCCGACACAGATGATGTTTGGTACGCATTGGTTTAAATTTTCATTAATTGGTTGTGCATAAATGTTGACCACATTTTAGTACTATGTGATTGTCTCCTGTCTACTGCAAAGTACATATCTTTTCATTAGGAAACTTCTTAAATGTCTCTATATACTTATCTTTTAAATCAGTACTCTTTGTGGGGTTTGACAGGTATAAGAAGATGGAGGGTTGCATCACGCCATATCCTGATGTTAGTAGTTCAAGTGAGGTTGCTGGTGGGGAATTGAAGACATTCCCCGAGAGGCTTTATGCCATCCCTCCTAGAATTTCTAGTGGTTCTCTTCCTGGAGTTTCGGTTGAGACATATCAAGAGGATAGCAAATTGTGGAGGAAGCATGTGAATGCTTATAAGAAAATCAATAAGCTTATTGACTCTGGGAGGTACCGCAACATTATGGACATGAATGCTGGGTTGGGAGGTTTTGCTGCTGCACTTGGGTCTCCAAAACTTTGGGTTATGAATGTTGTTCCTACCATAGCTGAGAAAAACACACTGGGTGTAATATATGAAAGAGGATTGATCGGAATTTATCATGATTGGTATGTACGTCTTGATTGTTCCACTTTTGTCTTTTGATATGTCCCCGCACTCCAGGCAACTTTTTTCCAGTGTTCATTCTTGGGAAATCTCAAATCAAATTTGTTTTTCGTTACGTCTTAATCAGGAAATAAGAATGTTGATGGACAGAATTTATTTTGCTATTTCAGGTGTGAAGCCTTCTCCACATACCCAAGGACATATGACCTTATTCATGCAAATGGTGTTTTCAGTTTGTACAACAACAAGTGAGTATTGCACTCAATTCTTTAGGTGGAAGGAGAAATGAACTTTTTCCCTTCCACTGTTTCACTTATGTTCCTTATGTTTAGTTGAGAAGATAATTCTTGTTTCACTATGGTTTGGTTGCATTTTTCATCTAGACGTTTACCAACAGTGACAATGTTCTTATTTGTATTTCTCTATGCAATAGCTTAGCAATATGAAATTCTTTTATGGATCTAAGTTGATTGCTCTCCGTATGACATTTTGCATCTTGCCTAACCAGTGGATTATCCATTTTTGAAAGACCTGCCGATCACCTACTCCATCCACCTTTTGCAATGTAAGATTGCTGCTGGTGAAGTAAATTGATTCCACAAAAGTGTCCTGTTTATAAGTGGACTGCAGTTAATCTACTCATAGGCCCCACGTAGTAGACTTTCCTAGTATGACCGGGTGATGACTTTTTACCATATTTGATATGGCTGAATGCAGACCAGAAAGGCCCTATCTGCTTTTATGATGCAATCATGCCAAGTCTGAAACAGCAGTTTTCGTCACCAGGACTTTGCATTGCTAATAGTCATTTTCAGTTTCTAGTTTCTTTGTGTCTTTTATTATCATGAGGACCATCCTGGAGACCAATTTGGTTACGTGTTATGGTTGAAGCCAACTCAACTAACATTATTGAATAAATAAATGCAGATGTAACATAGAGGACATCCTTCTGGAGATGGATAGGATTTTGCGACCTGAGGGTGCTGTCATAATTAGAGATGATGTTGATGTGCTAGCTAAGGTGAGAAAGATAATAGGAGGAATGAGATGGGACGCCAAAATGGTGGATCATGAAGATGGACCCCTCGTGCCTGAGAAGATATTAGTTGCTGTCAAGCAGTATTGGGTCGCGGGTGAAAACTCCACATCCTCACAATAAATGTTGACTTCACTCTAAGATGGTCCAAACAGGAAAACTCGTCTGATCCAACTTGTGATCTAAACAATATGTTATGCACCGGCACTTTCCTCAGGATACCTGAGCACAGGAAGATGGTTGGTTCTCTACGTTTAACAACGAATTGCCCCTTGTTCTTTGATCCGTTTTTGTAGTAATCTATAGATACAGCAACAAAGCTTTAACGTGTTGACTGTCAAATCATTTTTTGGTTCTTCTCCGCAGTCGTTGGAGATTATTTTTTTAAAGCCAGGTACTCTCATCTTTAGTCTAACTTCTGTTTTTTAGAGTCGAATCTGTTTCTGAAAGCTCTATCTGAAACTGCTGTTGCCATCATTTTCTAGTTCGTAGCTTGTTAATTTGCAATTAGTAAATGAGACTTACATGACTAAATGAAAAGGTACACTTGTAAGGGGGAGAAAGCAGGATTTACTATGAAAGAAAATAATAGAGAAAAGGATTGAATGCCGAAGGCATGCTTAAGACTCCTTTTAGTAGTCAGCCTCAAAATTGGCAGTTCTAAGCCCCTTTCCCATTTGCCCAGGGAATCCTATGATTTTTGCTCTCTAGAAAGAAGGCTAATTCTCATCTCGGAGCCAAGTTGCACACTTAAAAGTGAGTTCGGTTACCCTAGCTTGAACAACGAACTTAATTATGTTTTTTAGAACAGAGGAACCCGCAACCTATCATTTACATGCGTATTGGCTAAACTTCTGAATTGACGCAATAACCTATAAATTACGTCAACTGGATATTTCACACTAGGCAAATTCTATACGATAGGCTCAATCGAGAGAGTGCAGGTAGAGGGATTTGAACATAAGGGGGAACTCAACTATCCCCAAAAGCCTTCCATTGGCTTTGTGACCTTCAGGTTCTAATTCAGGATCTTCTGTTACATGGATTTATTGAGAAATGAGGTCATAGGCACATAGGTTCAAAACCAGATCGACTACTTCAAGAGCGCTCATCCATAAACTAGTTATTGGTACAAATATCATAAAGAAATGTAACCAACATTTATTAAAAAAAGCAAACCCAAAGATTTGGGGTCAAAAGCGGTTAGTGATGACCATTGAATAAGTTTTTTTCATAGTTAAGTGCACAAAATGTATTTGCACCATAGGACCAGAACTCTTTGACTTAGTTTTATACTTGTGCTGACCTACTCCCACTGACCTTCATATATAGTCATTGATCAATAATGTTGTTTTAACCCATAAATTAACATATGAAGCTTATAAATTATGTTTTTTGTTATCTCAAAACTAATTGGTTGAATTATGTACGCATTCACTTTACTCTCCATTTTAAAAAGTTATTCTTACATCTGTTTGATGAAGTCCAAATTCAAAATGACCCATAATTTTTGTAATGATTTGCAGAGAGTTCTCAGTGAAACAAGAAAAAAGGTATTTTCGTAATCAATACCTTCTTGTTTCCTATATTAGCCTTATTTTGTACATCTCTATCTTAACCTTTAGCATAGCAATTAGTTTTGAGTACCCATTTGCATCCACTCTGTCTATAAACTTTTGGTAACTCTAGCAAGCTTTGCACTTCATTTTATGAAATATAATTTATCTTACCATTCATAAAATTTATCTAAAAAATGAATTGAGGACTAGAGATGACTTGTTTATAGGTAGTTGTATTTGAAGTGTCGCTAATGTTATACTCGCACTCTTCCAAGTATAATGTAATTGTCAGAGATTGTAGCTCTCTAAACCCTTTTTGATCTCTTTAGAAACACATCTTCTATAACTACAATTTTTAGCTCTTCTGTAACTTGTTCAATATGTTTGTCCTCAATGACTACTAGATGTTGGTCAATCATGGGACCAACTATTAGAGTAGAAGAGATAGGCATATAAATAGTGATTGGGTGTTCTTTGAACATAATCTTCCTATACTATTGGCTTCTATAAGTGTCATCCTCAAAATAGATAGCCTAATCTGATTCAATAACTCTTACAGTATATGACAAATAATATAATTTAGAGCCCCTTAATCTCACATAATAACCAATAAAGCAATCACTAATGATATAAGGATCAAGCTTCTTGGATTGTATAGTGTAAGTCTCACTTCTTCCTTACGACCCTAAAAATGAAAGTGACACAAATTGTTTCTATGATCACATTTCATAAAGAGTATTATAACAAACTTATTGCACACTTAGTTCAAAATATAAGCTACAATTCTCAAAGCACCCCCTATGAGAAATTTGGTAAGTAAGAATTTGCCAATATATATCGCACTGTAATAACAAGTGTGTGATTTTTTTTCACAATTCCATTTTATTAAGATGTAACAAACATTGTGTATTGAGTATCATTTCCACACTCCTATAGTTACCCAACAAAGGATCCAAAATTGCATTCTACCCTATCATATCTCTTATAATATTCACCACCTCTATTAGAGTGAATCACTTCAATCTTTTCACTTGTTAAAGTTTCACTTTTACTTTACGGGCTTTAAAGGCTTTTAAAGAATCAAACTTCTCATGAATGAGCTCAATGAAAGTGATTAAAAATTGTAAACACCCGTTGTTGAAGGAGAAAAGGGCTTGTAAATATCGATATAGAATAACCCAAGTAGTTTTATGCACTTGTCAACTTTGGTGGTTCTAACCTTAGTAGACAACTTTCTTTTGATGCATTTAATACAAGTGTTGAAGTATGAAAAATCAAGACATCCTTTATCAATCTTTTCATTCTTTGTTTAGAAATATGACTTAATCACTTGTACTAGATAATAAAAGATTTTTCATTCAACTTTGACCTATTTATGGTAGTAACATTATTAAAAGAAGAAGAAGAAGAAGAAGAAGAAGTAAAAAGAGACATATCCAATAAATCAAGTTTATAAAAAATACCACATAAAATTATTTCAATCAAAATAGAGTCACAATACAAATTTACTTTTCTAGCCTTAAAAAAGAAAATTAAAATAAATTATTTACAAAATGGATACGGAAGCTAAACTCTTCTTAATTGAAGGTATGCATGTAGTTTCATACAACTCTAAAAGATGTCATATGGCAAACTATAATCTGAATATAAAAAAAATTCATCTTTGGTTTTTATACTGTCTCTCATATATACATACTACTCTATACTAGTTGACTTTTTTATGTTTGTCTTCTTCTATAAAGAACTACTAATGTGAATTATAACATTAATGTCTAACCACTAAGTATTAAAAGACACATCAACAATGTTGGATCTAAGCAAACTTTCATCAAAAGATCACATTTCTTTTCTAGTCTAGCCTTATACTTTTACAATTTGCTTTCTTATACCTAAACTTCTGGTAGTAATTGCATTTTCCTCTGAAACTCTCATTCTTGAGAGCATTAGAAGATAAAGTCACTCATTTTCTATTTTTTTTACATTCCCTATATTTTATTTCTTAAAAAGCTTATTGTTATTGGTATTCTTTGATCGGGGGTTCCTTTTCTAATCACTATAGTTTTGGTTTATAACAATTATTACACTTTGGGTCTTCTTTTCTTCAAGTCATCCTCCTCCTTGGCATGAATGGTGGTCATTTCTTCTATGATCCATGTATCTTTCAAAGCATTGTAATTGGACTTGGAGGAGTCAAACTAAAATAAAGGAGACCTCTTGATAAACTATATAATATAGTTCTCGTCGAATTCTATATCAATTATCTTAATCTTTTAATACCAAGTCATAATCCTGTCAATAAACTTTTTAGTCTCACTAACACCATCATAAGTATTAGAATTTATAGTGCTTAAGATCTCATTCTTTTTATTCTTAGAGAACTTCATGTATTTATTGTTGATGGTCTTAAGAAATTTCTTAGTATTCTTAGTCATTAGAATGATATCCCTGATAAAGTCCTCCATGTGATGCCTCGTGATCATTAAGTAACACTAGCTTAAGGAACCCCAGTCATTATAAAGCTTCTTATCATTAGTAGAAGTCTCAACAATGAGTTTAGCATAAGCATCTTCTCTTACAGTCAAGTTCAATTTTATGATTGTTAAATTCATCATGAGAAATTTAGCCTAACACTTATGATTAGTCCCATTAAGCTTCAAAATAATAAACAATTGAGGATTACTTAAAGCTAAAGAAAAATCATAAAAGCAGTATGAATACGCATGCAATACAGGATCATGATATTTGCTCTTTCTTCAACTTTTTTAAATGATCTAAAAAAGTGTTCATCAAATTCTATTGTTTATTGGATCAAAAAAAATGGACTTATTGGTTGGTAAAAGTAGCACATTAAATATTAGAACTAAATACATTAATCAACTAAAAATAGCATAATATTTGGTGGATTATCTTCACCAATGTAAGTATTCTACCAAACAATAAACTCTTTAATAGGATAATTTCATTGCCCATATGAATCCTGGCAAAAGTATTGATCAATATTGAGAGAAAATAATATCAATAAAAAATATTTGAATGTCTGGACTTACAAGAGATAAGTTTATAAGAATGCAATACTCAATTATGTCCAAAACATAATAATAAGATTAACATAACCACATGGTGCAATAAATAATTGATAATTAGTTAAGAAATGACACATAAAATTATCCAAAAATAGTAAAAATATCATATAAATTGATAAAAATGTAAATAAAACATGTCAAAAAACTAAATGATGGTCTTTTTTTTTAATAGAGACGTATAAATATGCAAGCCCTTTAAAATGATAGGTCGGATGACTTTTTTTTTTACCTCTAACCCACACCCTATTCAGCGACATCTCGTCATCTGATAAACTATTTTTTATGTTAATAGAGGGTTTTGCTCTTTTCCATTAAGAGGGATTTATAAGATCAATTTGAACAAAAATAACCCAAAATTAGAGATAAAAAATAGAGATTTGACCATGGAACTTAGAAAAACAAAAACTTTAACCAATCTTGCCTGAAACATATGTAAAACACTTGAATAAATGATATATGAGATGTATATGCCTCTAAAAATCCATATACCAATACTAACAAAAAGTTTCCAAAAGAAAATGTGAAACTCGACAACTCCTAAAGAGAAAAATTGGGAAAATAAAAATAATAAAGAAAGGAATAACTTCAAAACATATGAAAGGGTTCAAACACCAAATGTTGGATTTGATTCAAAGTCATCATTACTTAATGGATTGCTATAAGATAAGAACAAGAATGATGGGAGAGATTAAGGTTCTTTAAATCTAATTCACTGACATATCTTTTGCATACTACTACAATACTAATTTAACTATATGCAAGAGTGCATCAATCAAGTTAAAAGTTATTTTCTAATAAGCCACAAGTCTTGTAGATGGGTTTGAACAAGATTAGAAAATGGGCCCATGGGTCCAAGACATAATTAGGTATATAGTACACATCCCATAAATAGCCCAAATATTCTATACACATAACTAAGATGACTATTATCGATAAAATCATGCTAATTAATATCAATTAATTCAATACTACTATCATAATCTTAACTAAGATCCAATGTCTATAAAGACATTCAAAATCCACCACAAGCTGAGATCAATTCCTACTCAATTCACTTTGTAGCTTTTTAGAGGGGAAAAGTATTTAGAAACTACTTAGATAAGCTTTTTCACATACAATGAGTGATTGGAAGTTCATTTTGTAAGGAAATCAACCATGTTAGTCATAAGGGCAAATATTTTTTTTTATAATTTTTGAAAGGATCTTTTTAATTGAATAACTTGAAAAATATGAATAAGAAATTAAAGGGTATACTTAATTCATAATCCTACAAAAATTTTCTCCTGAAACTATTAATCGTGAGTTGTTCACGTGTTTAACCTCTAATAGTATCCACAAATTAAAGGAAATAAAACTCTATGTTAGGGAAGAAAAGACAAGAATGCTAGCTCTCTGATGTCATTTCCCTATTTATGGAAAAAGACACTAGAATTTTTTCCTAATTAAACTTAAACTATTCTTATTCTTATTCTTATTCTTGTTTTTGTTGTTGTTGATGTTGTTGTTGTTGTTGTTGTTCTTATTCTTCTTCTTCTTCTTCTTCTTCTTCTTCTTCTTCTTCTTATTATTATTATTATTATTATTATTATCTTTGTATCTTTTTATTTCTTTTAATAATATTGGCTTAGGTTTTGGGCTTTC
>JAOSBN010000001.1:2171137-2183406 GCA_027563595.1 Erythroxylum suave
TTATTATTATTCTTATTCTTTGTATTATTAGATTTATTATTCATATTATTATTAAGTATCTTATACTTGATCCTTTAAATTTTTTAAACTTCGAAACTAAGTCCAACTTAATTTAAATTAACTTTTCTTTTTTAACTGCTTTTTATCTACGAACCATTAGGTTGTTAATATATCGAGTTATTGACAATAATTATAAATTATGATTCTAATTCATAATTATAATAGATAAATTAAAATTTTTATTTTATATTTAGTTATCCAATTAAATAATTTATAATCGTAAATCAATATTAATGTCTAGCAATATATCATGACTACTTGAATGTGTAATTTAATCTTTTTGTTATTCAATATTTCAATTGGACATAAAGTATGAAATTAGCATCTACTTTATTGGAATCCATGGGTCAATTTGGAAACAGACTTTTTACTAATTAGAGGTAAGGTTGTGTGTTATTAGATTTCTCCAGACTCTACACCTTAACAGGATTTATACTGGGTGTTGTTGTTGTTGTTGTTCTATTTAAATCCAATTATGTTTGTTTCTGTTCATTAATGATTGATTTATAATTGATATTTAAAAATATTAAACCACTACTAATTAAGAATAATGAAATATTCTTACTAATTACTTTAAAGTGATAAATCTTTTATTGAGTTACTCAATTATCTCTATATAATTCATACTAAGTCTAAGTACTACTGATCGAGCTATCATTAATAGAATAGGTCATAAGTAATCCCAAAAGAAAAATCTATATAAAGTACCTTGATAATTTCAAGTATAAGGATCAATTGCACAACCATCATAATAAGACATTACAAATAGATGGTCCTTTGGCTACATTTTTTGGGCTAAATTTTGGAAATTATAGTTGAAAGTAAAGATTTCGACAATTTTGAAAATCGTTGTCAAAGGGTAAGTCTTTAGCGATGCTTTAGTAAAATCATCACTAAAGTGTAAGCCTTTAGCAATGCTGTAGCAAAATCATTACCAAAGTGTAGGCTTTTGTGACACTTTTGTAAAATTGTCGCCAACAGATAAACCTGTGGTGCCAAAATATTGCTACATATAGATTGCTTTGGCAACGATTTCAGAAATCATCACCAATGGGCAAACTTTTGGTGACGTTTTTCTAAAATTGTCACCAAAGGTTGATCCAAAGTTTTGCTGCATGTAGATTGCTTTGGGGTCGTCGCCAAATATGGCTTTTTTGGCAACAATTTGCATTTAGATTGCTTTCACTGTGTTTTTTAGAAATTGTTGTCAAAGGGTAACATTTTGGCAACGTTTTTCTAAAATCATTGCTAAAGGTTGATCCAAAACTTTTCTATATGTAGATTGTTAGTGACAAGTTTTGGAAATGTCATAAAATCGTCACCAAAGGTTGATCCAAAGTTTTATTGCATTTAGATTGTTGTGGCAGTGATTTTTCGAAATAATCCTCAAAGGGTGACCCTTTGGCGAGGCTTTCCAAAAATCGTCACCAAATGTGGATTCTTGATCCAAAGTTTTGCTGCATCTAGATTGCTTTGACAATGATTTTCAAAAATCATCACCAAAGGGTGACTTTTTACTGACGTTTCCAAAAATCATCATCAAATGTTGCTCCTTTGGCAATGATTTTGATCCAAAGTTTTGTTGCATTTAGATTGCTTTGGCGATGATTGTCAAAAATCATCACCAAAGTGTTACATTTGGCAACATTTCTGAAAATTGTCACCAAATGTTGTCGCTCCAATTGTCATGAAAATAATGTTGTTTTGTCCACTAAAAATGGCATCATTTTTGTTGTATTGAAAACCTCATTACGAAGCATCTTGTTTTCGCCTTCCTAACATAATATTATCTTTGTCTTCCCGTAAGAATTGCGCTCCAGAAGCTACACCAGATGTCCATCTTCGTCCTTCATCATCTTGTCTCTTGTGTCTTTCCGTCTTCGTCTTAGATGTCTATCTGTCTTTGTCTACACGGTGGTTCTTATTTTCCTTGTAATTCATCTATCTTATCTACTATTTTTTATTCTTCCTTTCTAAATTTGTAGACAATTATCTACTATTATTCAAAATCTTGAGGCAATTAATATTGCCATATAATATTCCAGGGACCAATTTTCAGAATTATTGAAAGAAAATACCTTTATAAGCTAGATGAAGTAGGTTCGTCCATATCATATCTAACGCACCGTAAAAGAATTAAGCTCTAGTAATATAATAGCTTTTCAAATTAGAATTAAGTTCATTTGCTTTTGTAAATACTTTAGAAAGCATAAGAATTTCATTAATATTAGAACATGGTGAGTGAAAAGGCTTTAACGTACCTTAAAATTAAAATGTATACTTGGGAGGCAAACTCAGAAGTCCTTTTAACTAATCATTTGGTTGTCACTGTTGATGATATTACTTAATTTAGAAAAGATAGAATTGATATTTTTTGTTGTTATCATAAATATCTTTTCTAATATGTTGGTGTGGATCATATATATTCACTTGTATCTTGTTCAAATTTTAAAGGGCTGAAGCAGTCTCTGCTATTTAATGTAATTTGGTGTGGAAACTTTAAAGGTAATGACTATGTTTTATAATGATGATATAAGCTGAGGGAATTGCATATCCAATTTAGCTTAGACCATCTATTAAATAATTAGGAACTTGTGTAAAGGTTATAAATACAGTGCTGAGGACGTGGCAACTTGATTTCATTTATGGAAATTTTTCTTTCATTATCTTCTATTTGTGTATTGGAATGACCTTGATTATATCTTGAGTGATTAATATATTTCTATCGTAAATTTTGCAATTTGTTCAAATTAGAGGAGGAAGTTAAAAAATAAGCTAGGGTTCGTCATATAATCCTTATATGAAGTATAGTTAATATGCATCGCTTAATTTTGTATTGTATTATACTTATTCAACTTAAATTGATTTATCATTATATTATTTACAACTTAAATTGCATTTAGTAATTTAATTTTAATTGTATAGCTACATTGACAAAAGTTAGTTGTTTAATAAAAAATGGTCCACTTAATACTTTGAAGGAGTGAAGAGTTTCTTGAAATTTGTAAAAGATCAAATAGGTTTAGAATGTGAAATTCGTTGTCTATACGTAAATTACTTAAATTTCAGCATTTAAAGTTAAGATGTGGTATATAATCATTTGCTAATCTGAGGTATAGATAAATTCTAAACTCCATGTATTTACCATAGCAAGCATTCTGAAGCAAGTAATGCTAGAAGTGTTAATACAGGTGATAATGGTGTTAACAATAATGATGTAGATGATAGTGATATCAATGACGATAGTGATGATGGGATTGGAAAGATGATATAGGATTTGACAAATTATATAGAGACTCATTGCCTAATACATTTTGTAGAATTACAAAAGATAATTTTAAGAAGTTGTTGAAAGTTGCTCAAGAAGAATTATATTGTTAATGTGCGTAATTTTGATGATTGACTTATGTTAATGTGATTAATGTTAATGATTGAATGTATGCTGATAATGATGATCGAATGTATTGTAATGTTAACTAAATTTATGTTTTTTTTTATAGATATCTAACATAATGGCACCAAGTAGAAACAAAGGGAAGAAGGTGGCATTTATGGAAATTATAGAACGAAGGGATCTATAACTTCAACCAGATCAATCAGTTGGTGCCATCCATTCAATTCCTAGTGAACAACAACATTTTACCTCAGACACCAATGAATTTAGTCGTACACAACTTCATTCTACCTCAAACAACAATGAAGTAACTAGTGTAGGTTTATTAATTTTTAACACCTACAAATAGACTTATACTCAAATATATATTTATATATTCTAATATTTTCTTATCATTATTGATTTTTTTTCGGCTTCAAATGCTAGTATTAGAAAAAGATATAGAGGTAAAATTAAAGGTTGTGAATAGCAACAAATGAATATTTCAATACAGATTGATACTCATTAAGGTTGTCCTACAGATAAGATCTAATATGTAAAATTGTCAAGTGAGTTAGGGATTATTACGAGAACATAATTACCTTATGTGAAACATGTTAAGGACTTGAAGGAAGACAACTTTCTTGAAAATGCTTGGATAAAGTTAGGATAATTTTTCAATATGTATAACTATATGCAATATTGTTTCAATTATTTAAGATTAATTACATTTTTACTTATTGTTCATAGTTGAAATTGAATATTGTTAATATTGAGAACCTAAATGTTTCAAACTGCATGACTTCATTATTGAAACAAAGGACTAAAAATCATTATTTTAAGTTGCATTGGTATTATAAATCTTCTCCTTCTGATGCAAAGGCACAAAGACATGTTCCCAAATGATCGTCTCAAAAAAATTAGAATAGTTTGTGTTATTATTAGGCTAACTCGAAAGTTTGGGTTTGTTTTCTTTGCCTTCACATTTGCTTTTATTAATCTTGTTAGATGATTTAATGACTACGTAATCTTTTTTTATTTACTTAGGAAAATTGTCAGAAGGAACTACATGGACATGAGTGTGATATGATCACACTATACAAAGGCTCTCACTATAAGGAAAGTAAAGGTGGACGTCAAAAGAAGCAAAAAACTACTACATAAGGATAAAATTTTGTTTAATATTTTAGTTCATTTATTAATATAGTCGTAAGTAATAATATTTGGATTGAATATTAGTTTTATTTTTTAATTTTATAATAACATGCAAGAGTTGGTAGAGAAATCTATGTCTAAGGTGAATGAGTTCAGTATAGGAGATATTTGTAATACCATACTTGGTATATGTTCTGGCCATGTCAAAGGTCTTGGCTATAGTCCTAAGCCAAATGTTTCAACCTCATCAAATAAAGTATTCATATAAGAACTTCAAGAGAAAACCAAGGGGCTTTAGACTGAATTACAAGAAATTCTAGCAAAACAATCGAAATATTATAAGTTATTCAAACAATTACTTGGCCTAGATTATGATAGAAATCAAAAGGAAACTGAATGATATTAATTATATCTCGTATACTTTTTTCTTTCAATTCCTGTTTGTATTATAATTTAAATTTAATACTTTTTTCTCAAATTATAGAATTGATGAAGCTGCAACCACTGAGTGATTATGTGGTGAATGGTAAAGTTATATGATGTTTACTTTAATTAGAACCTATTATTTTAATGTTCACAATATTTTTACTATATTTTAACTAAGATTTTTGGATCATTATAGGTTTATCGATATGGACAATACCAGATAGTCGTTCCAGTTATGTTCTAATTTTTTTGTAATATGAACATTTATAATTTGTAAACTTATTTTTTTATTTATTATTTTGTCTATAAGAATTATTGTAAGTTGTGATTAAAATCTTTTATACAAAGAATATTCCTTCTGTTGGTATAATTTAATGATATTTTACATTTTATATACAATGTTGTTAGAGTAATGCTTTAAAGGCAATCACCTTTAACACTTTTGTACAAACTTTAATTTGATTAATAAAGCGAAATTCATTAATTTGGTATTCGTTTATATATTAATTGATGTCGATCTTAAATCAAATTAATGAAGTCCGTGATACAAAACATAGCATAGAGGAAATCACAATGAGATTATGAAAATGAGATTCCTATCATATGCAATTATTTTAGTATTTAAATAATCCTTGGTCATAAGATTAATAAGACAACACATTATTCCGGAAATATTAGCACAACGAGATCCCAAGACAAGAGCTAACATCACTTGGACTAGATGTGACGTAGTCAATCTGGTGGGAGTTGACACATAGCCCATACTCCGAACCAGGTAGGTATAGTATGGTGAAAGGACAAATTGCACGGTAATTGTCTATGGAAAGGTTTGTAAGTTGGTATTTAACTATCAAAGAGTTCGTAAGTTATTCCAGTAAATTGGCATCATGAAACCTTCATGATTTACTTGAAATTAAGAGTTAATTCAAGTGCCTAAAATTACCAAAAACTTAAGGGCCAAAAACATAAAAGATCAGATGAAAAACATAGTGTATATGGCTATTTTTAAGTAGGCCATGATCGTGATAGAGAGCACAAATGAGTACATAAGTGAGTTCTTTACTTATGTACACAAGAGTTTAACCATTTCTTACAAACTTAAGTGAGAGCATAAGGGATTTGGAAGAGTTCTAGAGTGAAAGAGAGCTGTCTTGAGTCTTATTCTTGCAATTTATGTAATAGTTGCATGAATCAAAATGCATGCAACAAGATTCTTGATCTTTCTTTTCATTTGGAGCATCTACTGGAACTCATCTAGTTTGGTGCTCAAATCACCCTTTCACATTGTTTCTTTTTTATCTTTACATATTCTTAGGTGATCAAGGAAGGATTTGGTGTTTGCAACAACCCAAATAAGGAGAAGAAATAAGAAAATAGGAGAAACAAAAGGTAACAGTTTTTATATTTCATGTTCTTTTACATATCCTTGCATGCATGTATGATTATGTGTTTTTTAGGGTTGTCATGGTGTTGGAATCTAGATTTTGATTGCAATCTCATGCATGTGATGCATGCATCTATGGCATCTCCAACAGTGGTTTCAGAGCAAGTTTATGCACGTATAGGTGATGTATTGAAAATGTGCAAAGTGTTTTCTGGGTTGTAACTGGCATGCATGTTGATTTGGAATAATTCGTGTAAAATGTAGAAAAATTGTTTCCTGATTTTCTTTTGCAGAAATGTTTATAAGATGTTATATCATGTTTCTATCAAAGGAAATTGCAGTTGAATGTCATTTGCTATTTTATTTCAAGTTAATATCCAAACTATTCATATGTTGGTTTCTAGGAATTTCTGAAAAACTAAATGCACGTACTGAATTTGAAATTTTTGTAATAATTCTATAATTTTTTTTTATTTTCTTTCACAAAAATGTTTATAAAGTGTTATTTTGTGTTTTTGTCCAAGGAAAATGCAATTGAATGTCATTTTCTATTTTATTACGAATTTAGTTTTAGCCTGATGCATGTATGAAGTTCTAGGAAATCCTAGAAATGTGATGAACGGGAATGCTTGTCAATTCCATATTAATTTTTATAAAATTTTTTTTTATGAATTTTATTCATACACATGCAAGATGAGATGTTGCCACGTGTATGAGATGCATGAAACTTATTGTTAAAGTGATTATCTTATGCATGCATGATGTAAGGTTTGACTAGTGTTAGAAGTAATATGACAAGTACCATACACATGTGATATGTTGGCTTATTCCAATTTATTAATAGATAAATCGTAAGAATTAGTTTTTGAAATTTTTTATTAGACATATTTAGAATGTTTATTAGACTCTGGAGTTTTTCTAGAATTAATTGAATTTGATTCAATTAATAAATCAAGTCAAAGTCAACATTAGTCAACTTTTTGAAAGTTGATAGAGTTGACTTACTTAATTACTTACATTGTATGTATTTCAATTATAAGACCTTAATAAAGTTCTTATGAGATAAGAAATGTATTATTTTGATGGTAATAGCATGCTTAATTCATGTGCTTGAAATTAGGGTCCCCAAAATTTTTTGAACATCGAATCGGTCTCTTTAGTGTCTAGAAGTTAACTTATTTATCTTGATGATTTTGACCGTTAATATAATTTTGGCTATTGTCGAAATTGTTTAGATAAATTTGAGATAACCTAGGGATATTATAGATGACTAATTGATATAAGGGACATTTGAGATAACCGTAAGGATTAATTTAGAATAAATTAATCCAAGTTGAGCGTAACATTTCTAATTTGACTAGATAAAGGCATACAAATTAGGATTAAACTATTTAATCTGGACATCAAAATAATTAAATTTTAGGGTTACTAATCGAATCACATTCATAATTCGAATTAACCAAAAGTTGAATCGAATCACGAACTTTAGATGCATAGTCAAGTCACAACCTAAATTAGACCTCCTTTGTGTGATACATGCATTAGATGCATTTTAAGGATAGTTACGGACATAGGCTCAATTCAATTGAGTTGTCCATAATCTAAATGTATATATGTGATAAGCATATTCAAGATCATCTAAGTATTGATGAGACTAAATGTAGTAACCCGATTTCCATATTGAGGGCTAGAGCATTAGTTGTCATTAGAATTCATGAATTTACATTTCATTCACATACACATCATTAGCATATACACACATGAAATATGAACTAGAATACATTACATAAATAGCATATGTACTCAATTGATTTATTATGGGGTATGAAAAGTTTAAAATGTTCATTATGTGAATTGTAACATGTTTATGCCTTAAATTTTAGTATGATTAAGTACAAGTAATAAATTTGGAATTAATTGATATAATTGAAAAATTGAGGGATTATAATTTATATTTGGTTTAGGAAAAATGCCAAGCAATAGGATAAATTGATATATGAAAATTCGGATGATTTAGCCTATAATTGAGTGACATTTGTCATTGATCATTATGGGACAAATGGACTAGTAATTAATTGACAAATGGACAAATTATTGTATGACAAGTGGACCAATTTTGGAGTGACATGTGACCTAGTTTTAATGGTAACATATGGCAGCACCTATGCTTGATAAGTGTTGAACATGCCGTAAGACACATGGCTATTCAATTACATGACACCTAACATCTTAGGTGGTGAGTTTCTGCAGGAGCAAGTTTAGTTCAGCTCACTTTCTCTTCTTCTTTCTTCACACACACCACCGAAGCCCTCACTTCTTTCATCTCCCTATGTATGTTTATTCTGATGTCCAATTGCTATACAAAAATCCATGTTTTACCCTCACAAAGTTAAGTGAAAGATCAGCTTAAAATTGCCCACATGTTCTAGCCAAAATCCAACCAAGTTCTACATTGAATGTGTGATTTTTATGCTTGCTTGGAGCACTATATTGGCTTGATCTTTTGAGCTGGAATTGGAGTTAATCATCTAAGTAAATGATTAGTTTTTATAGCATGTTATGATAGAGAATTGATGATGATGAATTAGGATGAATTATGTATGGTGTTAATGATTAAAGTGTGCTGGAATATTTTATATGGAGTGTTTTACTAAATATACATTTGTATTTTGGCTATAACTTGAACTGTGAATATCCAAATTGGATGAATTTTGATTTAGAGTAAATTAAAGACTTAGGGATACATTTTTTATGAAGGAATCAAATTTGGAATCTGTCCGTAAGAGTCTTGAAATTGGGAATTGTGTTTAGTTGAGGTATGAAAACAGTCTGTATATTTTTGTTTATAACTTGCATGATACTAAACCAAAATGCATGAAATTGATGTCATTAGACATATAGTAACATTTTTTTATGAGGATTTATTGCCTAAATTCTTCATTTTCTATGTCAAAATGTCCATGCAAAACTAACCCGAAATCTGCTTAAGAAGATCTGGAAAAAAATGCAGAACATGTGATATGGAAAAATATGGAATAGGTACTGTTTTAGGGTTTATGAACAATGATGAATTATTGAACTGTGTATTGATGTTACTGAACTGAAACTGAAGTAAAAATGAAGCCAACTATACATGATAGAATTTTGATAATGACATGTTTGATTAATGGATTTAGGATGAAAAAGAGGCAATGTGCTGGAATATTATGAACTGGAGAATTTTTATTGAACATACTTCGGTATTTTGATTATATCTTTAACTGTAGATTTTCAAATGAGTTAATTCTTAATTCAAATTAAAGTAGAGACATAGGGCTACAACTTTCTTATAGAAGTAGAATTTTAATTCTGTCTCTAAGAATTTAAAAATTTGTCTTGAAATTGAGTCTTGACTTAGGCTATAACACTACTAGGAACAGAAAACATGTCCTGTTGTTGTTAAATAAACTGTATTGATGTAGATCGAATTAGCTTATTCTCTTGTATTTAAATTAGTATAAAGATTGTAATTTTTGGATATGGAAATTGAGAGATATAGATTGTACAGCTTGAATGCATAATCATACATTAGCCAAATTTTCAAATGTCCACAATTTGTGGTATTTTGAGCATAACTCATAGAATAATAAACCAAATTGAATGATCTTGGTATCAATAGAGACTTAAGACATAGACGAATAATTTCTTAGAAGGAAGTGTTACCAAATTTTTTCATTGTCCAGATGAAATTAATTGTACAAAATGGAACCAAAAGTGTACCTTTAAACAAATCTGAGTTAATAAATTGAATGTGGATATCCGAATAATTATTATGACTAGATTGACGATAAGAAACCCGAAATTGTCATGAACGTGCATTGTACGTATTCAGTTTACGTGAATGTGCATAAATGAATACATAATTGTGCAATATTGTGATATGTGAATGTATTGTCTGTATAGAGAAACGCATTGAACGACAACATCCAGACATTGCTGATACTTCACGGCAATAGCTGTTTGAAGCATACTGTGAGTAACCTAAGATGGTCTCACCTTATTGTTTTATACATTATTGAACTGTATTGCTATCTTATTGAACTGTACTTAATTGTGTTGATTGTATACTGGATTCCAATCAATATTTGTCTGAGGCGTTTTGATGCATGAGAATGATATTGAAAGTGTTGATTGAATGTGAATGTGTCTGCCTAAATGATTTTCTGATTCTCAACTGAAAAGTTAAATGCCAGATCTAGTCCAATGACCACTACTGTGACTGTTACTGTAAATGATACTGTGACTGATATACTCTTATATTACATGCAAATGAAAGTGATTGAATTTGATAACTAAATTGTGGCATGCACTTTATTCCGATGCATATAATATAAAGGAGTTGTGACTGGTATTGTTACTGATAAGAGCTTTAAGCTCTCGCATATGTGGTTTGAGCCTATGACTCACTGTAATCAATGAGTCACTGACTGACTGACTGAGCTCGATAATTTGGGATATTTTAAAACTACACAATCACAACAATATAAAAATGAATGTGAGTCTCATACATACCGAATCAGCAAATAAATTAAATTCATTGAATGATTTTCAAAGCTGTATGAATGTCGTTATATGATTGAACTATTTAACTAAGAAATGATTTATCTGTGATAGTATTTGATACTTGTCAAATGGATTCGTACTGTATGCTTACATACTATAATTGATCTTGTTTTATGACATAAATGAACCATCAAGGATGGTTACACTATTGAGTTTGTAAAACTCATCAAAATTGTACCGTTGCTTTTCTGGTTCGAAAGTGAGATGATCTAGCTTCTAAGACTCTATAGAAGCATATTTTGTGCAATTGTTACAGTCAGATTTGGCTCAAAGGTCGGTCAATTGGGATTGAGGACATAGTTGTTTCTTTCGAGTTTATAGTATTTGGTGTGTACTGAGTTGTTTATGTTCATAGGATAATGTTGTATAAACATAAATGATATTGTACTATATGAAACAATGTAAATTGTGGTTTTGATATAATGTGATAACATTTTGGGTTTAGATAATATGTGATTGATGGTTTAATGTATGATTGCATGTTATGTACAGTGAAGGTGAGATAGTTAACATGTCATTTCTGACAGGCATAATACACGTGTATCCGATGGACACGCATGCATATGTCAGTTGGGAATGGGGTGTTACACTAAAGAATAACTCCCGTCAACTAAACATTAGGACTTATGCCTTCCACCGATATGGCAAGAACCAGAGTTCTTTTAGAGTTGGGTTGTTGGACAAATCTAAGCTTGCTCTACACGAATATGTTTAAACCATAGAAATTAGATTTCTAGATTAATGGGCCAGTCCTAACTAGAAGCGTTGATTTGTTAGGCAAACCCAAGGTCAATGTGGATAGAGGCGAAGTTGGGTTATATACATAGGATATATACAAATCAAGAGTTGATGACCCAATGGCTTTGCTAAATCAACTGTTAATGACAGAAGTCGATAGTTGCATAAATGAATGCAACTGGTATGAATGATACCTACCAATTGATCTAAGATGGCTTGTTGGGCAAACCCAAGATCATTTTTAGTGATATCGGATATGGATCCATTAAGAAAATTGTAAGTTTTCTCGAATTTGTAGTAGGGCTATAGATTTGAATAAGAATAATAGAACCTATAATGCATGTGATTAAAGTCTTTATCGATATGCATTGATGTACATTCTAACACTTTCTCTCGTTCTTCTAGGTTATTGAATTGTCAAGATGTCTTCATCTAGTGTGAACTTACGCTCCCAGTGTTGGACCCCGATTTTTAAGTGGAATTTAGAAATATTAAATGAACTTGAATGAGTGTTATTGTGTATATGTTTAG
>JAOSBN010000001.1:2183506-2207100 GCA_027563595.1 Erythroxylum suave
CAAATCAAGCCCAAACTTAACCTACCCATAGTCCATCTAGGTTAGAAAATCCAAAACCTAGCTTAGAAACCCTAAAATCAACTGGGTTCTCTTAAACCATCTTCTTTCAACACAAAACCCCTTTTTCTCTCTAGGACTCCTTCATTCTTAACACAACCCCATTTCCTTACTAAAGCAAGAAGAAGATGATAACTTACCCTAAGAAGCTTGATTTCTTCTTCTTCCCACGATTTTCCCTCTCTTCTTCTTCTTTCACGTTTTTCTTCTCTCTTCTCTTAGCTTCTACGACAACTTCCTCTCTTCATCACATTTTAAAACACAATTTAGATTGTCCTTCTCTTTTTACCCTTCATTTAATTGGTTTTTCCAATCTTGTCCTTCTTTTGTCTTTTATGGCTCTAACTCCACATTAATTCTAACTAAGTTCCAATATTTCCATCAAATCTTTAATCTTTATTCATGCCTACTAAATTAATGACTCAATTCTAAAAATAAATACTTAACCCAAAGAAAGCAACATAATTAAATATTAAGCAAATAATAAGAAATTAAAAAAATTAGGATCTAACATCTCTCCTCCCCTAAAAGAATTTCGTCCTCGAAATTCTTACTTGAGTCATTGAAGAGGTGTGGATACTCCTCCTTCATTGCTTCCAAAGGCTCCCATGTTGTCTCCTCCATCGAATGGTTCCTCTATAAGACCTTTACCAGCTTAACTACCTTGTTTCTCAAAACCTTTTCCTTCAAATCTAGGATCTCTACTAGTTGCTCCTCATATGTCAAATCCTCCTTTAACTGAACCTCTAAAGGTTGAACTATATGTGAAGG
The DNA here is from genome assembly GCA_027563595.1 of Erythroxylum suave. Lineage (NCBI taxonomy): Eukaryota > Viridiplantae > Streptophyta > Magnoliopsida > Malpighiales > Erythroxylaceae > Erythroxylum > Erythroxylum suave. The sequence continues at coordinate 2,184,335 of JAOSBN010000001.1, forward strand.
ATCTGATCCGTACCTTCTCAGCATCGATACATGGAAGACGTTGTGAATCTTAGACAATTCTGATGGCAAAGCTAACTTGTAGGCTACAAGCCCAATCCTCTCAATGATCTCGTAAGGGCCTATGTATCTCAGACTAAGCTTACCTTTCTTACCAAACCTGTTGAACCCCAAACTTTTCTTAGAAGATTAGAATTAATAAATGAGAAAATTGGAGAGGTTCATACATATTCTTTGGTGCTTTTAGTGGCTAAGAGGTTTTGAAATAGGAAGAATGCAAACAAAAATGGAATTGAAATTGTGTAATAAGTTGACGAAGAATATGTAAATATGTGTATGTTCTGTTATTGGTGTTCATGATTTAATCATGAGTTAAATTCCCTTGTGGATGATGTTGATTTGAAATGGAGATGAGAATGAGGAATAAATGAAGTGGAAAAGGTGATCTTGGTATGAGTTGTGTTAAAGAAAGATTGTGAAACAAAACGGGGGGTTGATCTGGAAAAATTTTCAAGGAGTATGCTTCAGTCCTTTAGCCACAACTTTTTGTCTAGTTATCTAAACGAAATGATTCTTGATTTAGGTTAAACTTTAAATATATGGCTACATTTCTTCTAAAGACATAGAATTCAAATTCTGTCTTTAAGAATCACAAAATTTCCATGAAGTTGAGAACTGGGTGCAGTGCATTGGATGAACATAAAAATTTATGTTTTGTATTCGAGGGAAAATATGAATTAATCTAGGATGATATAAGCAAAATTTCCTTCTAGAAAGTTGTAGATCTTTCTTTTATATTTCCAACGGTATATAGTATAGGATTTTTGGACATCGGAGTCAAAATTTATGATCTTTATAAATGCAGGTGCACTTCGTCTGGTGCATTTCGTCTAGTGCATTTCGTTTGGTGCATTTCGTCTGGTGCTGGTGCATTTCGTCTGGCGCATTTCATCTGGAGTTGGTGCAATTTGTCTGGTGCACTTTTTCTAGTGCATTTCATCTAGTGCACTTCGTCTGGTGCATTTCGTCTGGTGCACTTCGTCTGGTGCATTTCGTCTGGTGCACTTCGTCTGGTGCACTTCGTCTAGTCCATTTCTTCTGGTGCACTTCGTCTGGTGCACTTCGTCTGATGCACTTCGTCTTATGCATTTCGTCTCACTTTTATGCACATTGTCTGATTCTTTTGGCCATAACTTCTTCGTCCGACCTCCAAATGAAGTGATTTTTGAAGCATTGGATTCCTAAGACATTTCTCTACCTCTCCATAAAATTTTTAGGTCTTTTTCTAAACTTCAAAAGGATAGATTTAAATCAATGTGAAGGGATCGATTAAAAGAGTAGAAGTTGGATATTTTTCTGAACATGCTTCAGTATTTTGGGAATATCTTGATCTGTAGAGATCCAATTGAGTTGATTCAGGTTGTAAAACAACCTAGAGATATGGAACTTTAATTTATTTGAAGGAATAAATTTTCAACATAGACCCCAAGACCTTCGATTTCTTAATTGAATTAGGGTATAGTGTTTAGTCTAGGATTAATAAGAGTTGAAAGTGTTCTAGCCATAACTTCTATCGTCTATCCCATTTTTGACCCTTCAGATGATAAAATCCGTCTTCGATTTTGAAGCAATGGTTTCCTAACACATTCTTCTATCCATCTCAAATCAAATTAGAGTATTAGAGATACAATCATTTGAAGAAGTTGATTATGATTTTGGTGATTGACTAGTGAGGACATGGCTAATACGAGTTCATAAAAATGACCCCCAAGATAATGCGCACGCTCACGTCTTATGATGACTCCAAATGTTGGGCTCTGAAAACGGGGTCCAACAGTTGTGGTATCAAAGCAAGAAGATAAATCGATAATGATTAATAGTTGGACTTCGGAAACGGGGTCCAACATCACATCTTAATAAAATGAGATTTCATTTAACTTTTTCAGGCAATGATTGTTTAATTAAGTTGAATGAAATGTTTTATGGTACTACTACATTGTGTAATGGAATTTATATAGTAGATATTTGCAATCCAATTTTAAATATTAATGACAATAAAAGACAAAAACAAGATAACTTAAAATCATCTTACTTATGGCATTGTCGACTTGGCCATACAAGTGAGAAATGCATGATAAAGCTACACGAGAATGGTAGCCTAGGGTCATTTGATTATGAATCATATGACACATGTGAATCTTGCTTGTTAGGCAAGATGGCTAAATTATCTTTTAAAGGAAAGGGTGAACGAATGAATGGGTTATTGGACCTAATACATTCTGATGTATATGGTCCGATATCCATTCATGCCAGAGGTGATTTTTTGTACTTCATTACTTTTGTCGATGATTATTCACAATATGGGTATGTGTATCTAATGAGATACAAGTCTGAAGCGTTTGAAATGTTCAAACAATTTAGACATGAAATAGAGAAACAACTCGGTAGAAGTACTCAGACATTTCAATCAGATCGAGGTGGTGAATACTTAAACGAGGAATTTCTAACTTATCTTGGAGATAATGGGATAACATCCCATTAGACTCCATTTCACACACCACAACATAATGATGTGGCTGAAAGGAGAACTGAACCTTGTTGGACATGGTAAGGTCAATGATGGGCTTAGCAGATCTACCGAAATCCTTTAGGGTTATGCACTTGAGATTGCTATTTATATGACAGACAGAGTCCCTTCTAAGGCAGTTGCAGTTACTCTATATGATATGTGGACTAATAAAAGGCCTTACCTTTCTCATTTGAAAGTCTGGGGTTGTCCGACTTATGTGAAGCGAATTCAATCTGACAAGCTTAAAGCAAAATATGATAATTATTTATTTATAGGATATCCTAAGGAAACAATTGGATATCAATTCTATAATGCTTTAGAAAAAAAAGGATTTTGTCTCAAAGCATGCTGTCCTTATAGAGAAAGAGTTTCTTCTAAAAGTAGACAGTGGGAGCAAAGTTGAACTTGATGAAGTTCGTGATGCTCAAACATACACAGATCAACTGTTTGACTCGGAAATTGTTGTCCACAGAAATGAGTCAACAATTGAACCTTTTGACATACAAAATGTTTGTAGGTCAAGTAGGATACACAATATTCTAGAGAAGTGAACAAAATGACTTATTGCTCATAGAGGATGATGAGCCTATAACCTATGGAAAGGCTTTGAAGAGTTCAGAATCTGAAAAATGGCTTCAAGCCATAAAGTCCGAAATGGATTGCATGTATGAAAACCAAGTATGGACTTTGGTTGACCCACCCAAAGGGTTAAAACCTATAGGATGCAAGTGGATTTTCAAGAAGAAAATTGACATAAAAGGTAAAGTGATTATTTATAAAGCAAGGCTAGTTGCTAAAGGTTATCGTAAAAGACAAGGAGTTGACTATGACAAGACATTTAGCCCCGTAGTTATACTTAAATCCATTAGAGTACTTCTAGCCATTGTTGCTCATCATGATTATGAAATATGGCAAATTGATGTGAAGACGACTTTCCTGAATGGAAACCTAAGTAAGGATGTATATATGATACAACCTGAGGGCTTCATATCTAGAGATGGCAAAAGGGTATGCAAGCTTCAGAAATGTATTTATGGATTGAAGCAAGCATCTAAGAGTTGGAACATCCGATTTGATGAGATAATCAAAGAGTTTGGTTTCTCACAAAATCCTGATGAACCTTATGTGTACAAGAAGGTCAGTGGGAGTATTATTATATTCTTTGTGTTATAAATGGATAACATATTGCTAATAGGAAATGATGTCTCAAGTTTGCAATCAGTCAAAGTTTGGTTGTCCCAGAATTTTTCCATGAAAGATTTTAGAGAAGCAACTTATATATTGGGAATACAGATCTATAGAGATAGATAAATGAAGTTGCTAGGTCTTTCACAGTCAACATACATAGTCAAAATGCTAAAGAGGTTTAACATGGAGCAGTCTAAGGGAGGATTTCTTCCCATGACTCATAGGATAAAACTCTCGAAATCTATGTGTCCCAAGATGCAAGATGAGAGGAATCGCATAAGTATGATCCCGTATGCTTTGACAGTAGGATCAATCTTGTATGCTATGTTATGTATTATGTACAAGACCCGATGTATCATATGGTTTAAGTGTTACAAGCAAAAATCAATCGGATCCTAGTGAGGGTCACTGGGTAGCTATCAAGAATATCCTAAAGTACTTGAGAAGGACTATGAATGTATTCTCGATATATGGAAATGGAGATCCCGTAGTGAGCGGGCATATAGATGCCAGTTTTCAATCTGACCAAGATGACTCCAAATCCCATTTAGGTTATGTTTTCACACTAAATGATGGAGCAACCAGTTGGAAGTGTTCCAAATAAGAGACAACTGCAGATTCAACAACCGAGTTAGAGTACATTGTAACTTCGAAAGCAGCGAAAGAAGTTGTTGGGATCAAGAAGTTTGTTATGGAACTTAGAATGGTTCCAAGTATAGTAGACCTAATACTGTTGTACTGTGACAACAATGAGGCTATTGCTCAAGCCAAAGAACCAAGGTCTCATCAGAGGTCTAAGCACATACTCAAGAGATACCATATGATCAAGGAGATAATTGATAGAGGTAATGTGAAGATAGAGAGAGTAACCACATATTAGAAAATAGCTGATCCTTTAACCAAGCCACTTCCTCAAACAAAATTTGATTATTTTGTACTTGCCTATGGTATTAGATACAAAGGCGATTGACTTTAGTGCAAGTGGGAGATTGTTATAATAGTGCTCTGAAGGCAATCACCTTTAGCACCTTTGTACAAACTTTATTTTGATTAATAAAACAAAAGTCATTTTTCATTAATTTGATATTCATTGATATATGAATTGATGTCGATCTTAAATTGAATTAATGAAGTCCATTATACAAAGCATAGCATGAAGGAAATTATAATGAGATCATGATAATGAGATTCTTATCATGTGCAATTATGTTAATATCTAAATAATCTTTAGTTATAGGATTAATAAGACAGGACATTATTAATCCAGACAAACTATCATATGTTTTACTCCTTGATTTGATCAAGTAGTGGATCTCACAAACTGCAAGCATGAGATGCTTAGAGTTATCATGTGGATGCTTACTAAGGGTACTAAGTACATCGGATGACCAGTAATGAGATTATCATATGGATGATTTATCAAATACCAATGATTGATCTCATTATAGCAATGGTGCAAATATCTTTAGACTTGAGGCACTTAAGGATATCTTGGATATCAATCATGTACTTTGACATCATTCCTTGTTACAATGATGTTACCTCAAAACGAGGTCACTCTTAGAGTGGTGATTGGGTACAACTATTGGTGTTCGAAGGTAATTGGGTAGTCAATAAAGGATTTACCATTCCTGATAGAAGGAGATGATACCCACGACTTCTTATCGGGGTCATCACTTAGGAGTCTCTGGACAGAACAGTTGTATGTCATGAAGAGAGTTTCAATAAAACATAGAATAATGAGATCCCAGGACAAGAACTAACATCACTTGGACTAGATGTGACGTAGTCAGTCTAGTGGGAATTGACACATAGCCCATACTCTGAACCAAGTAGGGTATAGTATAGTGAAAGGACGAATTGTATGGTAATTATCTATAGAAAGGTTCGCAAGTTGGATAATTAACTATCGAAGAATTTGTGAGTTAATCCACTTATATTCCGATAAATTGTCAACATGAAACCCTTTATGATTTGCTTGAATTAAGAGTTAATTCAAGTACCTAAAATAATCGAGAGCCTAAGGGTCACACTCATAAAAGATCGGATGAAAAATATAGTGTGTATGACTATTTTTAAGTAGGCCACGATCGTGGCTTATTGGCCACAATCGTGACCGAAGGTGAGCTTAATTTTAAGTAGGTCACGATTGTGACTCATTGGCCACGATTGTGACCAAGGGCATGAATGAGTACATACGTGAGTTTTTCACTTATGTACACAAGAGATTAACCACTGTTTACATACTTAAGTGAGAGCATAAGAGCTCTAGAAGAGTTCTATAGTAAAAGAGAGGTGTCTTGAGTCTTGTTCTTACAATTTATGCAATTGTTGCATGAATCAAAGTACATGCAACAAGATTCTTGAACTTTCTTTTCATTTTGAGCATTTACTAGAACTCATCTAGTTTGGTGCTCAAATTACCCTTACATATTGTTTCTTCTTGATCTTTGTCTATTCTTAGGTGATTAAGAAAGGGTTTGGTGTTTGTAACAATTTAAACAAGGAGATGAAAAAAGAAAAGAGGAGAAACAAAAGATAAAAGTTTTTATATTTCATGTTCTTTTATATATCCTTGTATGCATGTAAGATTTTGTATTTTTGAGAGTTGTCGTGATGTTGGAATCTATATTCCAACACTTCCGCTGCAATGTCATGCATGTGATACATGCATCCATGGCATCCCCAACAAATGCTTCATATTTTGAATTATTTTTATACAATTTTTTATAATAATTTTACAATTAAAAATATACTGATGCATTATATATAATAATATGGATTAAAAATATAACAAATGGTTTTTTCCCAAAATTGTCTAATATTTGGTTAAAACGTAGCTAAATTTTTTAGCTACATTTAAAATTTTTGCCTACGTTTTTAGAAGCGTAACTAAAAACTTTTAGTTATGTTTCTGGAAACGTGGCTAATTATATTTAACTACATTTCTAAAAAAATTCTAGAAATGTAGCTAATAGTATTTAGCTACGAAAATAATCGTAGCCAAAAACTATTAGTGATGATTTCTAAAAACGTCATATATCGTTTTCAACTATAGGGATTTGGTGATGTTTTGGCCAACAAAATGAAAACGTTGCTAAAAACTATAAGTGACATTGTTATACCTTTAGCTATGATTTTTTTTCGTAGCCTAATGTCAACTTTGTTGTAGTTAAAAAATATGCAAACACATAAATAATGTTCTATTTCGAATCTTGATAATTAAGTCAATTCAAGGAACTTATTTTCTAATATGTATCTGCACATTTGTTTAAATATCTTTAGATTTTAATTTATGACATCATTTTGTGATAATTTTACTATTCCATTAATATCTCATCCTGATAAAATTACAAATAAGAATAATTTAAAAATAATACATAAATGTAAATAAAATCTTATAAATATGATCTTATCATAATTTTAGTTGTATAGTAATTAACTAATTATTTTAAAGATTTGATTTTTACTATCAAACATCAAATATAATTAGTTCAAACCTCCCTATTTACATTCTCTCGATCAAGTCTGTCATACATGGCTTGTCTAGTATAAAGTACTCGGTTAACATGATATATAGGTTATTGAGTTAATCCAAAGATTTATCTTGTGCATATCTAAAGGATAGTTATTTTGGATTCCTCTGTTTAAAAAAATATCAAATATAATTAATAAAAAATATATTTATTAATTCAAGTAATAATATCATATATTAAATTGCAATGAACCAAGTGGATAAACTAACACGTTTTACATGCTTTCTTTTCTGTATAATCGGTCCGTTGAAGGATTACACTTCAGTCTTCTACCATCAATAAACGATTCGTTTGAAGAAGTAAAATATTCTGTGGTCTGCAGTCCTTTCAGGTAACATGGGTAGCATTTGTGATGGGCAGATCTTTAACAAGGTTTGGCATTTGTCGGCTACAAACTCCGGTATACAATGTATTACGTGGTGACTCTCTAGCCTCAAGTATTCGGTCTTGTCGATGGACTGCACATATGAACAAAGATCTTGATATCTTTATCTTGCAGGTATGTCAAAAACTTCTAGCGGCACCATTCTCATACCGAACCTCAGATGGGAAAAGACAGTGAAGCAGTTGTTTAAGATCTTCTGGACAAGGGATCCTCTGTGTCGGGGAATCGTGGGACTTCCATGAATTTGGAAAGAAATGGAAAGATATCCAAATGGTTTGGTCATCAGCTGTTTCTGTTGTGATGATCAAAGACAGTAACCTTTAACTTGGTGGATATTGATGAAATGAAGTGATTCAAATGCTCGAACCAGACCATTTGGCTTGCCGAATCTCCAAAACAAACGAAGTGATTCTGCCCCATCCAGCATGGATCGGAAGGAGATTAACAGAATCATAGGACCTAAATTATATTAGTGTTGGAAAAATGTGGAAAAATGTTAAACAAATTTTAATTTAAGATAAAAATTTTATCTTAAAAACACTGTAAATTTATAAATGTTTAAACTTTTAATTTTTAATTTACTGTTTAACCGTTAAAATTTTATAATTTACGTATTAACCTTGTATAATTCATAATAAAAAATTAACTGAAAATGATTGTATATGGCATCTATTGACTTCAGTTGACAAAGTGGATTAGTCTACAAGCTTATGGTCCTACCTTTCGACATTTTGTGTACTCCATAGCTGCCTACACAAACAACTAGTTATCAATAGCCCTCAAGCGGTCTCTAGTTTCAACCTCTTCTCTTCCGTTCATATCTTCTCCTGAGATAACCACAACCTTTGGTTATTTCTGATTTATTTTCTTTCAGTTTCAAAGAATTAGTGCCCTCAAGGTTCTTCATACAAAAAGAAACTCCTGTTGTCTGAAACAGAAAGTTGTACTTTCTTGGCTTTTATCAGTACATTACTCTCCATTGTTTCTAGTCCCGAGTTCTTTCCCATTTGGTCTCTTTCTTTCTCGTCTTTTAGTCTTGTTCTTCGTACAGAGATTCTTTATCCTCCATATCTATGCCTAACTCAACGACAGTGATGAGTCTCCCTCAAAAGTTGTCTTCGGAAAACAACAGTGAAAACCTTCATGATGTTTCCTTTTCTTCATACGTGAACCCTTCCGAGGAAACCTTTACTCGTAAACTTGCAGAGGCAACTATAAAACGCAGTCCAAAAGATGCTTTTCAAGAGGGACGTCATGATCTAATGGGAACAGCACAAGAAGAACAGGAAGAGATTGGGGTGTTTAGTGCTGAGAAGTACTTCAAAGGAGTGATGGATAATGATACTAGTCCAAGAATTAACACCAAAGCTGCGGGGAGAGAATACCAAACTAAGAGAGATGGTGCAGTTCCTTTCAAACCTCAAGTTCCTGCTGGAACTCCTAGTGTTCGTTCTGTATCCAGTGGGAACAGCCAAAGTGCACTTTTAAAGCCGGTCATGAGGCATCCATCAGGTGGAAAGACAAACAAGATTAAAGGGAAGAGTTTTCTTTTAGGTCTTGGCTGCAGATGTTTTTCCTGCCCTGATAAGGATTTCGTTGATGTCCATGAACATGTTGGTGAAATCAGTTTCAAGAAAACTCCTGATTCTAGTATACTCCAAGTCAAAGAAATTGGAATAAAGAACACTAAAAAGAATCCTGACTTCCAATATGAGCCAAGATCAAGATCCTGGAATAAGGAAGAGATCCACAGGCAGTTCAACAAGTTGGGACATGGGCTAAACAAAGAAACATGTTTCAGTTTCCCAACTTCGATTACTGGTACTACAAATCTTCCAATTAAGTTACAACAACAAGATCAATTTGACCTTCTTCCACGAAATTCAATCGAGGTATTTGGCTCACCAGTGCATGACTGGAGAAGCAAGTCGTTCAATCTTGAAAGAAGGCTAACAATGTTGTCTTGGGACGCAACTCCAAGAGCTGAGCAACTTGCGTATTCTGCAACACCGACTAGACTTTCCAATGAAAATGACAGTGATGAGAGCTCGGATTTGTTTGAGATAGAGAGTCTCACCGGAAGAGTCAGGCCGTTCCTCGCAAGACAAGGATCAGATGCAACTCCAGGCTGTGTAACCCCAACAACTTGCTATGCACCAAGTGAGGCTAGTATTGACTGGAGCGTGGTCACTGCTAGTGCTGCAGATTATGAGGAACTTAGACTTCCAACATCTGCAACAAGTCCAGCACAAGCATTTCCTGTATCAACAGACGTGAAAACCAAAACTCCAAAGCGTCATCCCAGCATTTTATTGGGGTGTAAGGACCAAGATGCTGTAAGAGTCGACGGAGTCGGACACAAAAGCAACGAGAAGGCAAATTTGGACTTGCAAATGCTTCAAGTTTCAGATTCCTACTTTCCAGCAACAGGGTTTCAAGCGGAGTCTAGCATGACGGGGTTCAGCTACGCAAAGAGGCAACAAGCTCTCAGCCACTCACTCCCAAGATCACACTCTCCGCAAGGGTCTTTTGTACATCCGGTGATACAGCTCTAATTCTAAAGTTTGGTTGTTAAAGTTTTAAATCAAGTCCACGCAGGGAATGAGCCGAAACTCTTACAGAACTATTTTGTTCGTACTTCTCCTCCTCAGTGCCTACCTTGATCTTGCCTTTCATTGTTAATATTACGCTGTAAATCTTCAAGGGAAAGGTTGTCTGAGAATCTACTGGGGGATTCACGCAGCTCAGGTATTCTTGTAACTAAATGTATTCCATTTTCAATCGAAACTTGGATGTCTACAATATATGTTGTGGTTGTCCTGATTTTGAGAATTAAGGAGCATGGCAACATTCTTAGATGTTCTGATAACTGCAATTTTAATTGTACTTCCAAAATGAACCTATCAGAAGTTGAATATCGCTTTGAGGAACAAAATTAAGGAAGCCAGAACTGGATTTACTCCAAAATCTTTATTTTTCTGAAGCCAACTACAGAACGCACAACGGAAAGCTAAAAACAACTTCACGGAGATTTCTCTGCATGATTCAGAAACCTGCTTCATAGTGAAACAGTTTTCCTCGCATAATACTAGCTTCTCTGGGCAAAGTGAAATCTTTTTCGTTCAGAAATCGTACATTAACTGATAAAAGTCGGCAAAGACTGTTAATTCAAAGTCGCCGACTTTCAACAGTAACATCTGCCCGTGCTTGTTTATGAAAAATCTTGTCAAGTAAAGATGTGGTAACGATTGGGCTATAAATGCTGCATGTTGTAGGGTTCAAACTCCATTATGGAGACGGTAACATCCAAGTTTATGAACTTCAACTTCTTTTTAATTTTCTACCAACTCCAGCACGTCAAAGTTAACTTTAGTTCATACATCTTGTCCCATAAACCAAAATCTCTTCGACACGGGAAAAGTCTGATCCAATCAATTGTTCTCAAGCCTTTAGCAAAACATTCTCGTTTCCCTTTTTGCTGAAGGAACTGTCCTTATATTGTTCCGATTGTATAAATCAGGAGAAGATATCAAGTACTGAAAAGGAAAACTTAGATGAACCATTATTGAACCAGCACCAAGAAAAACAAAATGGGGCACATGTTACAGCTGGAAGGAGTTGGTTTCTGGTGACCGCAAGCAGGTTGAAGTCACAAGCATCATCAAAGCCATTAACCATTAAATTGACCTAGCTTCCAATCTGCAAGATGAATCTAGGGATAATTTGTTGTGTGGACCAATGGGAAAAGGTGAGCATTTAAAACGTACAAGTCAGGTTGCAAGAAAATGAGAGTGGTACATGGACAGGTGAGCTTCAAGTTATAATGGATAGCTGCTTGAAGCTACCCACAGAATTTGATGACAAAAAGGTGTCATATGTTAGATATTCCTATCAATCTCGAGTTGGGTCTTTATCTTCTGAGAGGATATAGGTATGTTGGTTCCTAGCAGTAAGCGCCTGTGGAACTCCTGTGGTCCAAGTTTAAATTCTGCAATTTCCATGTACGCTGTTGGATTGAATAGGTAATTGCAGTGGCTAGGGTCATTTACTCATAAGTTATGCACTTATGCTTTTATCATCAAACTTTTTCTCATATCAATTTTCAAGTAATGGTCCCAAATCGGATTAACACTGAACTCTTGCCCGAAACATAATAAAACAGTTCGCCAAGTACTTAAAGAATCCGTATTTAGAATCTTTTAGTACACAACCTGCAATCCCTGATAACTCTCCTCTCTTTCCCCTTTATTCATGCACTATTCGATTGTTTACAAAACTGGAGGTCGAAACAGTAATAGAAGAGTATGTTGGAGCAACTAGGCAAATTATCTCAGCTGTATACGAGGACTGAGTTGTCGGATAGGACAGGGTTTATGGCATTGTCGACCAAAGGACAGAAGCGTCACGTTGTGTCGTTGTCTCAATGGTTGAGATACAACTTTCAGATGTAGTTTCCTCACATTTTTTTACCTATAAATATTTTAAAATTTTTAAAAATATGATTAATCTATAAAAGTTAATTTTTGGTAAAACCAAACAATAGAAGCCTATAGAAAAATTTTTGGTAAAACCAAACAATAGAAGCCTATAGAAAAATACATTTTTTATTATAGCATAACGTTAGAAGGCTATACAAACACAAACATGCCAATTTTCAAATAACATTTTCTGTTGTAAACAATTAATAATTAGGTGTCTAAATGTAATCTCTTGCGAGGCATAGTAAGTTTTAATTTAATTCACCGATTAAAAAAAGTCGTTGATTCATGACATGGAATTAATATTGCTCTTAACCAAATTTGTTTCGGCATGTATTACTTTAATTAAATTTTAATTAAGTTTTAATTATTATGGAGTCTTTTAAGTACTTATTTAAGTTTTGTTAATTATGCATTTAAAGAGTCGTGTTATATATGTTGTGTTGTGTGTTTATTATATGTTTAAAGAAGTAGTATTTGAAGAGCTATGCCGTTATGCTTTTATATATGGTTATAAGCTTTGTTACTTCATATATGTGAACTAAACACTTCATATATGTGAACTAAACACTTCAAGTTTCAAGCCTTTTGTCTTTTTTATAGCCAATAAAGTGGTATCAAAATTATAGGCACACAAAAGAGAAAATGATGCAAAGAGTCAAATTCCCTTTCCAATTTCCAAAGCTCACCAAAAATATTTATGATAATTAGTGTATCTTAATGAAACTTTTGCTAGGAATGCAAGATGCAGAGGAGAAAGTTGAAAAGGATGAAGAGCAATCTAGAGATGGTGCATTGACTTGAGTAAGGAAAGAGGAATTATTAAAGGCTCAAAAAAGGAATTATCAAGCATTGACGTTGATTCTTATATGCTTAGACAAAAATGTCTTTGACAAAGTTTCAAGTGCAACAATTGAGAAACTAACATCAAAACTTTTTCAGAATTCTCTCAAAGGAATTAATAAGATCATAAAAGTTTGTCTTTAAACTTTAGGAGTAAAAGTTCAAGCACTCAAAATAAGAAATTCTGATTAATTTCATATTATCTCATTAGAGTGTTGACACCTTTCAAACAATTATGGAGATGTTATGAGAAACTAAAAGATGTTTGAGTGATTAAAAAAATATTCTTTATCACTTGATTCAAAATTTGTTCATGTTATTATGGTTGTTAACAAATCAAAATATTTAGATTCATGAAAATTGATCAACTTATGGATTCTTTACAAGCCCCTAAGAAAAGGATGAATAAGAAGGAGCCACGTGCACAAGTTCTTCTTTCAAAGATGAACCTAAAAGAAAAAAGAAGATGAAAAAGATGATGCCAAGGAAGAACTTATGAAAGAAAGAGGAAAAGGCAAAGATCATAATAGAGGACGTGAAAATTATCTAGGACATAGAAGAGGAATGTATGATAGAAATTTGAGTTACAAACCAAAATGAACCTAAGAGAGGACATGTCATAAGAAACTAGCATATAAAAGGTGTAAAATTTGCAATGTTGCAATTGTGATAAATTTGTCCATTATATAGCTAATTATAAAAACTCTTATGATAAGGAAGAGAAGGTTTATTATGCAAAAGGAAATGAAGATGAAGATTACTTGGACATTGATATATAATGGAGATGGTGATAGAGAAAATAATCAAGAAATGTGGTTCTTACAGGAACAAGTAATCATATGATTGGAAGAAAGAATTTATTCTCAACATTTGATGAATCCTTCAGAAGTAATATTTCCTTTATAAAAAAATATGAAGGCTATTATTAAAGGGAGAGGTGACATTTTTACTTAGACAAAGAATATCATTAATTCATCTCTCAAGTTTGTTATGTTATATCATTGAAATCTAATATTTAAGTTTGGAACAAATTTTATACGAGGAATATGAGGTCTAGGTGAAGAATAAAGTTCTTGTATTAATAAATGAAAAAGACAAGTTGATCATCAAGGTGAAAATGTCTAAGAACAAAATATTTTCTATTAAAACGAATGTTGATTGTGTGAAGTGATTGAAAGCTTTTACAACAAATCATAACTAGGTTTGGTATCTTCGAATGGGTCATTTAAATTTTTTAGGATTCTAATCTTGGTTAAAGGAGAAGATAGTGTATCGATTGTCTCTTACTAATCATTCTAATCAATTACATGAAGGGTGCATATATGAGAAACAATTCAGGAACTCTTATTTAAAGTAATCACTTTCAAGATCCTCAAAGCCACTTTAAATTGTGGATATTGATATTTGTGGTTTGTTTAATCCAATTCTCTTGCAAAAAGAAATTATTTTTTAGTTTATTGATAAATACAATCGTAAGATATGTATGTCCTTCTTGAAAGAGAAATCTTAAGCTTTTGACTTTTTTAAAAAAATTAAAAGTATTAGTAAAACAAGTAGATATCTAATCAAAATGTTAATAATTGATTGAGATAGTGAATTCACATCTAATCAACTTTTTATGATTATTATGGTATTAGCATGTTCTTAATAGTTTCAAGATACACTAATGAAATATTACTATAAAGAGGAAGGATAGGAGTGTTCTTGATATAGTTAGAAGTATGTTGAAGAGAAAATAAATCCCTAAATAATTTTAGGTTAAAACAATGGTAAATGCAGTATACTTGACCAATATATGCCCTATTAGAAGTTTGAAAAAGATCACTCTACAACAAGCATAGGGTAGAAAAAGAATCGAGCCTATTTTATTTTAGAGTTTTTTACAATATTGTATACTCTTATTTTTCAGAAGAAATAAGAAGTAAGCTTAAAGACAACGATAAGAAGCTAATTTTTGTTGGAGTATAATTCAATATCAAAGGAGTACAAGCTTTACAATACTTAAAAGTAAAAAGGTAGTGGTTAGTTGAGTTGTCAAGTTTGATGAAGATGAATTTTGGAAATTATACAAGAAAGAGGAAGATTACAATTTCTTTATGTTGTTTTAAAAAAATTATGATCACTATATCACCTATAACACCATCCCCTACTCATTTTAATTCAAGTCCTTCGAACTCATCTAAAAGGCTTAAAAAAAGAGAAATCTCCAAGACATTTACGATGAAATGGAGGAAATTAATGGTTCTTCTCTTTATTGTCTTTTTATAAGTTTAAAGCCTATAAGTTTTAAAGAGGCAATCCAAAATAAGAAGTAGAGAGTAATTATAATCGATTACTATTGTCAAAAATGATACTTGGGAGCAGGTCTCATTTACAAAGGCAAATAGGCTATTGAAGTGAAATAAATCTACAAATTTAAAAAAGTAAAAGGGGAGAAATTTAAAGCAAAACCTATTGCAAGGAGATACATTTAAAAAATTAGTATAGATTACAATAAATTGTTTACACCAGTTACTTTATCAGAAATTGCTCAATTAATCATTATATTAACTATTTAAAAAATGAAGAACTATGTTAGATCAAAATTTTTAATGGAAATTTAGAAGAAGTGTATGTAGAGCAACCAAATGGTTATATCGTTAAAAAGCAAGAAAATAAAGTGTTGAGATTGAAAAAGGTTTTGTATAGATTCAAGTAAACTCTTAGGATATTGTGCAACAATGTTGATAATTATTTGCATAAAAAAGATTCAAAAATATGCACACGAATATGGTCTTTATGTTTGTGAAAATCATAATGGTAATGTGTTGTTTATGTTATTATATGTTGAGGATTTAATTTTTATATGAAGTGATTTACCTATTGATACAACCCTTATTAATAGAACTAGAATGTGAACAAGGATCAAGATTGTTCTATCAAGACAAGTTTGATATAAGTACAGCAAACGTGAAATACAAAAAGATGATATGAATCACTAAACTTACATAAAAGATAGGATGAGAATGATAAGATTCTAGTTTTTTTCCCTTTTTTGTAAATGTCAAAATTTTAAGGTTGATCACCATTAATAAGCTAGATAAGATTACAAGTTATTAAAGAACCTAAAATCATATTTACTCTAATTAAGATTGAAGAGAACCTCTACAAGGTGATTTGATTGACCAATGATAATAAGTTGTCAATCACAATAATAAGAAAGTTTTTTATAGTCATTAAAACCTAAGAACTAGAGTCTTATAAGTCCATTTCGATGCCAGTTTATTTTTATTTCTCCAATTTGCAAACTCAACAAAAGACTAATATTAGACACTACTATATCATCAACACCAGTTACATCATTTAACATTAGTCCTTAGATTGTTTTCTCACTTGAATCAGAATTATAGCCTTGTATTTAATCTTTTGAAGTAGAAAATTTTCACTCTTTGAATAAAGATTTACTGTTAGATAATTAACAGCAATTTTGGCCTTCTTTGCTGTATTCTTTGTTAATGGTCCTCTGATGTTCTTTAATAAAATCTTTATTAACTTTAGATGCTTCACTTGAACCTTGTATAATCTACCAAGATCATAATTCGTAGTTCCCTTTTCTTAAAGCTTATAGAGCTTGAGTTGATGTTTAATTCTCATTATTTTCCCTCTCTTGAAAGGATTTTTCCTCAAATTAGCATCTTCATCTATAAAATTAGGAAAATCATCAATATTAAAGATTGTATAAACATCATATTTACCTTAAAAGCTGATCTTGTAAGCATTCTTATTCGCTCTTTCCATAAATTGAAAAGGTTTTTCTCCTCTTAGTTGCAACTTGGATTTGTTAGATTGGAAATCTTTTTTTTTTCAAATGTAACTAAATCCAATTAATCTTAGGGTTCAAATATCATTTTTTTCCTACCCTTATTAGCTTACTTGATTTATTGTTAGGTCCTTTTCTTAACGTTTAATGTTGTCTTCTTATGTAGTTTATTCACTAACTTACTGTCCTTTCTCCATCTAAGTTATATATTTCTCCTTAAGGAATAGGAATAAGATTTAAAAGCAATAATAAGTATAAACAATCTTAAAACGAGAATAAATCATAACACTATGCATAGTCCTATTATAACCAAACTCAACAAAAGACAATACTATTTCCAAGTCTTAAGATTCTTATGAACAATAGCATATGGTAAAGCACCTAAAGTCCCATTAACTATTTTGGTTTAGCCATCTATTTATGGATGAAAAGTTGTAGAAAACAAAAACTTAGTTCTAATTTTCCTACAAAGTTTTCTAAAAGTAACTTAAGACATTAATATCCTTATCTGAAACATTGATTTTAGGAACTCCATATAATAACCTCAAAAAATAATTCAGTAATGTAAGATGCATCATTATTTTTAAGACATGAAGAAAAATGTAACATTTTATAAAACCTGTCTACTGCTCCAAAAATTGAATCTTTATCCTTTCTAGATCTAGGTAAACCTAAAACAAAATTTATTGAAAGATCTAAACACAGTTCACTATGTATAGGTAAAGGTGTGCATAATCTATAAGGTTGTACTATAGGTTTAGCTTCCGTACATATAACATATCTTTCACACACACTTTCTATATCTCTCCTTATATATGACTAAAAGAAATATTCATTCAATACCTCATGGGTCTTTTTGGCTCTCAATGTCCCATTAGGCTTCTCCTATAAGATTAACTCTCTTGAAGAACTATAATACACACATAATTGATTCTCTCTAAATAAGTAACCTTCATACCTATAGAACTTTCCATATGTAGATTTTTCACATGCTCTAAATACATTACCAAAATTATAATCATCAACATATAAATCTTTAATATGCTCAAAACCCATGAATTTAATATACAAAGTATCTAGTAAAGCATGTCTCCCAAATAATGCATCAACAACTATATTTTTCTTACTTTTCTTATATTTCACCATATAAGGAAAATTTTCAATAACCCATGATTCATATATATAGCAAACTCCTTATGACATAAGTAATGTTCCTAAGTCTCTAATTTTCTCACCTATGCATACATCTCCTTGTTATACATTGAGTAGTTTAAGGCCACCTTACTAAGCTTCTCACTAAAATATTACTATTGATTGGAATCTTACATCAAAATTGTCCTAATTCCTATACCCAAAGCAAAACCCTCAACCTTAAATGTGTTTACAAAGTTAGGTAAAGCTAATAAAGGAACATAACTTAACTTCTCTGTTGGCAAGTTTAAAGCTCTCTCTTCATCATTATTCCACTTGAATCCTTCATTCTTCTTCACTATCTCAGTCAAAAGTGCAACAATTACGCTAAATTCCTTAATAAAAGGCCTATAAAAACTAGTCAAATCATATAAACTTCTAATATCATTCATGATTTTTGGTGTTGGTCACTTTTTAATAGTTTTCACTTTCTCCTCATCTACTTTTATGTTCTTTGCATTCATTACATAACTAAAAATGTAACATGTTTAGTGAAAAAAGAACATTTATTAAAGTTAGTATACAATTGTTCTTTCCTATACATATGTAAAACCTTTCTTAAATATTCAACATAGTCATATAAGGTCTTACGATTAGATAAGAATATTACCAAAATATACCATAATAAACTTGCTTTAAAATTCACAAAATATGTTTCATTAATCTCATGAAAGTGCTTGGTGCATTAGTCAAACTAAAAGACTTTACTAACCATTTATACAAACCATATTTATTTTTTAAAGTAGTTTTTATATTCATAACCTCCTTTAATCCTAATTTGATAGTAACTAGATTTGAGATCAATTTTAGAGAATAAATATGCACCATATAACTCATCAAGCATATCTTCTAACTTAGTGATAGGATATCTATATTTTATGGTGATTTTATTAGTGGTACGACAATCTATACACATTCTCAAAGATTAATCTAAAAATAGGTAAGACATAAGGGCTTAAACTCTCACACACATAGCCTTTCTCTAAGATTTATTTTAGGTAGTTTGGAATTTAAGTTAGAAATGAAATTTATATGGGGTGGTTCAATCCATCTTATCTGTTATAATCCACTCAGAATATCTGCTTAAAATAGATCATCAAATTCCTGTGAAAGAAAAATAAAAACATTAGACAAAGAATCGTTGATATCATCATCAAAAGAAGAAAAAACATTTTGTAAATAAGACAAAACTATTTATTGCTTGGCTAAAAATGCATCTCTTACATCCTTTAGTCTCATACCAAAATCAATCTTTTTTATGTTTCTCCCATTTTTTCTTTGTTCAAAGCGTTTAAATTATCCCCTTATATTGGCTCTCATTTCTTTCCCCTTAATATCTCTTTCTCTCTCTTATAAATCTTGGGTTCTTCTTCATATAATTGCTTTGGGATAATGGAGTAAGAGTAATTAATTTTCCATTCCTGGTAAAAGAGTAAGAATTTTTATACCCATCATATGCAATTCTCTTATTGAATTGGCAAGGATGCCCTAAAAGATGTGACTAACTTTCATAGGCACCACATCATATTGCACCTGATCCTTATACTTATAAATGAGAAAGAAACTAACACTTGCTTGGTTACCCCTAACCTTTTAAATTCCATTCAAACATTGTAGTTTAAGGTATTTTGTAGTTGACAGTCCCAACTTCTGTACTAACTCTACATAAGTTGCATTTATACAACTCCTCTATCTATGATAACAACAACAACAATATCCAATGAGAGTCCTACTAAAATATGGGATCTGGGAAGATCCATTAGTACCCAGTCCTACCTTTACAAGGTAGAGAGGTTGTTTTCGATAGACCTACATATAGCACTCCCTCTATCTATAATCATACTACAAATTTAGTCCTTAATGGAATGCTGTATAGAATATATTAACTTGCAATTCATTTACATAATCCTATCTTGTATACATACTCAACTCCCTCCTAACAACCGTCATTTTTTTCCTCTTTGGGTCTTTTAGTTCACTCATGACATTCCCTAAACTAAACATATCATCATCTGCCTCCTTTTTAATCTAGAACACATACTCTCCATCCTCTCTCAAAATTATCATTCTCTTATTAGATCTTATAAAGCTATATTCCCTCTTCTCAAGCATTTAAAGCACGTAATATCTTGATTCCTAGTTGTTAAGGAGGAATTGGTCTTACCTCTCTCTACACCTAGTGCTTGCACTTTCAATTTGGTTGCTTTATATTTAGGTTTTGAAGCTTTGTGATCCTTTTTATCCTATAGTTTACTTCACAATAAAAAACTTGCACTAAAAATACTGAAACAATTAATAAGCCTCTTTTCAGGTAGTCCTTCTACCTTCATGGTCATGTGAACCTTATGCTCTAACTCCACATAATGCTACAACATTATAATATTGGATATTTATAGATCTATCCCAAAAATAAAATGAGTTATTATATCCTCCTTATCTTCCTCCATATTTGCGTTAGCCATGATAACCTCTACCGCTTTGTGATACTCCTCTATACTCGTTCTAACCATCATAAACTCCATCTCTTTGTGACACTTTTCCACACTCTTGTAACTTTAAGTTAAAATTTATAGCCTTTGATAGAGATCTTAATAGTAGGAATTTGACAAAAAATGTTTTCTCAATACTATTTTTATCTCCTTTCAAATTTTAGTTGGTGGCTTTCAACTTCTTCTTTTAATGAGGGTTTTGCTGATTCCATCAATGTATGATATAATCTCTAAATTTTGTAATTGTTATTTTTTCTCTTTTAAAATGTTATAATAATAAAAAATTGACCATATACACTAAATAGGCATTTAGATCTATCCTTCCTATAAAAGGAGGTATCTTCATCTTAATAATACCCATGTTATTATCCAACTATTCTTTATACCCAGTTTAATTAAATCCCTCCCCACCATTTTTTCCTATTCTGCCTCATCTTCCAACTCTTTGTCCTCTACGTCCCTTAGGTTTAACCACCTCAATTAATTAGCAACATTCTTAACCTTTTCATAAACCTTAAAGTAATCCACATTAGTAGGTAAACATAAGTTATGTTGTAAACTAGCTATAGTAGCTTTGTGTTTCTCTAGCCTCTCCCCCACTTCACCAAAATTCCTATTAAGATTCTCATATTGACCTTGTATTGCATTCATGATAAAATTGTAGCCTATTTATACTCTATCCTCCTTACTACCTTCTTGTATTTAAAAGAGTTTGTATTCCAATTTTGAGTCATTATCAACCTACAAGAAAATAATAGTGGGAAAAGTATTCCCTCATTTATTTCAAATTCACTCTACCTTACAACCTAAACCCTTGATTAAAGGTTCTTTACAAACTCATTAATCTATCCAAAAGGCTGCTTTTAAACTTCACCCTTTTTAAAAACTCCCAAAGAAACAAATTGGTGCCTTGTTAGTAATATACATTTCAAGTGATGAAGATGGATTAACATTGGTTTTCCAAAAATTACTTGCATGTTTAATTAGAAAACAACTAGGAACTTTGTTTGGCTAGAATGTTGCTATTTCATTAAGTATTTGCAATGCCTAACACATTTTATAGCTCTTTAAGCTTTAATTTAATCATTTATTTTTAAAAAAAAGAAAAAAATGGACATATTAGAGGCCAAGATAATAGAAAATCCAAAATTAGAATATTAAGCTTATAGAATCTAATTAGACTAAATAGAGGAGGAGGAGGAGGAGAAGAAGGAGAAGAATTTGACAATAAAGATTTATAATAGTTTAAAAAGAAAGAACAACCAAATAATATAATGAATTTGAAGTAAGGAGTGCCATGTAACGATCCTTAATTGTAAAGGATATTATATTCTCTCCCCTTCAATATGCTTTAAATAGGACGTTTTAGCTTCACAAACTTTGTTGCTAACTTGTAAAATTAAGAAACAAGAAACAAGAACTCAAGAATAATATATTAATTTTAATGACTATTAAGAACAACAAGAACATAGAAAGAAAATTAAATGTATAGTAAGAAGAAACAAAAATATTGAAATATAAACAAATGACTTAGAAAACAATAAATATGATATAAAAAAATTGAGATGACTCTCATCAGTAGGACTATTGAGATTATGAATAAGGATTTTACATTTTTTCATTAAGACATGTTAATTCAAAACAGTAATTTCGAAATACAAAGGATGATATGGGTCGCCATATTCATAATAAGGATAAGATTAAGTGATAAAATTCTACAAACAATTACTACTATTAAGCTATATAAAGTTACAAGTTGTTAGTTACCTAAAACAAAAGTTACTCCTAATCAAATATTGAAGAAAACCTCTGCATGGTATTTCGATTGATCAACGCTAATAATATGTCAAGGAGGAGCAACAATAAGAAACCCTCTTATAAGCATAAAACCCTAGGAAGTAAGTCATATAATGAAAGTAACATTCTTAGCATAATCTAACTAGGAAACAATCAAATAATTTTAAAAAGTTAATTCCTATTTGAACATAATTAATTGTGGAATTTAAATAAACTAAAACTGTTGGGACCCGATCCGGGAACCGGACCCCAATCGGAAAACAAAACGAAATTTCCGGCAAGCTATCCCAATACAAAACACAACAGCAACTTGACAATTAAAAGACTCATACGCATTCTATTTCCAGGCCATACACAGATCGTCAATCAACAATTTCACATCTTTCAATTCTCACATCCACAAATAACAGATGATACATCATTAAAAAAAAGTTCGGAGAATCTTCTATGACTTTCATGTAGACCATCTATTCCAACTCAAACCATATCAATCC
>JAOSBN010000001.1:2207200-2220286 GCA_027563595.1 Erythroxylum suave
AACATATACACAATAACACTCATTCAAGTTCATTTAATATTTCTAAATTCCACTTAAAAATCAGGGTCCAACAAAAACACCTATAATTAGGAGTTTGATGCCTGTCCATACATTTGAATTTAAGTTTTGTTAACTATTAAGTTGTGTTTAATGAGCATCTGAAGTGATAATAATTAAAAGGTCATACAGTTATATATTTCATAAATATGAATTAACCACTTCAAGTTTTAAGCCTTTTCTCTTTTTCTATATCCTACACTTTATTCCTCCAAGACTTATATTAAAAGATATTATATGTTTATAATTAAAGTGTATCTATACACAATCAACCAAAAAGCATAACTAATAAAGAAAAGAATTCTCATTCACCGGCACCTTCTTTATTCTCTAAGTGAATAAGGGTTATATGTTCCAAGTATTCTATCCCCATGTAAGAAGGAATGGTTGTTAGAAGTTGTATTTGGTGCCATACAGTTGATGGTGCACAACATGATAGCCATTATTGTTCCTAAAGAACACATCCTGGAATCCATAGTCCACAGACCATCGACATTTTCCAAATGAAACAGACAAGACAGAGCACCACCAGCAGTATCAAGTAGAAGCTCTTCTTTTTTTTGTACACTGCTCCAAATGATATGCCCATGATTTTAAGAATGAATATGTTTTATGAATTTTTTTTTCTGACAAGAAATAAGGATTTTTTTTAATGATTAAAATTTTGAATTGATCGAATTATAAAAAGTTTTGAATATTAAAAATACGTTGTTTTATTAATTAACCCACTTATTTTTATAAATTAATCGATTTTTATAAATAATAATAAATCAGTTTTTATTTAACAATCTTTTTATTCAGTTAACTTTCAACTTCTTGAATTGGTAGTAATAGTATCATTTTTTAATTATATTTTAAATTCTTTAATTTATTCTATCTTTGCTACATATCAATTTTAAACAATTTTCTTATTCAACTAGACATCATTGAATTGGTAGTAATAGTCTCATTCTTCAAAAATATTTTAAATTCTTCAATTTTATTTAATTTTTACTATATATCTATTTTATAACAGTCTAATACCGATTAAACTTGTAAATTTTAAACTTCTTATTTTATTGATTTAATTTCTAATTCGATTTTTAAAATATTGATTATTTTTTTAATTGAATCCTAAACTTTATATTGAATCCAGGCCTAATTAATTATACAAATTAACAGCACCAAGTAATCTGCAATCACCTAGGTGTGTCAATTTATTATTGTTAATGCATATGTTAAGATGGGACAAATGATGACTTAGATTAGGTAGTGAGACACTTCATGTGTTGACTTTGACAACTTAATTTACTTTCTATTTTATTTTCTTATTTGTAACTTTTAGTTAAATTAGGCTCATAATTGTCATATACTTAATTTCGAGTTTAAGTATTAGTCTAATTTTGGCTTGAAGTTTAAATATGTTAAATAAAACATAATTTAATTTATTTATTTTAAATTAAAAATTAAACAGTAATATAATTTAAATTCGATAGAATTTTAAAGTGTTTAAACTTAATTAAATTTAGGCTCGAGCCAAATGTGTAATTATGCCCTTTTTTATAACTTAATTTGTACAAACTTAAATTTAATCCAACTCAATAATTTTAATGGATCAAATCTGATCTTTTAAAAGTTTTTATTTTAAATTATTATTCAAATTTAAAAGAGGTTTATTAAAATTAGGGTTCCAGTTTATTTACTAAAATTCTTTAAGAAGAGGTCTTACCGTCTTAGTTGATAAAAAAATTTCTAAAATGTTTGTAATGCTAAAAATTATGAGTTCCAATTTATAAATTAATATTTTTCAAAAGAAGGTTTATAACTTTTGTCTCCCTAAAAAAAATTGTTTATAGACAACTATATCAAAATTTTACCTAAATAAATGATTTTTTATTAAAATCAATGTTTTAACAATTGAACCGATACGACAAGAAGTTTAAGGATTAAAAGTTTCAACTAAAATTAGATAGTCATAAAATGAGCTAAATATTAAATAAAATTAAAAATTTTGAAATATGATTTAAAGAGATTCTTCTTATTTATTGAAAAATTTGAAATGTAATTAAAAAAGAGAATGCTAAATAAAAATTAATTAATTTATAAAAATTAATTGATTTATTTTAGTTTCTAATAACTTATTAATTTATAAAAATTGATTGTTTAATTAATAAATTGATCAATTTTTAACAATAAGAGTTAAATTAAACCGAAAATTTAAAAACTAAACTAAAAAATTATATGGTTCAAGATTTTTATGGTTAAACTAATTGAATGGATGAATTTTTTAATTTTCTATTAAAATTGATTAAAACATATTTATAATTCAAGGTTAAGAGCAATACAATAATTAGATTAAAATATCTTCCAACTTTGAAACCTTGTCAAAAGTTTCTCGCTAGCACACCAGTCAGCGACGCATACACACACTCTTATCTATTTTTTCTCCTTTACTTTTAACTCTACGCGTCGAAGGCCCTTCACCACTTT
The DNA here is from genome assembly GCA_027563595.1 of Erythroxylum suave. NCBI lineage: Eukaryota > Viridiplantae > Streptophyta > Magnoliopsida > Malpighiales > Erythroxylaceae > Erythroxylum > Erythroxylum suave. The sequence goes on from JAOSBN010000001.1 coordinate 2,209,727, forward strand.
TTATGCGCTTTTCCTTCTTCGCTAAGAAAGCACTTCGCCAGTCCTGTCGCCGTCGCCCTTGCCGGAACAACCTTCCCACAATTGTTGTCCCTCGTTGCACCAGATTGATGTGTGTATTCATGCAGCGCTGACTCTCCATCAGTCCATCTTCTTCTTCAATCAGGTTATTAGTTACTGCGTTAACTACACGCTTTAGGATAGCTCGTTTCGGAATTGTTGTCGGTCTTTTGGATTCGCTTATGAATTCTGTTGATTCTTGGGGATAATTTTGCGAAACCCAGAAAGAAATTTCACTCCTTTGCTTTAACGACTATTCCTTTTGTTGTTTTTGTCGGTTGAAAAAGTTCTTCCTTTTAAATCTTTCTTGTTGTTTCGAGGCAGAAATGATTCTTCCTGAAATTCTGTTTTGGGCTTATAATATGGGATTTGATTATAGCCCCATTCTTAATTAGTGGGTTATTAAATTCTTGGGCGGGGAAATTGTGAATTGTGCTGCTGTTGTATGCTTTTGATTGTGCATCTTTATAGTTCATAAAGTTATGCTCTGGTTAGTAGAATGGTCCTTCCCGTGTTGTTTTTATCGACTTACTTTTTCTTCTTCTGTTATTTTTACTTTTATATTTACATGGTCACTATGATTAATCGTTCTTTAATGAATTCATCTTGTTTATGGACTTAATTAACCCTTCTTTTGCAGGGAAGTTGTGAAGTGTGTTACTGTAAATTGTTCCTCGCCCATTTCATCCTTCTAATTAGCTGATATTTAGGAGCTAAGTGTCATCACCTTGTTATTTACAAGTAGAAGTCATATATGGACTTAAATCAACTGCCCGCTATGGAAGATATCTCAACAGGTCTGCAGAGATATCCTGTTCCTTTAAGTTAATTTTCTCTCTATTCTGTTCCTTCAATACCCATCTCATATTCCAGCTATTTGTTTAGTGGCGTATATTTACATGCTCCCTAGTACCTGTTCCATTTGTTACCTTAGAAGCTAACAGCTGAAAAAAAAAAACTCCACTATTGGTAAATTTTCGTGGTTCTCAATTTTCATGCTGTTGACAATGTTCACCTCTATGCTACACAGAAGAAACTGTAAAACAAGTAGTGGTGTCTCAGGCTATCAAAGGAACAATGCAAGGCAGAACCAAGGGAAAGGTTGGCCATAGAGACAGGCTAATGCAAGGCAGAACCAAGGGAAAGGGTGGCCATAGAGACAGGCTAATGCAAGGCAGAACCGAGGGACAGGGTGGCCATAGAGACAGGCTTAGTGAGATGCCTGATGAAGTTCTTGTCAAAATTTTATCACATCTAACTCTTAAGGAGGCAGCAAGGTGTGGCATACTATGCAAAAGGTTCAGGAATCACTGGAGTTATTTCTGCGACTTAAAACTCTGACCATTCGCAGGGAGGACTAACTGATGTAACTGGGATATGACTAATGTTCTAGATGTTGCAACATCAACTGGATGAGCCAGGTCTTTGAAGTTCTGTGAAAGCTTTAACCACAGTGATAATAGATGAGCTGGGGCTAGTTTTTAACAATCTGTACTCCATTAGTAAAGTCTAGCTTTCCTGTGAATAACCTTTTTCTGTATTTCGTTTAGGTGTTCCAATTGAATTGATATCATTTTTGAGAAGCCTTCTGATTTTATCCCTTGTAGAGTGTTTTTGTAGTTAGTATTATTCATCACTTGGAACGTTGGAGTCATAAGTGGCTTTCAAGACATCACAGCCGGCTCAATTGGTCCCAGTGGTTGTTGGAATTCAAGCTGACGACCATAATCATAAAATGAGAGTAGACGAGGTGTTGATCTATGCTCTATCCGTAACTTTAATTGTTTTCTGGGATTAGTCTGAGCCGTTGTGATTAGAGAGAATGTGTGATATCTACTTACTAGACAGTAAGGAAATGACTTAAAACTGCTGTAAGACTACGAATAATAATGGTAACAGAACACAGACAAGTGTCTGGGAAAGTTAGAAAGGAGAAATGGGAAAGGGAAGAAGGCTTCTTGCATAAATTACCTCCAATGGTTGAAGCCTTTGGCGTGCAATATCAATGGTTGCTGTGGAGATGCATAGTTTGATATTTTTCATACGTACCAGTTCATTTTAAGCATGATATTAAACAATTTCTTGCCATTTAAATATTATGCTTAGTAATATTCATGTGTTTATATGGAAACTGATTTCTTTACTTCACCCAATTTCAGTGGAATTAGGCTCTCTCTTGGTATCAGAAATAACCTCTCTACTAGTTGTGAGTAAGTTTGCCTACTATTTCTAATTAAAACATGGTCTACACATATATTTCTGATTGAAACATATGCTTCACGTAGTGTATATGAAGCTCATATAGATGCCAAAAATTTCAATGCAAAATAGGTATTTGGTAAAAGTTTAAACCTTGACAACAATTACACTGCTTTTAAACACATACTATCTATCATATATTGCTCATGGATACGGTCCATATATTCCATTAAGATTTCTACCTCTTCTTAGATTTTGTAAAGACATATGAGAGTAATGTTGACCAATTAGAGTCTAAAATATGGATGTAAACCACAAATTGTTCCAAACTAATGGAACATGAGATTTAAGTAAATCTCCTAATTATCGCACAAAATTACGTTCATCTATTAATCACATACAGGAATTGATTGAAATGTTTATTATCATTGCACAAATTTTAGTTTTTCTCATTAGCAATACCAAAGTTCCAATGACAAATTTTAGTTTTTCTGATTAGCAACACCAAAGTTTCAATACACTTTCAAAAAGGAAGTTAAAAAGCTTACCTTTTTCACTATGGTAACCACAAATGCCACTCTGTTAATGCCTTCAGCGCAGATGCTTTGATCTGAACTGTATACTTTACACGTGCTGTGTTTTTCAAACACTGGGAAAATCTAATCTTGGTCTTGGACCAAGAAAAAGACCAAATGGAGACGGGACAGGAGACCGATAAGTATGACAACCTGTGCAATAAAAGCACGACACTTGTCTATTTAATGTCCAAACTACCTCAGGAGGCCAAGACAATAGCACCCAAAAAACAAAGAACTGTTCTTTTCTTGCAACTTTGTCACCGGAATGTGTCAACCATACGTGATGTAACCTTCTCTCTGTTAATTTGCTTATAATATTAACTTGGCGTTTTGGCTTGCGAGATCTTCTATTAGGTAAGGTTGTTCTTTCCATTACAGGGCTTGAAGCTACAGGTTCAATCATGTAGGGAAATGGGTTTTTGAAGCTGAATGATTTAGATTTCTCGCCTCGACACAGATGAGTTGGCTGTGGGTTGTTAGTTGGGATTTGAAATTTTGTTGGTGCAATGTCTCCGTATAAGCACAATGGTGATCTGTTATTGCCTGAGAGCAGAGGCATAATTGGTGTTGTGGTTAATTCCTTTGGTCGAACTGAACCTGGTTCTCGGGTCTCTCGAAGAGGGAAAAGGTTTGGTCGGATAATTAAACCAAGTTTTTTGATTTGGGTTTTGCTGTCTGCTGCTCTCTTCTTGATAACTGTCGCACTCCTTAGCTTGAAATTTTTGTTTTCCGGTGAGTTCTTGATACATTCAATTGAAAAGAAATTTCCTCTTCAGTTTTGCCGTTGCAAATGTGGTGGAATTTTCCCATTTTGCTTCGAGTTTTGTGCTTACTATTGGGTTCTAATGCTTAAAATTTTGTATTTTCTTGTGGATTTTTGGTTTATTGGTAGATAATAATGAGAGTGGTATATCAACTGCACAAGAAGTACGAATTGGCGGGCATGGACTAACTATCGCTACATCCATACAGGAAGTCGGACAAGAGACCTCTGGATCTATTACTGCGAGAACAACTAATGGCAAGAAGCGTAAGAAACGTAAGAGAAAACTTGTGGGAACTTGCTTGTGATCCTTTCATTGTGTTTGTTCCTTCTGTTATATATTGGTTTCTTCTTCATTACACAATGCTCATGCTTAAGTTACTTCTGTTGAAGTCTTTTAAGTTCTTCACATCCATATATTTCCCAGTGATTCTTGTTGATAAATCTTTTCTGGTGTAACTGGTCAGATTTTCCTTGTGAAGTCACATTATCGAAATCGGTGGATTACATTATTGAACCGAAGGATGTTAGAAATTTCACCAATTTTGCGCTTGAGTACGTGGTCGCGGAGGAGAAACCGCCGGCAAGCCATGTTGTTAAGTTTAGATTTGGGGGGCAACAGACCTTTGAGGAAAGCGATAACTCTTTCTCTGCTAGAAATCAAACACTTCATTGTGGCTTTGTTAAAGAATCCTCTGGACCTCCTACCCCTGGGTTTGATTTGGCTGAAAAGGACAAAGCATACATGAGTACCTGCAAGGTTGCAGTATCTTCTTGCATTTTTGGGAGTTCTGACTTTCTTAGGAGGCCTACAAGCAAAAAGGTAAACCACTTGTTCTGTAAAATTTCCTTCCTGAATCATTGTCCTAGGGAGGGTATTTTGATCTATCTTGTTTCTTTTTACATGCTTCTGTTGGCTTTACGTTATACTTTTTTCAGGAAAGAAGAAAATCATCATGGTGTTTCTTTTGCGTATGTAGTCTTCCTGTTTTGATTGGAGACAATGAATGAGCCTGACGCGGATAAAAATGCATATAAGTTTAATGTGGCAGTAAAATCCTTGATATAGTTTAGATAATGATGGGATATGCTTACGCTATCTTTGTGATGTAACTGAAAGTTTCATTTTTTGATTGATGTGATGTGTCTTGTTTGTTCAGATAAGTGAATTTTCCAAGCAAAACGTCTGTTTTGTCATGTTCGTGGATGAGCAAACACTGTCCAAACTTGCTTCTGAGGGACATATACCCGATGATAGAGGCCATATTGGTCTATGGAAAATGGTGATTGTCAGGAACTTGCCATATGAAGACATGCGAAGAACTGGAAAAGTCCCAAAATTCTTATCACATCGCCTGTTCCCTGCTTCTTGGTAACCATCAGACTGGCATTTAGTTTGGTTTAAAACTTTGTGCATCACCCTGATTTTTGTACTCTGAATGAATTTTCAGTTTATATGTTTTCTGCTAATATGCTATTTTTCAGGTATTCCATTTGGATTGACAGCAAGATGAGGCTTGTTACAGATCCATTGCTGATCATTGAATACTTTTTGTGGCGATCGAGATCAGAGTATGCCATTTCAAACCATTATGACAGACATTGTGTCTGGGAGGAGGTACTCCAAAATAAGCGCTTGAATAAGTACGATCCCAGAGCTATTGATGAACAGTTCAACTTTTACCAGTCTAATGGCCTCACTAAGTTTGATGCCTCTGATCCGAGTACTCTCCTTCCAAGTTGTATGTCTTGTAGCGTCCTTGTTTCATCTAAGAAAAGTTTTATTTTCAATTTGAAGTTTAAACATCAAGAACTGATTTTTATACTACATGTGCTCTGCAGATGTGCCTGAAGGGTCTTTTATTGTCCGTGCACATACACCTATGTCAAATTTATTTTCATGCCTCTGGTTCAATGAAGTTCATCGCTTTACCTCTCGAGATCAACTGAGCTTTGCGTATACTTACTTGAAATTGAGAAGAAGAAATCCTGATCAACCTTTTTACCTAAATATGTTTAAGGTGACATACGAAATCCTGATCAACCTTTTTACCTAAATATGTTTAAGGTGACATACGTTACTATAAAACTTGGTACTATGCTTGTTGAACAATTGATTATCAAGATCTGCGGAAATCGTAGCATTTCACAATGACTGCTGTTTTTTCTATTTCATGGCAAGTAGATTAGCTCAAATTGAGGCTACATGGTCATTGTGCTTGCATCATTTTAGTTTCGCTTCATCTCTATTTGCAAGACTATGCATTGTGCACCTTTAGCTGTGAAATTATGCTTGATTACAATATGTTCTATACTTGTCATGTAATGATTGTTCCCTGAGCTGCCAATTTCACAGGAATAGAGGTATTCCCTGCCTTGGCTACGTGTTCGGGGAAGACGAAGTTGTTTTTCAAAATTTCAGTGGCTTTTGTTCTAATTATCTGAGATAGTGTTCGATTTCTTGTTGATTTTGTGCAGGATTGTGAGCGTAGAGCAATGGTGAAGCTATTCCAACATAGAGTGGCGTCATCACCCCCACCTGGTTCTTGAATCAGGTTTGGCTGTTACCACTTGAATGGTAAGGTCAACCATGTTTACCTCCTCTTCTCATATCCTTTCCCACATTTCCATATTTGCTATTAACTGCATTTCTTTGAGAAAAAATTATTTTCAAAATGGGATTGTGGTCTGGCACCTTATTCTGGTCTCTGTTGGATCTATGAACTATGCAGGGACGTTTCCTGAAACAACGATATTCGATCACCACATTATTGGCCCTACTTCTGCAAGAATCTTAGCTGCTGAATTTAAAACTTGGAACTGGCGGTGTCATGAGAGACTATAGGTAAATGCCTTGCAGTTGACTTTGGAGGGATCACATGAAATTGATGTATTAGTTTTCATCTTTGAGAGATTGCACTCATTTTTACTTCCCAACTGACTTTTGGAAACGCTGGACTAAAGTGTGGTAAGATTGCAAAGATGGCCAAGACCTATATAAAGGACACGAGCAGTTCTTGTCCCTTCATCTATCTTTTTGTTGCAGTGTGAGAAACACCTTAGAATACACGTATACAGAGAGAGAAGCTCATACACACAAAATATTGCTCTCTCACGATTCTCCTCTTTGTAATTTGTTCTGAATCTTGGGATGAATGATACAGAAAGGTCTTAAGGGCCCAAAGTAATCCCAAATTCTTATGTTTTTGTCTCAGTGATACTGATCTTTGCTATAGTAGCTTGCTTGACTGTTGTTCAAACAAATAGAGAGAGAGCGGTATTCCCTTAACAGTACTCTAGCTCTGGCTGATCTGGATCTCCGCAGACATCGTTGGCTGTTCGAGAATTGCAACTGTAAGATACACAAGTGTCGGCTCTTGACTGCCATACATGTAAAGAGGAAAAGAATAGTTTGGAACTGTAAAATAACATATTTGTTCTACTTTCTAAGTTCTGTTTTTCAGTTGTAATTGCCATGTCTTGTAATTCACGTCTTTCATAAAAATTCAACCTTTATTCCCATGGTATTGTTGTTGTTGGCTTCAAATTTTGTTCTATGGTATGAATTGGCTCACGGGGAAGTTATGTTCTCCGCTTTCCATTTAACTTTTTTTTGGGTATGTTTTCGCTCACTTCTGGGCCAATTCACCTTGTCAGCAACGTGAATATATTTATATTGTGTAGTAATATAGATAAAAGCAGTGTTTTGAGAAATGACCTGATCTAACCTTTTAAGTGTCCTTGGCAATAAATGCCTCATCTTGAGCAAATGGAGGTGGGATATTTCTAACAAACTTCCGATTAAAGCAATCGTCATGATTGATAAGGAAAATTAATGTGCACCACTGCACATAGCACCAGTAATGCATGCTCAAAGTGAAACGCAGTTACAATGCACAACCATTCAGTAACATGAATATCACTTGCAAAAGACGTTTCAACTTAAAAGCAAATACAGTAATGTCTAACGTGGTTTAGAGTTGGCGAAATTGAAGCCCCTAGCCCACAGAAGCAAAGCTCCAAGCTAGATGACTCAACCATTTATGTAGCAGTTGAAAGAACACAATGTCCAGAATGGGGTCCTATGGCAAGAACCGAAATTCCAGGTACAAGACAAGGGCCGCAAATCTTGATCAAACTTTTTGTAGTTGATAAGATTCCAAACGTACCCTCAACTTTGAGTACAAATCGTCTGCTTCCCTTGTCCATCTAATTGCAGCAACCTTCTCAAAATGGAAAACGAGCTAGAAAAATGGAACAAGTCTGGTCGTAAAGCAGCCCATCAGGGAAGCAGAATCAAATGGATAATTCATTAAAATGAAAAGATATTTGCAGCGCTGACACAATCCTCCACTGACAAAGGTACATTTCTGACCGTCAATGTTAATACATGTCAAAAGAAAAACAATGTAAATTGTTTGAGCTTTAAGCAAGGTAACGATACAATTTTCTATCCACACCATCTCTCTCCAAGAAATCCCTCTCAATAAGAGACTCGATCCTTTTTTTAATCTCTGTAGGATTAGCCAGGAAGCGTGACTGCAATTGCTTAGTGACCTCAGCAATTATATTGTTATGGTCCAGCACCCTCCTTGATTTCATGATCCTTACAATTGCAGCTTCAATCTGAGGCTTTCTGTCCTCCTCTACCCTCTGCCTGGTCTCTTGCTTCTCAGGTTCTGATTCCTTCTGTGCAACCACAGTCCCTATCTTCACCTTATAGAACTTGCTTGTGAACTTGTCATTAACAAAAAATACATCATCCTCACCGATGTCCTTACTCATGGGCTCTTTCCGGAGAACGTTCTTCCCCTTCACACATGCCATTGACTGCAAGCATCTCTTCAAGTCTGAAGCAGGAATTTCCGTTGCCTGCTCAATCTCCTTGTAGCTAAGCCTATCAGCACTATTAAAAAGCATAAGCACACACATCTGGTAAGTCGAGACATTCAATTCATGCTTCTGGCCCTTCCCAAAAGTTGCTTTGATATCTGCTGTTCCCATGTTAGTTTGCCATGACAATCTACGACCAGTGTGGGTCCCAAGGTAATATGACCTGAACTTGTCACACAAAACTGACATTTCGGCAGGCAAATTACATGTAACACTAGGTTGAGTAGGCCAAGATCCAGTAGTCAAAACCTGGACAACCAATGTTGGTCCATCACCAAGCTCAGGGTGGGCCGCATAAAACCCTTGCATTGTGTCCTGAGAGGTCTTCATGTCTGTAAACATGCCTTCTAATTTTGAAGTGAACTGATATCCACATTCTGTCTTAAGCTTGACAATCAGACTTCTTTCTGCATCATCAGAGACGGTTTTCCCTGATAGCAACCGTTTAGCTAAATGCTGTTTATAATACTTCTCGAATACATCTTTCTCCTGTAAGTAACGAAACAACATCATCACCTTGTCAAGAATAACTTCCACATCCTCCTCGCTTACACCTTTTAAACCTTTCCGGAGTTTGTCATCCACAAACAATGAAATAAATTCGGGAGATCGAACGTTAAGATTGATGAAGTATTCAAAGGAGGAATTTAAAGCATTTTGGAATGTCTTGTCATTGCTGAATGCTGAGCTTACAATGCTGTCATACTTATCTTTTTCATCCAACAAACGTTGAACAAATTCCACCGGATCCTTCAACGTTTCAGGATCAGTCACTAGTTGCTTGCCAGTTTCCCTAAGATGAGAAGTCATTACATCTCGTATTATCGAACGACCATTAGGAACACGTCGGAACAAGTTATACATTCTTCCTAAATCTTCATACTTATCGTCAAGAAGCATATTTACCAAGCCCGAATTCTCCATGTGGACCAGCCTGTACATGTGGTTAGCAATCATCTCCCTCTCCACCACATTAGTTATCCTAACTTCACTCTTGGCATCCAAATAATGAGTCACCCTTTCAATCTCTTCAAACAACCGCTTCTCAGCTTTCTTCAGATACTCCCCACAGTCACAGCACTCAATAAACTTCTGTGATTCACCCCTATAAAACTCCGCTGAGACCCCGAGAAACGGCTCCTCAAAGTCCACTTGATAAACCGAACACCCTAAATCCATCAGCATCTTGATCACATTCCTCATCAACCCTCTGTCGATAACCTCACCGGTCCGCTCTCTGTGAATCAGTTCAAGAAGGGTATTTAACAGCCTAGTCTGGATTTTAGCAGAGTGAATAATATTATCCCTCCACAGGTTGAGGCCAAGCTCGTGAACTGGGGTTTTGTGAGTACTAGGAATATAAGTCCTGTCCATGTACATCAAAATATCCCTGATCATTTGCAAAGCTTTGTTATGATCACTCCATCTCCTGTTCAGCTCCTCAAGGAAAGAATCACCCTGAGCAGCATCAATTGAGTTTGATATATCTTTAAGATGTGAAGTCATAGTTGTAACCAAACCAGAGTAGAGCTTCTCACCAAATTTATGCAGTACCATGTTGTATGCATTCCTACAATCAAAAAATCAAAATAATAATTTCCTAAAATCTGCTTACATCCATCACACAAAGCAATTATAAAACATTCAAAAAAGAACATATTCAAAATAAAAATTACAAAATCATACACAAATCGTCATATATACATGATCTTGATATTAAAATAAATTGAGAATATAAATTAGTTAAGCATCAGCCATATATACAGAAAAGTGATTACCTACCTGTAGAGCTCTTCGAAGCTGAGGCCACTTGCGTTGTGATTGTAAATCTCACGGATGGCGTGTTCAAGAATCTTCCAGGTCTTATCGGCGTATTTGGGATCGACCACCACCCGGTGCTTGAACGCCTCTATCTGAAAGTTTCGCTTCTTCTGATTACTCATCGGATGGATCCCAAAGAAGACGAGAAGAATTTTCCTTTTCCCTTTTTTTTTTTCCCCCTTTTGTTAGGGTTTGAAATTTTGTGGAAACAAATGGAAGGGTGGGCGGAAGGAGGCGAGGGGGGAGGGG
>JAOSBN010000001.1:2220386-2237912 GCA_027563595.1 Erythroxylum suave
GGGGGGGGGGGGGGGGGGGGTGGGGTGGGGAGGGTAGGAATGGAATTTTAATGGAGGAAGAGTGAAGGGAAAGGCAGGACAGACAGGGAAAGAAAATTGTATAATTGGTGGCTGTTTATTATAAATTCACAATAAATAAAGGCTCACGGGCAAAAATTTTTTAAAGAAATTTTACTCTTATTTTATTTATGATTTATTACAATATATGTAATTTTCTGAACAAAATGAAAATTTGATTGAGAAAATAGTTATTTCATTAAATAATTATATTAATAAATAGTTATTTTAATTAATTTATTATATTATATAACCCTCGTTCACTTAAAACTTGGAATAATAGTGTCACCCCATCCTTCCTAGAGTTACTATTGATTTCAATTATGGGAGGATAATTGGACATATGATAGCCCTCTTTTTAATCTTGAAGACTCTAGCTAAGACATTTCCTAAAGCCTAATAGAGAAGAAACTCTTTTCATATAGGTGAGACCGTTAAGGCGATAAATCGTCAATAGACAAAATTGGAAATCCTTAATGGACAAAATTGGAAATCACAAATAGAGTTCTAATTGAAGGGGAAATTGATAGTAATATTTGGAAGCTATCTAGTGCTGAGAAATTCACTAACATATCATGCAGGAAAGTTTAAACAGGTACTCATCCAACCATAAATTGGTACAAGCTAGTGTGGGGTAAACATATCTTACCGAGGACTTCAATTACTCTATGGAAAGTAATCAAGGAGAGACTTTCCATGCTAGATAGACTTAATAGAGTTTTGATGATTCCAAATAGATTCTCTCAATGTAAAAAAGCATCCAAGAGCACAACTCACATCTTCTTCCAATGTGAGTATTCCAACAGATCATGGAAAAACTTACCACAAGAATGTCAAATGGGGGAACCACTTACAAATTGGATCGACATAATCCAATGGTCCACTAATATCAAGCATGCAGATGTGTTGGTAATATGGTTATTTTATTTGGCTTTAGCCTAGCTGGTCACAACTTATGGGAAGAAAGAAATATGCATATTCAAAAATAGGGAATTAGGGATGAATCAACTCCATAATTAAGTTTATAATAGAATTAGGGAGCATATATTCCTCTATAAGAACAAAGTAGAGTTGTTACATACAATGAAACCATATTGGAATATCAATTAAGATGCAATAATTATTATAAAGTGCTTGCCTCTGATAGGTGAAATAATCCAAAATATTTAGATTGGTCTTGAGTTGATAAGGATTGTTATCTTGAGTTGATAAGGTTTGATAAAGTTGAATGCCTACTAAAGATTAGGTCTACAAGTATTTATTTAAATTCAATATTATTGTTGTTGATAATGATCGGGTATTCCCACAATCTTTTGAGATCCTAGATTTTAGGAAAAGTAGTTTGTTTCCTCTGTATTTATGCTCATTTGATGGAGTAAAAAAAGGAGAAGCTTATTCAATAAAATTTATGTGGTCTTTCTTACCCTAAGTAGAAAACTTTTTGTTTATTTCTTAAAAGGTCTTATTAAGACTTATCATTAGTATCAGAGCTTGACAAAATTCTAGGGTAGAACACTATGACAACTAATAAAGAACTGGTCGAGACTTTTAAGGTAGGACTTGATGCTTTGCAAGATGGGTTTTCTCACTTAGAACTTGGTATGATTGATCGGCTGCACAATGTGGAGGTTGCCATTAGGAAGATGTCTAAAATCTTACTTTCAAAGCAGGAGACGTTCGCCAAAAACACCAACGAACACCATCAGAAATCTTCCAATGGCCAATTTTGCGGCTCGGGAGACGATTGTAAGGATACTCCCACTTTTTGGTATCCTCAATTTTATTAAGCTTGCCAAACTTGAATTTCCCATATATTTCGGTGATGACCCCACCAAATGAGTCAGATAGACCAATTCTTTGAAAATATCTAGGAGGCAAAAAAAGTTTATTTAGCTTTCCTTCCACCTAGAAGGTAAAGCCAATCAATGGTGGCAATGACTTTGCTGAGCTTACAAGGAAAAAGGCAAGGAGGTGACGTGGGAACTATTTGTTGAGAAATTATGGGCTCGATTTGGTTCAACAGATTGTGAGGACTTCAAATAGACATTATCCAAAATAAGGCAAGTAAGATCTTTACAAGCTTACTAGAAGGAATTTGAGAGACTAGATAACTGAGTATATGCGGACATAAAAGGTGCTAGTTAGGAAATTTATGGGTGAAATCAAGGCAGAAGTCACAGGTGGCATTCAAATGTTCAAACCGAAATCTTTAAAGGAAGCGATTAACCTTGCAAAGATGAGGGATGATTAAGTGAATCGACAAGAGAAATTTACCTACCCAGTTACTCAAGCAACAACTAACTCTCTTTCCTTAACACTAGACAAGAATTTAACCCCAATGAAACGATTAACTTAGGATGAAAGGCAGAAAAGACAAACACATGGTCTTTGCTACAATTATGATGAAAAGTTTACTCATGATCATAAGTGTCGAGGACCTCAACTTTTAGTGTTGGAAGGTAGCGGTACAGCTTGGGAAAATTCTTAGCGTTTTGATGATTTCAAATAGATTCTCTTTATGTAAAAAAGCACCCAAGAGCACAACTCACATCTTCTTCCAATTTGAGTATTCCAAAAGATCATGGAAAAACTTACTATAAGAATGTCAGATGGGGGAACCACTTACAAATTGGATTGACATAATCCAATGGTCCACTAATATCACGTATGCAGTTGTGTTGGTAATGTGGTGATTTTATTTGGCTTTAACCTAGCTGGTCACAACTTATGGGAAGAAAGAAATATGCACATTCAGAAATAGGGAATTGGGGATGAATCAGTTCTATAATTAACTTTATAATAGAATTGGGGAGCATATATTCCTTTATAAGAACAAAGTAGAGTTGTTACATACAATGAAAACATATTGGAATATCAGTTGAGATGCAATAATAATTATAAAGTGCCTGACTCTAATAGGTGAAATAATCCAAATATTTGGATTGGTCTTGAGTTAATAAGGATTGTTATCTTGAGTTGATAAGGTTTAATAAAGAAAAGCACATGGTCTTTGCTACAATTATAATGAAAAGTTTACTCCTGATCATAAGTGTCGAGGACCTAAACTTCTAGTGTTGGAAGACAGCGGTACAACTTGGAAAAATTCTCAGGATATGCTAGATCGATTCATAAACCTTGAGGATAAGGTTCAACAGGAAAGGGAGGGTAATGATACGCATAACCTTCCAAAATATTTAGATTGGTCTTGAGTTGATAAGGATTATTACCTTAAGTTGATAAGGTTTGGATTGATAAGGATTGTTATCATGCGTTGAATTTTTGATAAAGTTGAATGTTTACTGAAGAATAGGTTTAGGAGTATTTATTTAAATCCAATAGTTGTTGATAGCGATTTGATATTCCCACTATCTTTTGAGATCCTAGTTTTTAGTAAAAGTAGTTGATTTCCTTGTATTTATTCTCATTTGATGGAGTAAGAAAAGGAGAAGCTTATCTAACAAAATTTTTGCAATCTTTCTTAGCCTAAACAGAAAACTTTTTTTTTACTTCTTAAAAGTTCTGAATGGGACCTATCAAGCTGACATTATGCTCTTGAAGATCACCACTGTTAAGATTTAAACATTGACGACCATCTGAAGATAGTGGGCCAATTCATATATGCCCAACATGACAAATACGAAATTCATCAAGCCAAGTATAACTATGAGAGAAGAGTAGTGTTTTAACAGGGACACTATTTGTTATTGCCTTAATAATGTTTATTTTGTCTTGATGCGGATCGAATACCAATATATGAACCTCATAAATGATAGATGATTTCTAGATAATTAAAATATATTTACTTTTTGCAAAAACATATCACTTTGATTTTGATTTTTTTAAAATTTTGCAAAAAAATCTCTACTTTATTTTGTTTAAAATTTAGTTTAAAAAATCTGTATTTTAGTTTTTCTAATTTCTATTTTTAGTAATGTTGCAAATATTATACTGGAATTGATATCGATTTTAGTTTTGGTATGGTATGATATTGGTACTAGTCAATATCAAGTACCATTTTAATTTATTTTTAAAATTAAAAAATAATTCTTAAATTTATTAAATTTACAAAATAGTTCCTTATTATTTTATGCTATGTAGATTTTAACTTTACTTCAACATATCTAAAAAAAAATCATAATACTATAAATTTTGTTATAACAACTATCTCTTTATTCTTATTAATATAACATTTCACATATTTCTTATGTAAACATTAACTATAATTAATATAATAAAATGATTGTTTAATTCACAAATAGATATAAAACCAATAATATGATTAAAAAAACATAGAACCACTTTTTAGTTTAAAAGATTTTTGAAAATCTCCTTAAATTTAAAATTCTTGAAAAAAATCCTTCTAATTTTTAGTTTTTCAAAAAAATATTTCTTTTATACTTCTATTAAATAATAACAATAAAATATACACATCATAAACATCATACTTATACCAATCAAATGGTGTTTATATGATGATTCAACTCACTTGAAACTTGAACCAAATTAAATAAATTTATCTCAAAGTAATAATTTACTATTATTATCTTAAATTAATAGTGTAAGTCGACCTTAATTGGTTTTGGTCGAGTTTAAAAGTTAAGTTAGGTTATCATACTAGTGACATTTGATTAGTTTACATCTAATAGTCTTACCACGTGCGTTTCATCATTATTTTTTAACCAAAGTCCAAGAGAAAGGATTTTTCTAGAAACTAAAATTTTAAAAAAAAATTCAAGATTTTTAAAGAATAGAAGGTTTTTCTAAAGTTTCTTAAACTACAGGGGAAGTATTTGTGTAACACCCTAATCCCGCTTGACGCATGCACGTGCACCATACAGTCACACGTGCACATGCCCGACAGAATTGGTGTGTTTCCTATATCACCTTCACTTTATAACATTGCATCATGAACTAAACCATAAATTACACATTTGCCAAAATCCAAAATTTCCGCATTTATATCATAAACTATAATGTACATTGTAGCTTTAAATTCAACATCCAAATTTATATAACACTATCCTATGAGCATAATGACTTAATCTACACAGTACGCTATAAATAAACGATATTAACAGACTATGTCTTCAACCCCAGTTGACCGACCTTTGAGTCATATCTGATATTAAAATTGCATAAAATTGCTTCAAGCAGTCTTAGAAGCTAAGTCATCTCAGTCTACTGAACCTGAAATTATCAACGTTCCAATTTTGATGAGTTTTGCAAACTCAGTAGAGTAACCATTCTTGATAGTTCACTCAAGACGTATCACACAATAACATGTTATCATAAAATTCAAATCATTTTGATTATCATCAAGTTATAACTCAAAATACATTATTCACAACTGTCATGTTTCAGTCACATAATTCAATCAAGATATCGTTTCATTTCATTTGTGTAGTACATAATCATCGGTTTACTATCATATATTCATATTTGAAATATTCTCACAACTTTGCAAATCATTCAATGTATTCAAATCATATGTGAATGCAATGTGTATGAGACTCACATTCGTTTTTACGTTGTTGTGATTGTGTGCTTTTTTTTTTAGTATCCCATATCACTAGTCACTGGGCTCTTTCATGCTATCCCTTGTCCATTGTAGATACATGGTTCATTAATTACAATGAGCCTTGGGCTCTAACCATATATGTTTGAGCTTTAAACTCTTTTCAGTAGCACTCTCAGTCAGTAGCAACACCAGTCACAACTGCCTTAATATTACAGGTATTGAAATGTAATGCATGCCATAATTCATTCAATACAGTCAATCACTTTCATTCACATTATCTCAATCAATACAGCCATTCATAACATTCAGTCACATTTAGTTTAGAATCATTTAGGCAGTCTCATTCACATACAAGTAGCACTTCCAATGATATTCACATGCATCAAATGCCTCGGACAAGTATTATCCAGAATTTAGTACACAATCATTATATATTCATCATATATCAAATTCAATTAAGTGATATCAGATCAAATTAAAGTTAGACTATCTTAGATTCCTCACAATTTCTCCCTTAAACCTATTGCCTTGAAGTTCTGACAATATCAGGATGTGGTCGCGCTAATTGCTCTCCTATATACAATAACACAATTTCACATTACTGTAATGCTTATGTAATTGAGTAAACATGTAACATCCTATTACTTGAATTTAGATTAAAACGGTGTTTATTAGGGATTAATGAGAAATTAGGGAGCATAATTCACATAATGTGACATACATGCACACGGTATTATTGATTTTTTCACATATACAAATAATTGTACATGCATTCATGATATTTTTCTAAGTACAAGTGATTTTTTTTAATGTAATTAAAGTGTGAATTTTGGAGTAATTGTGGTACAAAATTTATTTGGAGACTATTAATAATATTTTGGATTTTTGGTGAATTGTTTTGAAAATTTTGGGTTTTTTTCAGATTAAGAAAAATAAAAAATAAAAAATGGACTAGTTAAATTGTGACAAGTGGTAGCATTAATTAGTGATATGTTTCAACCATGCAAAATGCCACGGTGAAGTTCTCCTCTCCTGTTGTTTATTCACAGTGAAGGTTTTGACAAAATCAAAAACTCTCCTTGCTTATACATCATCGAAACCAGTCGATACATATTATTTTATCATTGATTCTTGTTGTTTGCTTGACCCACCGAGAGCTTTGTCTACTCTTACTATTGGAGTTTTTGCTGGAAACAAGTAAGTTGTGCTTTCATTTTCATGGTTATATTAAGGATAAATGATAAAGAGATGATATTTTCATGCTTATGGATGGGTGTATGCATGTACGTTTTTGGGCTATAAATTGATGTTAGAAAAAAAATGCAAAAAAGATGTAGAAAGTGATGAAAAGTCGTGAGTGATGTTTTTTTTTTTATAGATGTTGTAATTGATTTTGGATTTGAGATGAAAAGAATGAAACTATATGATGAAATGAAGAATTGGATGAGGTTATTGTTGAATTTTTAAACACATGCTATGTTTTTTTAGTATATGCGTAAATGTTTGGGTATTGTTAGAGATGGATTGAAATGAAGTTAGAGTTAAAGAGGACATAGAGAATAATGAGGTGTTGTGTTTTAAGGAGCAAAATGATAGAAAACGTGGGCTGGTGTGAAGGAAAAAAAAAAGAAGAGAAAGGCGCAGAAGTTATAAAAACACAGTAGAGAGAGGAAGTGCATATGTAGTTTTGGATTTTTGGTGTTTGAAGTTTAGGATTGTTTCTGAATTGTTTGGAAGTTATAGTGAGTGTAGACAAGCATAATAGATGATTTAGAAGTGATTAAATTGGAAAAGGAAGGAGAAGAAAACACTGGGTTTGGTGAAGAAGATGAAGATTTGCGTGTTAGAGAGAGAAAAGGTGATGGTTTATTTGTGTGGGTTAAAATCTAGAGTATTTCATTGAACAACCCTAAGTCTTTTGCCTATAACTTTTTCATCCGAGCTCCAAATAACTTGAAACTTAGACCAATGGATTCCTCAGACATTTTTATTTCTCTATAAAAAAATTTAGAGTTATCTAAATTGATTCGAAAGTGATTGATAGGATGAAAGTGTGGAAGTCTGTTGGAATGTTATGAATTGGAAAATTTTCATGATCATGCTTCAGTTTTCTAATTATAACTTGAGCATTAGATATCTGAATGAGTTGATGTTTAATTATTATTAAACAAGAGACATAGTTATACAACTTTTGCGAAGAATTAGAATTTTAATTCTGTCCTTATGATTTTCAAAATTGGCATGTAAATGAGTCTCAGCTTATGCTGTAGCACTACCAGGAACAGAAATCATGTCCTGTGGTTATTGAATAAATTGTATTGATATTGGCAGAATTAGACTGAGGTGTCTTCACCAAAGTTTTAGATTATTATCTTAGATTTAAATTGGTATAAATTTTGTAATTTTTGGATATCTGATCTGAAAGATATGAGTTGTACAATTAGAGGGTATGATCAGGTACTAGCCAATAGTTCAAATGTGCACAGCATGTGGTATTTTTGTGCATAACTCATTGAATACTAAATCGAATTGGATGATCTTAGAGTCATTAGAAACTTAAGACACTATAGAACAACTTTCCAGAAGGAAGTGTTGTCTAATTTTGTCATTTACCCTATCAGATTAGTTATGTAAAATTGACTCGAAATCATGTGGGTAGAGAATCTGAAATGGTCAATTAAGTTACGTAATAGATTTCACATTTCTTTATTTTGGTCCAAATTGTAAGTACCAAATGTTATTAATGAGGGCTTTGATATCTAATCGATTTGATGATGATAATTACAATAAGATACCTGGATTTGTCATTGAACATGCATTGTGCATATTTTCTATACATTGAAGTGCATAAAAGAATACTTGTACATTTGTGCAAAAATGTGATATTTGTGAATGTGTTTTGTATGTTTTAGAGGAGCACATCAGACGCCAGTCGGACATTGTTGGACCATCCAGATAATAGCTTCTTGGTGCGTACTGTGAGTCAACATAGATGATTTCCTAGGATTGATTTGAATTGAATTGAATTTGATTTATTAACCTTCCAATATTATTGAACTGTTTATGAGTTGTTTCTGGATTCCGGACCTGAGGATTGAGGAGTTTAATAGTTGGGCATGTATTGGAAGTGTTTTGATTTGATATGAATTTGACATTTGATTCTCAACAAAAGTTGAATGCCGGACTTAGGTCCGCTGGCTGTGAAATTTTGTCTGAGCATTTATATAAGATTGTGATATATGAGATATTCAGAATTTGTTGCATTTCATAAAATGCATGCTTAGATAAAGGCATCGTGTCTTGAGTTTCTAGTATGAAGCGCTTCTATGTAGAGCTTTGCTCCGTGATATATGTTTTGCACGTAGAGTTATATTCCATGATTCTGTTCTGACTGAGCCCTATGGGCCAATATTTGTATAAGTATGTGATAGGCACTCAATCACAACAATAAGAAAGAATGTTAGTCTCATGCATATAACATTATAATACTGAAATTTTTTGAATGATTTATTTGCTATGCTTAGCAATGTGAACTGTGTGATCATATGATATACCATGTTGTGTGAACATCTGGAATGTGTATATGATCTGAATAAGTGTCTGTAAAATATATATTATATATATGTGATCCGGTGAAATCATCAATGATGGTTCACTCGTTGAGTTTACAAAACTCATAAAAATTACAATATGGTTTTTCAGGTACGAGATAAGAGACCTAGTTCTTTAGACAGGACTAAAGGACCGCTTTTGGATTTTGTTATAGCTCAAAGGTCTGTCAGCTGGTTCCAAGAGTGTTGTGTCTTGTATTTTGCTGTTTTTGTTAGAACCTATATGGGGTTATGTAAATATTTGTCTAAAGGAAATAGTGTAAATTTTGTGGATTAACACAATAAATGGTTTTTAAAATTTGCTGATTTTTAAATGATGTTAGTTGATGCCATGTGTAAGTTGGAATTATTTTGCTCTAACATACCATTATCATAGGTTATGTTCCTGAAATGTTTGGGTATGTATCCTATGGTAGTGGGATGTTGCATTTTTGGTATCAAAGTATGGTTTGGCATCTTTAGGGACAAATAGGAGTTGAGATATGATAAATAGTGAGATATTTCGATAGTGATCACAACTTTTGTTTCTTATAGGTCACCTTCCATAGGAGATCCAATTGGTGAGTCACCTGACATGGAGTCTGTAGGAGTCAATTTAGAGTCTCCTGTACCTGAGTTTGCTCAGATGCCTCTGAGAATTCCCGTGAGGCGAGAAAGAAGATATAAGTTGAGAAAGCAGGGAGCTGTAGACTTCTACGAAAGTACAGACCTGACTGAGGCAGAAGGGTGGCTTGAGTGAACTGAAAGAGTGTTCGATTAGATGGAATGCGAGGCAGGTGAGAAATTCGACTTTGCTGTCTCACTACTGCAAGGTCCCGCATACTAGTGGTGGAAGACTATACCAGGCAGTACCACCATACCTTGTAGTTTGACTTGGGAGGATTTTCTGAGAGTTTTCCGAGAGAACTATATGCCGAAAATTTACATGGAACGGAAAATGAAAGAATTTTTAGACCTGAAGCAAGGCAGACTCACAGTGACAGACTATGAGATAAAATTCAACGAGCTAATGGGGTATGCAACTATATTGATCCTAACAGAGGAAGATAAATGTAGGCAGTTTGAGAATGATTTGAACATGGACATCAGAACGAGACTGAACATTTCTAGTTTGGGTAGTTTCATATAACTTCGAGCGGCCTCAATTAGAATTGAACAGTTGTTGAAGGATGGTCAGACAGAGAACAAATAGGAGGGTAGAGGTAAGAGGCAGGATGAGTCTCAGGCTAATTTTGGTAGAAGCTTTAGAAAGCGTTAGAACAGATCATCTCGATTCCAGTCTAGATCGAGACAATTTGGATCTCGAGGAAGAGGTAGATTTGTTTAGTCTAGGGGAGGCAGAGGATAGATGCCTGCCAGTTAGTCGCACCAATTGCCTAAATGAGAGTACTGTGGTAAAAAGCATGGTGGTGAGTGTTGGTGGATATCGGGAGCATGTTTTCGATGTGGCTCATATGAGCATTAGATCAAAGATTGCCCTGAGATGTTGGAAACACAGTTTGGAGCTAAAGGAGGAACTATGATTGAGACTACAATTCAACAAAGTAGAGTTGGCAGACTTGCATAGAGAGGCAGAGGTAGAGGTAGGATTCAGTCAGCAGGGCCCAGTGTCAGGACTGAGGTGCAGAGCAACCAGCCATAATCTCAGGCCAAGGTCTACGCCATTACTAGACATAGAACTCTCCAGATATGGTAGTAGGTGTGTTGAATGTTTTTCATTTTGAAGTATATGCATTGGTAGATCCAGGATCTACACATTCATTTATCTCCCCACATCTAACATCTAGATTGCATTGTGAGCGTGAGACATTGAGATGTGGATTAGTAGTGAGAACTCTAGTGGTTAGCACAACAATGATTAGTGAGGTATGTAAAAGGTGTATAGTTTGGAATGATCAGGCAGAATTAGAAACTGATTTGATTATATTGCAACTGAGAGAGATAGACCTCATCTTAGGCATGGACTGGCTCACTGCTCATAAGGCAGTAATGAATTGTTATACTAAGGAAGTAGTACTTGAATCCCCTAATCAGTTAAGAGTGGTGTTTCGAGGAGTTAGTCAGGCAGTGCCAGCCTGACTAATTTCATTTTTGAGTTCTTTGAAATTGATCCGAGGAGGATGTAAGGCTTATCTGGCCCATGTGGTGGACACTTAGAATGAACAAACCATTCAGGACATTCAAGTTGTTAGGAAATTTCTGGATGTGTTTCTAGCCAAACTACCAGAATTACCCTCAGATAGGGAGACGGAGTTCACTATTGATATTGTCCCAAGTGCCGCTCCTATATCAATTCCTCCATATAGGATGACGCTTATCGAACTGAAGGAGCTGAAAACCCAGTTGCAGGAATTGTTAGATAAGGGTTTCATCATGCCTAGTGTGTCACCTTGGGGAGCTCCGGTATTGTTTGTGAAGAAGAAGGATGGCACCCTGAGATTATGTATTGATTACTGGTAGTTGAATCAGATAACGGTTAAAAATAAATATCCACTCCCGAGGATTGATGATTTGTTTGACCAGTTACAGGGAGATCAGGTGTTTACAATGATAGATTTGAGATCAGGATATTATCAGCTGAGGATAGCTAAGGCGAATGTTCCCAAGAGTGCATTTACAACCAGATATGGGCACTTCGAATTTTTGGTAATGCCATTTGGATTGACTAATGCTCCAGCAACTTTTATGGCGTTGATGAATAAGGTATTTCAACCTTATTTAGATCAATTTGTAATTGCCTTTATTGATGACATTTTGGTGTAGTCGAAGTGTAAAGAAGATCACGTGGCATATCTAAGAATGGTTCTTCAGACAATGAGGGAGAAACAGTTATATGTCAAGTTCAGCAAATGTGAATTTTGGCTTGATCAAGTAGTATTTCTGGGTCGCATTGTGTTTAGACAGGGCTTTCAGGTGGACTAAAAGAAAATAGAAGCTGTAATGAAGGGGAGGCTTTGAAGAATGTGTCTAAGATTTGAAGTTTCCTTGGATTAGCTGGGTATTACAAAAGGTTTGTCGAGGGGTTTTCACTGATTTCGGCCCCTTTGACAAAACTTCTAAGAAAGAATGTGGTTTTCAGATGGAGTGATGATTGGCAGAGGAGTTTTGAGGAGCTAAAGCATCGGTTAACTCAGCACCTGTGTTAGCTATCCCGTCAGGTTCTGGAGGTTATGTTGTGTACAGTGATGTGTCGTATCAGGGTTTAGGATGTTTCCTAATGCAACATGGTAAAGTAATAGCATATGCATCGAGACACTTGAGGTCTCATGAATTTAACTACCCAATTCATGATTTGGAACTTGCTGCAGTAGTATTTGCTTTGAAAATTTGGAGACATTACCTGTATAGAGAAACTTTTCAAGTTTACACTGACCATAAAAGTTTGATGTATTTGTTGAGCCAGAAGGAGTTGAATATAAGACAGAGGAGATGGATAGAATTGTTGAAAGATTATGATTGTATAATTGACTATCATCCTGGCAAAGCTAATGTGGTGGCTAATGCATTAAGTCGGAAGTCTAATAATAGTGTGGCTCAAGTACAGTTATCGAGGTTACCTAGCCTAGTTTAATTGAGAGCACTGAATGCTGAAATAAATATGGAGCAATATGATACATTGATTGCTATATTGAAGTTGAGACTTGTGCTGTTTGAAAGGATAAAAAATGCTCAGAGAAGAGACCCAAATCTAGTGAAGTTAATTGAGAAGTTGAAAACGAATCCGGATTCTAAATTTGAAGTGAGAGATGATACTTTGAGGTTAAAGCAAAGATTATGTGTGCACAATATTGATAATTTGAGGAAAGAAATTTTGGAGGAAGCATATTTAGTAGCATATGCTATACATCCTGGTACTACCAAGATGTATAACATGTTGAAACAACATTACTGGTGGCCTGGCATGAAAAAGCAAGTAACGGAATTTATTTCTAAGTGTATAACTTGCCCACAGGTTAAAGCTAAGCATTAGGCTCCAGCTGGAAAATTACATTCGTTAATTATTCCGGAGTAAAAATGGGAACGAATCACGATGTATTTCATTATGTTGCCGAGGACTCCGAGGCAATATAATGCCATTTTGATCATTGTAGATAGACTGACCAAATCAGCTCATTTCTTATCAGTGAGAGAAAATCTTTCACTAGATCAGTTATCTCAGCGATATGTGAATGAGGTTGTGAGGTTACATGAGGTTCTAGTGTCCATAGTTTTGGACATGGATCCTAGATTTACCTCGAGATTTTGGGGTAGTTTACAGATAGCTTTAGGTACCAAACTAAATTTCAGTACGACCTTTCATCCTCAGACAGATGGTCAGAGTGAGAGAACGATCAAGACTGTTGAGGATATGCTCAGAGCTTGTGTTCTGGAGTTTCAGGGAGCATGGGATAAATATATAACTTTGATTGGATTCGCCTACAATAATCAGTATCATAGCAGTATTGGTATGGCTCCATATGAGGCGTTGTACGACAGGAAGTGTCATTTGCCTTTATACTAGGATAAAGAGGGTCTAAGAATTGTCGAAGGCTCAAAGTTGATTCAGGACACTGTTGATAAGGTAAAATTAATCCACAGCAGAATTAAAATGGCACAAGATAGACAAAATAGCTATGTGGATCAGCACAGGAGAGATATGGAGTATCAGGTTGGTGACAGAGTATTCTTGAGAGTATTACCCTGACGAGGTGTACTGAGATTTGGTAAGAAGGGTAAGTTAAGTTCGAGGTATATTGGTCCTTATGAGATAATTGAAAGAATTGGACCATTGGCTTATAAGTTAGCCTTACCTTCGGAAATGGCTCAGATACATAATGTGTTTCATGTAAACATACTTAGGCGATATCAGTCGGATCCAACTCATGCGCTACCGACATAGGAGATTGAAGTCTCTAGTAATCTGAGCTATGTTGAGGAACCTGTGAAGATAATTGATTACTAGAATAAGCAACTAAGGCACCAAGTGATTCCGATGGTGAAAGTTCTTTGGAAGAATCATTCGAGTAAAGAAGCCACATGAGAAACAGAGGAACACATGAAGAATCAGTACCCCTACCTATTTGATCATTTAGGTAAGAATTTTGAGGATGAGATTTTTGTTAGGAGGGGAGAATTGTAACATCCTATTACTTGAATTTAGATTTAAATGGTGTTTATAAGAGATTAATGATAAATTAGGAAGCATAATTCACCATAATTCACGCTTATGCATAATGTGACATACATGCACACGGTATTATTTATTTTTTCACATATACAAATAATTGCACATGCATTCATGACATTTTTCCGAGAATAAGTGATATTTTTAATGTGATTAAAGTGTGGATTTTGGAGTAATTGTGTTACAAAATTTATTTGGAGACTATTAGTAATATTTTCGATTTTTGGTGAATTGTTTTGAAATTTTTGAAAATTTGGGTTTTTTTCAGATTAAGAAAAATAAAAATAATAAATAGACTAGTTAAATTGTGACAAGTGGTAGCATTATTTAGTTATAAGTTTCAACCATGCAAAACGCCACAGTGAAGTTCTCCTCTGTTGTTGTTTATTCACAGTGAAGGTTTTGACAAAAGCAAAAACTCTCCTTGCTTATACATCACTGAAACCAGTCCATATATATTGTTTTATCATTGATTCTTGCTGTTTGGTTGACCCACTGAGAGCTTTGTCTACTCTTACTATTGGTGTTTTTGCTGGAAACAAGTTATGCTTTCATTTTCATGGTTATATTAAGGATAAATGACAAAGAGATGATGTTTTCATGCTTGTGGATGGGTTCATGCTTGTGGATGGGTGTATGCGTCAACGTTTTTGGGCTGTAAATTGATGTTTAAAAAAATGCAGAAAAGATGTAGAAAGTGATGAAAAGCTGTGAGTGATGTTCTTTTTTTTTTTTTTGGGTGCTGTGTTTGATTTTTCATTTGAGATCAAAAGAATGAAACTATATAATGAAATGAAGAGTTGGATGAGGTTATTGTTGGATTTTTAAACACATGCTTTGTTTTTTTTTTAAGTATATGCGTAAATGTTTGGGTATTGTTAGAGATAGATTGAAATAAGGTTAGAGTTAAAGAGGACATACAACATAATGAGGTGTTGTGTTTTAAAGAGTAAAATGGTAGAAAACGTGGACTGTTGTGAAGGAAAAAAAGCGAGAGAAAGGTGCAAAAGTTATAAAAACACAGTAGAGAGAGGAAGTGCATATGTAGTTTTGGATTTTTGGTGTTTAAAGTTTAGGATTGTTTCTAAATTGTTTGGAAGTTATAGTGAGTGTAGACAAGCATAATAGATGATTTAGAAGTGATTAAGTTGGAAAAGGAAGGAGAAGAAAACACTGGGTTTGGTAAAGAAGATGAAGATTTGCGTGTTAGAGAGAGAAAAGGTGATGGTTTATTTGTGTAGGTTAAAATCTAGAGTATTTCATTGAACAACCCTAAGTCTTTTGCCTATAACTTTTTCATACGAGCTCCAAATAACTTGAAACTTCAACCAATGGATTCCTAAGACATTTTTCTTTCTCTTTATAAAAATTTAGAGTTATCTTAATTTATTCTAAAGTGATTGATAGGATGAAAGTGTGGAAGTCTGCTGGAATGTTATGAATTGGAAAATTTTCATGATCATGCTTCGGTTTTCTAATTATAACTTGAGCTGTAGATATCTAAATGAGTTTATTATTAATTCTTATTAAAAAAAGAGACATATTTCTACAACTTTTTTGAAGAAATAGAATTTTAATTCTATCCTTATGATTTTCAAAATTGGCATGTAAATGAGTCTTAGCTTAGGCTATAGCACTACCAGGGATAGAAATCATATCCTATGGTTATTGAATAAACTGTATTGATATAGGCCGAATTAGACTGAGGTGTCTTCACAAAAGTTGTATCTTATTCTATTAGCTTTAAATTGGTATAAGTTTTGTAATTTTTGGATATCTGAGATGAAATATATGAGTTGTACAATTAGAGGGTATGATCATGAACTAGCCAATAGTTCAAATGTGCATAGTCTGTGGTATTTTTATGCAAGGGTTGCCTAATTTTGTCATTTACCCTATCAGATTAATTATGTAAATTTGACCCAAAATCATGTAGGTAGAGAATCTGAAGTGGTCAATTAAGTTATGTAATGGATTTCACATTGCTTTATTTTGGTCCAAATTGTAAGTACCAAATGTTATTAATGAGGGCTTTGATGTCTGATCGATTTGATGATGATAATTACAATAAGATACTCGGATTTTTCATTGAACATGCATTGTGCATATTTTCTGTACATTGAAGTGCATAAAAGAATACTTGTACATTTGTGCAAAAATGTGATATTTGTGAATGTGTTTTGTATGTTTTAGAGGAGCACATTAGACGCTAGTCGGACATTGCCGAAACATCCAAACAATAGCTTTTTGGCACGTAGTTTGAGTCAACTAGATGATTTCCAAGGATTGATTTGATTTAAATGTAATTTGATTTGTTAACCTTCCAATATTATTAAACTATTTGTGAGTTGTTTCTAGATTCTGGACCTGAGGTTTGAGGAGTTTAAAAGTTGGGCATGTATTGGGAGTGTTTTGATTTGATATGAATTTGACATTTGATTCTCAACAAAAGTTGAATGCTGGATTTAGGTTCGATGACTGTGAAATTTTGTCTGAGCATTTATATAAGATTGTGATATATGAGATATTTAGAATTTGTTGCATTTCATAAAATGCATGCTTAGATAAAGGTGTTGTGTCTTGAGTTGCCAGTATGAAGCACTTCCACGTAGAGCTTTGCTCCGTGATATATGTTTTGCACGTAGAGCTATGCTTCATGATTCTTTTCTGACTGAGCCCTATGGGCCAATATTTGTATAAGTATATGATAGGCACTCAATCACAACAGTAAGAAAGAATGTGTGTCTCATGCATATAACATTATAATATTGAAATTTTTTTAATGATTTGCAAAGTTGAATAAGTGATAAATTGATGTGATTTATTTGCTATGCTTAGCAATATGACTATGTGATCCTATGATATACCATATTGTGTGAACATTTGGAATGCGTATATGATCTAAATGAGTGTTTGTAAAATATATATTATGTGTATGTGATCTGGTGAAATCATCAATGATGGTTCACTCATTGAGTTCGCAAAACTCATAAAAATTGCAATGTGGTTTTTTAGGTACAAGACAGGAGACCTAGTTCTTTAGGCAGGACTAAAAGACCCTTTTGGATTTTGTTATGGCTCAAAGGTCTATCAGCTAGTTCCAGGAGTGTTGTGTCTTGTATTTTGTTGTTTTTGTTAGAACCTGTATGAGGTTATGTAAATATTTGTCTAAAGGA
>JAOSBN010000001.1:2241610-2276681 GCA_027563595.1 Erythroxylum suave
CTTAGATAAAGGTGAAGGAAATGAAAAAAAAAATTTATACCGATTCGGACGGACTTTCGGATAGTTAAGTCTTAAGGGTTCCAACGCGATAGTTATTTCTAAGATTTTGTTCCAGGATGTCGGACATTTTTTTTGGTTCGAATGAATCATTTATTCCGCTGTTGATTTGATTCGGTTTCGATTTGTCTTCGTTTCGAAATTTTCGTTTCGTTTTTCGGTTGGGATCTGGTTCCCGGATCGGGTCCCAACAAAAAGAATCTTCCATTACCAATTTCGTAGTTATGTCTTGGCTTCTTTCTTTCTTATTATATTACTCTTCAAGCAAAGGTTTCATCTGTCATCCCATATCATAACTAACTTTCTTACAAGGCTCTATATTACCTTTTATCTTAACTAAATATTTTTTTTAACCTAGTGATACGCCCACCTTTCAAATATTTGTTACAATATAGACAAATAGTATAGTTATTCATATTAGGAACTAATTTTACATAAGCCCGAGCTGGATCATTGAATTGTTGTAAAGAAGTTAAATTATTAGGAGTACTTTAACTTCCTCCATTTATCTATAAAAATAAATAAAGAAATATGTTAAAATTAAATTAATAACTCCATATCAAAATAAGTAGTCTTCCAACTTAGTTTCATTAATAACTACACTATACCTAATACAAGTACATTAATTGCTTACAAATATAAAATGAACATTAAGTTATAATTAAATTTGTAAAAGTTCATTTAAAACATATGAACTCTAAACTCTTTTTACTAAGTTAACATTTTTCTCTTAGTAATATTCTTATCAATATATGTTTGACTTAGAGAAAAATAAGTTTATGTAGGAACCTAAATAAGAAACTCTAATCGCATTAGATTATTTATACAAAAAAAAAGTTGATTGGATTTTATAATTGATTATTCCATAAACAAATAACAGTAGAAATAATAATTAATTGTTCATATTTTGTAAGTAATGCAATTAGTTAGATTTTGGCTTAATCTAATCCCATTAGATCATTTACACAAATAAATAATTCGACCAAACTAATTATCTTTTATTTTTCTTTTAAAGTCTTCATGCCCTTATAAAGTTATAATGAGACAAAAAATTAGGCATTAACAAATCTACAACTCTAAGCTTTTGTATGGAACTTGTGTTACCATCAATGTTATGAATATCATACTGGCTTCGATACTAAATTGGGTTTTGGTACAATATTGTATTGGTACTAGTATTGGTCAATACCAGGTATCATTTCAATCAATATTTTAAATTTATGAAATAATCTCTGAATTTTTTAAAAATTGCAAAATAGTCCAATAGTATATTGTGCTATGCACTTTATAATTTTATGACAAACCTGTCTCCGAAAATCATAATAATAAAATTTTAAAATAATAACAATTTATTTCTTTTTATTAACATTAATTTTCAAATGTTTCACATATAAATAATAATCGCAATTAATATGAAAAAGATCATTTAATCATATACAAATATACAATTAAGAACAATACAAAGGATTTAAAACATTATAATTTCATCATATAATAAATGATAAAGACATCAAAAAATCAAATAAAAGAACAATAAATATCCTTAAGTCTCTAACTATTACAATTTACAACAAGAGTTCGTGATGAGGAAACAATTAATTAGAAGTGAAACCTGAAACAAAAATATTTGCAATTACATTTTATATATAGAATTTAACATATACACCAAATTTAAGTAAAATTAAAAGAAGAAGATAAAGAAAAACCTAGAGCTTCATTCAATCATCCAAGGGAGATAACTACTATAACTAAATTGACCTAATTCTCATTTGGCATAAAATCTTCATCGTCGAGAGGAGCCTCATCATTCAAATTCACTGCACCAAATGATATTTCCGTGATTTCTCATCCAAGGTTATCATCCAAGTCACTTTCATTTATAAAACTTGGTTCCTCAAAAACTCAAGCCGCCAAAAAATCGAAATTATCAACGCAAATTGGATCTTCTGAATTATTTGTTCTATTAAGAGTCCTAGTAAACAATAAAATTAAATTATTAAAAATTATAAAAAATTATATCGAACTTAATAATGATAATAACATACCTTTCCTGAAGCTTTAAATTGCATCAAATGAAAACTAAGTCATTAATTCTCTTGTGCTCTAATTTATTCCTTTTCTTGAAATGGATGATTTTAAATGTGATGTAGTTCTTTTTATAGCCTGTTGCACTCATACATTGACTTAGAATTTAAATTGCAAACCTTTCAATTATGGAAAACTACTTCCAAACTAGTCCCACTAAGAAATTTTAAGTCATAAAACAACAAAAGTAGCGTATGAACAAAAAAAGTGATAATTAATTTTTAACAAGTAACAAAAGTAGAAAAAAATGTCTAATTTGAGTTTTGCTCTTTGACAAATAGTAATTGGCATCCCAAAATCCCTCAAAAGATTGCTTATAAATCTCCATTTGTGAACTTAAAAGATCTTACATTATCTTATAGGCAACAACTATTGTAATAGTTAATAACATTTCACTTTTAACTTCAGCTTTCTTTATAAAACATGATTTGTAATAGACACTAAGCTTTAAAAATGCCCCAGCTACAAAAAATGTAGAGTAAAGTTGCTTTTTCAATTTGTCATTAATGACTGCAAGATAAGGTGTGTACAAAGAAGACATTTTTGTGATTGGCCTTTATTGCTTCCTTCACCATCCCCATGGCATAAAAAATGCATTATTGCCTTTTCATCAATATCAGCCAAATGAAGTCTCCTCATCAAAGGCTTACGAACTTGGATGATAAATTGGAATTGGGACCAAAATTTTGTATCATCAAATATAATTCTAGAAATCTCTAATCTAGTATTAGACCTAACATGCTAAGATACAACCTACTTATCACTTGTAAACATCTATCTCAACTCTTTCTTCAACATATAAAATAATGAAGTGATAAGAAATTGTTGCAAATTTTGTAACAATAGGACGACACAAATTTGTACCATTGGTAAAATCATTTCTCATTAAATTCAAAACCCATACACGATTATAGATGAACTTGGTCACCTTTTTGACTTTCTGCATAGTCTCATCAATAATAAGAAAATACCTAGCATCCTCTATATTGTCTAGTACTAAGTCAATGCAATGTGCAGTATAAGGAGTCTAAAAAAAGGAATTATACTTACTAAATAATCTTCTTCTCACCGCTTTGTAAGCGAAATCGTTATCAGTAATGAACTGAATAATATTTTTTGGCCCTACTTCATTCACAACTTCATCAAATATTTCAAATAAAATATTAGTATCAAATAAAATTCAAAAACATTGAGCCCTTTGCAGAATAAACCAAAAAATGAATAATAAGTTTATGTCTCTTATTTTTCCAGCAATCACTTATTATTGAATACCCATAAGTAGCGTAATCAATTCTTCTTTCTTCCAAATAACTTTTAATTTTATAAACTGAGCTACTCAAAATTTTATCTCTGTAACCATCAATAGAAGGAGTTTTGTAACCCAGACCATAAGAGACTGTAACATCCACCATAGGCTAATAATAATAAGATTGGGAATTATTGAATGCTAGACCTGAGTCATACTATCATCTAGTCATTGTCATATCTATATTATAAGCCACTTCTTTTGATTACATGGCACTACAAATTGAAGGATAAGCTCTAGGAGTTGTTCGTAGTACAAAAAAACTGACACTTGCTTTCTTCTTTTCTTAACATCAGGTCCAGATGCAATATTCATTTCTTTCTGGGAAGGAACACTATCACCTTCAACATCATGAACACCAGTAAACAAACTTTCATTATCAATTTCATATTTCTATCTCTCCCTTCTATTTTTTCTCGTGTTGATACTCTTCAAGCAAAGTTTTCATTTGCCACTTCATATCGTGACTCACTTTTTTTACATGGTTTCATATCTCCTTTAACCCAGCTAAATGTTTCTTTAAGTTGGTGATTCCTCCACCTTTCAAATATTTGTTACAAAACAAGCAAATAATATGGTTCTTCATATCAAGGACTAATATAACATGAGCTCAAGTTGGATCATTGTATCTTTCTAAAGCGATTGAATGATCGGGAGTATTTGAACTTCCTTCCATTTATCTATAAAAGTAAATGAAGACATATTTTAAAATAAAGAGCACATAATTTCATTATCAACTACTATCACTAAATATATATTGTTTAACTCAAAAGTCCAAACTAATACAATATACATATACATCTTATATAATATAACTTATTTGTATGATTACATCACACACAATTCGATTTCATCCATCATAACCCACCAATAAGTCAAAAACCAATAAGTCAAGTATTTAACATACACAATTCAATTTCAACCAACACAATTCACCAATAATAAATAAAAAAACCAACAATTTAAGTATTCAACATACACGATAAACGTATACATCTTTTATAATATAACGCATTTTGTATGATTACATCATACACAATTCAATTTCATCGAACACAATTCACCTTAAGTCAAAAACTAACAATTTAAGTATTCAACATACATAATAACACAATACACTTAATAGTCATCAACTTGAATATGTTTGAGAAAAATATAAAAATTACATGCATGAAGTGAATTGAACTTAATAAATAAAGAAATTTCTTGCTTCATTATGTATGACTTAAATATGACATTAGTTATTTAGTTTTTTTAACATAAATGAGTTTGGCCATTCACTTGACAAATATATTGAGTCTTGAGGGCTAATAAATGCCAACTTATGTCTAGCAAAAAACTTTTCTTCCCTTTGCCCAATTTACAAAACAAAGTTTAACTTTAAAAGTGAAATACTTTTTTGTTGTTTAAGATTAAACTTTCAAACATTTATCTAATTCACTTCATTCTATCTACAATGACAAGTATCTTCAATAGTAAGTCTTTTTATAGAAGATAGTTTAATATATTAAACAAAAAGTAAACAAAACTTTATAAATTTCAGAAATTTTATAGATTTTTATTAGAATTTAAATATATATTAAAATCACATTTAATTTAATTTAATTTAATTTAATTAATAACAAGTGCATACTTATTTAATATCGTATGTTCAACACTTTTCAAAACAAAATTGAAGAGGATAAACTTAGTCAACACTTTAAAAAACATCATTATGTTAAATTTGAATAATATCTTGTAAAATATAAATATATACAAACAATTACAACTTTCAAGTTTCAAACCCAAATTTTTTAATACATTTATTTTCTTCGTAAATTGACAATGCCTAAATTACATTCAAATTAAAGTAACTTATGCAAATATTTCTAACTTAGAAGCTCAAATTTCTCAAATCTCAACTTACACAAAGAATTCCAACAATTCCAACATTTTCAAATTTTCAATTTTCAAACCATTCACAAATTTCATATAGCACAATGCAACCAAAACATAATGTGAATGCAATTTAGAAGCAGGAAAAAGCAATTCAAAACACACTCAAAAAAATTAGAAATTGCAATTTGGTTTTGTTGGATCAGGTCAGTTCAGTTAGGCCGATTCAGGTCTGGTCATGAAATTAGATCTAAAAATTGTTGGTCTCAACTTCAAGCAAGCAATGGTCAGGGTTGGTGGAGGAGAGTAGGCGCTAGGTATAGTGGGGAGGGAGCGCAACAGGCAGAGGAGGTGCGGTGTAGAGGGAGAGTAAGAGGCAAAACAGGTGTAGTGGGGAAGCAGGTGTAGTGGGAGAGCAGCAGGTGTATTTGGGAGAGATTAGCAGGGATGGTGGAAAGCAACAACCAATGGGTGGTGGCATTGCAATGGTGACGGGAGGCAAAGTCAAAAAGGATAGACAATGATATAGGAGAACATTGAGAAGGGAGAGAAAATTCTTTAATAATTTGCAAGAAAGAGAGGGTCTGTATGTGGGTTAGGTATTTTTTATTAAATTTTTTTACAATTTAGTTCTTGGAATATTTAAAATTTACAGTACTGATTGATATTTGGCATGTATTTTAAATTCCAGCTGGTAGACATAACTTTTGGTATTAGTTGGTACCCAAGGCCGATACCGAAGAGGGTGATTTCATACCTTTTTTGGTAAATCTATTACTTTTGTTACCATACAATACCTTACCCTACTAATCCCATATGTCTTGGACTATATAATCTTTAAATTAATATGAAGAAATAAAATTTGTCGATAACATCTAGTGATTTATATAGACTATAAGTTTTTTAATAAAACCAAAAAATAAGGGTCTTGTTTTTTCACTTTCAAAATGTCAGGAAGGTTAAAATAAACATAACATGGATCTAATAAAAAAATACCAAACAAATTATTACATAAATAGTCTTAGTTCCATTATTGTAGTTTATTATTTCGATGGCTCAAACATATTATCGCCCTAAAATAATTCAAATTTAAATATGGGTTTAAATCCTTTCACAAGCTTCTTCTTTCTTAGTCATCCATTGCATTAAAAAAAAAGTAGAGAAGATGGTCAAAGGAAGGCATTTCCCAAACCAATAACATGGGCATCTACTTAAAAAGATAATCAAATCCACAAATGATAGCTTCCAATGCATCATAGTTAAACTCATAACTTACATTCAAGCTATCAGATAAACCAATTCAACACTTCATTGAATAATTACTAAAGTAAAGATTTCCAACACAACTACATAATAATGGTTTAAACATCATTATATTTCCACAAGCAAGTATGCATCATGTTATTATGATCTCAAACAACTCAAACAATTCACAAAAATGAAACAAAGAATGGCTAATGAGCTAGTAATGCAGAGCACAGTTGTGAGTGGAGGTGAGATGATTGACAAGTTAGTGGTGAGGAGTGGTAATAAGGAGGTGACACAAAAGTGGTGAGTAGTGGTAAATGGTAGTAAGTTGGAGAGCAACCAATGGTGGTGGCAGTGGCAGCAAGTTAGAGTGAGAGAATACACAATAAAGGAGAGGATGACACATAAGAGAAAAGAGGGGGAGATTAAAGATGCATAACAGTCACAAAAGAAGTGGTGGAGAATGGCTAAAATGAGGAAGGAGAGAGCATAAGGGTTAAAGTTAAAAAGTTTTTCTTAATTTAGTCTTTATACTTTCTAAAATTACAATTCCTACCTAATAGATATTGGTTTTTTGCATATTGGCTGATATCTTTTCCTAATATGTTACCATAAATTGAAATATCGTTTTTTTTTGTTTAGTACAAAATTGTATTCATTTCTTTAGTTTGTAGTTTTATTTCCTTTTAGTTTTTTTTAGAACTTATAAAAATTGTAAAAATAAGTTTTGTTTTTTATTTTCTATTATAATCCTATTTACTATCATTTAAATATATTAGTTAATTATTTAATATTAACTACTAATAATAACTATGACTAATCTAATTTAATTATTTAATTAATTTTATTTTTTATAATTAATTTTATTTTTAAAAATTTAAAAATAAATATTTTAATTTGGATAATCATTTAATAAATATATTTAAATCTAAAATGCAACATCCCGTTTCCATACTATAGGACAAAGGATCCTAAACCAAGATACATGAAAAATAGCAAATAGAGATTAGAAAAATGCATTTTATACTCATGCATAATGTTAGCATACACACACATGAATTCGAATTTTTCACACATTACAATGATTGTTCATGCACTCATTTAAAATTTTCCAGGTATAAATGATTGTTTTAATGTGATTATGATATGGATAGTGAATATTTTGCCTTAAAATTGATTTGGTTAATCAAATTACTGATTTATAATTTTTGGTGAAATTTGAGAATTGATTTTGGGTATTTATGGACTAGGAAAAATGCTAAATGGCAAGACAATTGATAAATGGTAGTAGAATTAAGTGTCAAATGGCAGTGGAAATTTTTGATAAGTGACATTAAGATTTAATACAAGTGTCATAGAAAATTGGGAGACAATTAGGTTAGAAATTGGAGACATATAGTTTAGTTATTAAAAAGGTGCCAAATGGGACCATAGGGAGGTGACAAGTGGCAGTGACAAGTGTCACTACCACTCACCAATCATCTCACATTATTCTTACACATGTAAGACCATTTGATTTGTTTTTCATTCTTGCTTTCTTCTTCTCTTTATGACTTTCTCCATCTCTACTCTTCTTCACTTCCACGATTCTCACCTACCTTCATCAACATTGTATCTTGCTCTCACCTATTTGAGGATGACTGATTGATGTTAGGAAGCTAAGGTTAAAAGTGATTTGAAGACATTGAAGCTAAACAAGTAAGTGTAAAGCATTATTCTTCTTGGTTTGTTGAATGAAATATGTATGATAATAGTTAGGGGTTAAATGATAATAAAATGAGGATGTATATATATGCTAAAACGTAAATGAGAAAAATTGGATCTATAAATATCTTGTTTTTACATATATAATAAGCGATGATTTATAAATTGATGTAGTAATGCTTTTGAGTTAAAATGATTATGAGAATGGTGTAGAACGAAGTCCAGAAATTTGATTAGTGAATTGATATTTTTATGCTCTATTTTCCTTGTATTAATGTGGACTACTTTGGATGTTATAGAGATGAGCTAAAATGAGTTTGAAGCTAATGAAAAAGAGTACTATGGTGTCTTGAATGAGATGAATTAAGGTAATATTTTAGAAAAGGAATGAAGGTGATAATGAAGTAAAATATGTGCGAAAAAATGATGATGAATGTATATGATATGTTCTATTTTTGGTGATAATAATCAAGCATAAAGCATGATTTGTTTGTGATTAATATTGAGTTGAAATGGAGGTAAGAATGAAGAGGAAAAACTTAGGTTTAAGAGATGTGTTTAATAATATTCTTGGAAGGGGAAGGAGAAAGGATTTAGTAAACCAAAAAATGATGGTGATATGTCTTATTATATATATGATTGATGAATCAAATAATTAGAGTATTATGGATTTTAATGCAACTAATATGGTAGTTGAATTAGCATGTAATGAAATTGTATAAATGGATATGAATACTGGAGAATTCAGTGTAAAATTGATGTTAGAATATATGTGAAATCGTGGGAATGGTTGTTAAGTAGGATATGTTTCTTACACGTCTATTAGGTAGACTTCATGTCCACTGGGTGGACATTCTCTGGATTTCTAGCATTCCAGCTCCGTTCATGTCTGTTGGAGGGACATCATGTATGTTGGGTGGATATGACATCATGTCTGTTGGGTAGATATACACTGGGCATTTGGATAAATGTGCAATTTGACCATTTAGACGGCAAAATATCTCTTCAAAGTCTTCACAGAAGTTGTAGAACTCAGAGCCCTCTTCAAAAGCATACTAAAATGACTTTAATCCAACATCCACAGCCAAATTTATGCCTCTTGTCCCAAAATCATATATATAAATTATTGACTTATCAATGCTTTCCTATGATGCATTTAGGCATGAATGGAGCTTAAAATGCATTTAGTTTAAAGAGGAAATAAGAGATTAAATGAGTGATATTTTTAGGGTGATGATACAGGTTATAACTTAAGAAAAGATTATTAAACATCAAGTATTCAAATCTGAAATTTAGAGATGTTGTAAGAATGGAAGTGAACCTATGAAGGTTAATATGATTCAAAGAAGAAGAATGGTGTGTATTAAGTAAAAGTGATTGATAAATTAGATATTTTGTGATCTTATAGTGTTAGAAAAAGGATTGGAGAGCATGCATGTGATAGATATGTGATTGAATGATAGATTTAGAATAATGTTTTACAAAGGAGGTGTAAGCCTAAATTCAATTTTGACTTATATGAGTTATGAAGTGTGAATAATCTTCAGATATGAATTTAGTAAACATATCCAGAATAGGCAAATTGAGCATGCATTATACATTAAACATATACATATATGTAAAATTGAATATTTATGTGATTGTGCAATTAGTAATGTGTGTATTACATGATGATAATACACAGGATATAACATCAGCATCTAGACATTTTTTAATCATGTAAGCAAATGCTAATCTAGAGCATACTGTGAGTCGACCTAGATGGTTTCCTTTTAATTGTTTGTTCTATTTTAAATTTTTGTGTTGAATTACTACTGCTGTGAAAGTGATTGAGACCATTCCAGACATAAAGAGTCTGAGGAGTTTGATAAATGTGAATATATTGGAAATGCTTCATTGAATGTGAATGAGCAAGGAATAAGTAATTCTCAACATTATTGTTAAATACAGGACATTGATCCGATGAAAAATGTGAATGTGAAAATTAAACATATTTGATTGATTAAATCTATCTCAATGTGATGCATTCCATTACATGAATGCATGAATAGAGAAAGGTTATTATGACCAGAGTAGCCACCAAAATAGAGCTTAAAGCTTAGAATATGAATAAGAGCCAAAAGCTCACTATGTATAATGAGCCCTATATCCCCAACAGATAAGGGATAGTAATTAATTAGCTCGGTATTCATAATGGATACGGGATAATTACAGGCACTCGATCACAATAATAACAATTGGAAGTGAGTTTCATGAGCATTGCATATATAATTGATATGTATGTTTTAGATGATTGAAATGAGCTATTTGACTGCTTTGAATGTGAAAAGTGAATGTGAAATAAGTGAATAAAGTGCTATTTGATTCGACATGATGATTCGTGAAATGTATACGAATTGATGTGTTATATGATATGAGTGAGCCATCGAGGATGGTTTGCTCACTGAGTTCGCATGCATTTATGATTTTTTCCTTTAATAGTAACAACAGAAAGCCTAGGCTATCTGGAAGATAAAGCAGTGAAGGAAAAAAGAATATGCCTCTAGTTTCTTCATTAGAAAATGAATTGCCAGTGACATTATCGTACAGCTTGCAATTTCTATCTAAATGAGTACCTATGCTTGATCTTTTTTGTCTTTATCATATTCGATCATCTTTGCTCAACATAAACATATTACATGTCAAAACAAATCAAATTTCAGACAAAAAATGAAAGGTGTTCATTAGAACAGGACTTTCAACGAACACTTTGTAAGTAAAACTTAAGACACATGTTTCTTCAACCATTCTTTCATTTTGTTCCCTTTCTCTACCATCATTCACACAATTCAACAAAAACCCAACATAGTATTCATTCAATCCATGCAAACTAAAGAAATCGAAGAAACCATAATAATTTTAGATTCGGTATCTTTAAGAAATTTACAAACAAACCCACAACAAATGAAAAAAAACTTACCAGGTTAAGCTCAACTCCACAAGATGATAGATGGGGGGAAGATGAGAACAAAAAATTGAGAAGACCAGCAGAAGGGGGATTGAAGAAACGAAGGAGAATAAATAATTGTTTGAGAGAAAACACAGAAATGAAGGAGAGGGAAAGGGGAAGGATGCGAGTTTGAAGACAAATGACGTCATCCCACTTAAATTTTTTTTAACGTTGCAACATTCAGTGATGAAAACAAGATTTGTTGTTAAATGCAAAACCTTTAGCTAAGATAAATGGTAATCGTCCCCAATATGTTTAAAATAAGGCAAAAAAATGACATGGTTATATTATTTTGATTTTCCACATTTTGCGAGGAAACCAATATTCGTCACAAAATGCCGTGCTTTGGCTACAGAATATATAGCGTTGCAAAATGTATAACATTTTACTACCAATCTGTTAAATCGTCACAAAAAATGTTTATTTTACCTTTTCTGATGATGGATGTTTTCGTCACCTAAAAGTGTAATTTTTTTTGGAAAACGTCGACCCAAGCAATTTCTTTACTTCTTTATTATTCTTAAAAAAGCTTTACCTTTATTTTTGATCAATTCTTCCTCTGTAGTCTCTGTTAGGTCTTCCCAAAACCAGCGATCTCTGACATCTTACCCATGTATCTAAGCCATTAACTTGATTAAAACATGATCTGTAATCCTGTCACTTCTTTTTTATTATTTGTTTTATTTTCAGTTTTCGTCTTCATTTCTACATCGTTTACTAACTAGATCAGCTCTTTGTTTCTTAAACTTGGTTTGTCACAAATTTTAGTATCTCTTTGATCAATTTTCTCCTGTTTGCTTATGATGTTTACATTTGGATCTCGAGACAACGGGAGAAAGAAAACAAGTATTTTACAATTGTCAAATAGAAAATAGGAGATTTTCATCCTTCTAGGGTAGATCTGGACGTTCTTTTTGTAGATCTACGCATAGGGTGTTTTTTGTGGTGCCAAAGTAGATTTCTTCATGTTTGGTATTTGTTATTTGATTTCTTGTGTTATCTTATTTGAACATTGTCATTGGAGAGTTTGGATTTTGCTCAGCTAGTTTTCAGGGTCGAATCAGTTTAGTTGACCCCACTATTACTAAATCTTCTCAAGTTGTTTTTGGATTTTGCCTACTGAGGAACTTATCTGAATGCATCCTGCTATGCATTTGTAACTTTGGGCTTTCCTCTAGTCCTGTGAAGCACACGAGTATTTTTTTAGACAACTCAAAATAGATAGACTGCATATCTTTTGTGTGTTACTATCCAGATTTAGGGGCTTGATGTCAGAAAAGTTGCATTGTTAAGTACTTCTACCTCAAGTGAGTTAATGCTTTGGTTGTGTTACTAAAGTTGAGATATTTATTCACTGAATCGGAATTATTCTTTTGTTCTATTGTGAGTTATTTTGATTATTCTTTTGTTCTTTCTATCTATTGTGATTATTCACTAAAACCCTTTCGGTGTTTATTGTGAATACTTAATTATGCATTTGATGTATAAGTTGTGTTTATGGTTGTGTTTTGAAGATAATTTACTGTCTATTTTTGTTATTTCTTTAAGTTTATCTTCCTACCGATGTTTAAAGTTTAATCATATGAAAGCTTTCTTTCTGCATTGATGAAATTGTTTCAAGAGTATTTTACTTTTTTTTCATTTGCATTAATAGTAATATAAAGACATATATATAGCACTATATTTATGTACATGAAGAACATAGTGATGTTCATTCTACTTTAAATTCTAAATTTTACATTAGAAACAAATTACACAATAAATTTTTGAAAATTTAGTAAGGGTAACTTTTATATCATTAGGCACATTGAAGATGTATAAGTGCTAAATTGAACTAGTTTCAGTTGATTTGTGACTTTAGAGTTAAACATATCATCATTTTATTCTAAATCAACTTTTATAGAATTTACCTCTTAACATTATTAATGAAGGAATGCTGACATAGAGACTAATTCCGAATGACCCTAATTCATTCCGTTGAGAGGAATAAAGTAAAATTGTCCCTATTGAAAAAACCAACAATGTAAAAAAATCTCCACTTCATATACTAATCATTGTTTTCCTTCCATGGTCGATCTTCTACTTCATGATGTTTAGTATCATACGAACGATGTCACTTTCCTTATTATGAACATCTCATTTCCTTTTATGAAATTATTATATATATTCACACTTGATAGTTTATACTATATGTTGTTTTAAGCTTCCTTGAGTCTCGAAGATGACATGTATGGCTATAAAGGTGGAAGCAATGTCACAACAGTCCGTAAAAGATTAAGGAAATTGGTTGTTTTCGAAAATTCATCAATTCTAATTACTTCGTCTACTCATGCACGTATGTATGTCACTCCAATTTCAGTTCATTTAATGATTTACTAATATGACAATATCTAACTTCTATACTAATTGTGTTTTAGATACTAAATCTAGTAACTTATTCGCTGCATCCTCTAAAAATTTAGCTATAGCAGAAAAACTGTTGCAAGAGGGTATGAAAAATCCTACACTTGAGCGAACAACTGTTACTGATTCAATTGGTGCGTTCGAACGTGCAAGGACCCTTCTGGGTAATCCAGACATTAGGGACTCATTTAACTTTACCGACTCTCATGTTACATGGATTCCAAATAAATAATTATATCATTGTCAGTTAGCAAGTCAATCAATTGAACTCAACTTTAAATTTTATTTATTGTTGTATCTGTAATAATTTTTTAAACAACATATCTACTACTTAAGGGTTAAGTTCCGTACTATTGAATGTGGACTATTATTGTTCTGGTTTTATGACTATATAAATTGGGTAACTTCTAATTCAAAGTTCATACTACTCTATATATCATATTATTATATTGATAAAATTATTTAAAATTTTTATAACTAATTTTTGCAATGTTAGTATATATTAATGATTAATTAACACTGCTGTTTAATACTTAAATTATGTTGTGAGTTTTTTTAAAATAATATGTTGTAAACATTCAAAACAAATCTCGAATAAAACATATCTTAACTATGATAGATTATAAAAATGTTAGTTTAATAATTTATGAAAATATTAATCATTTGGTGATGATTTCAATAACGTTTTCCAGAATTCATCACTGAATGTGCAACATTTGGTGACCATTTCCAACAATCGTCATTGAATGTTTGACATTTAATGATGATGAAAAAAAAATCATCGCTGAATGTACAAGTTTTAGTGACCAAGTAGAACTTTCGTCGTCAAATATTAACCTTTTGGTGACGCTTTAAAATATCGTCACAAAATATAAAACCTTTAGTGACAATTTTAGGAATTCGTCGCCAAATGTTTGACAAGTTATGGTGACGTTTTAAAAAATCATCATCATTTCATTATTTAGCGACCAATATATGAAATCATCACCCATTGTGCATCATTTAGTGACGATTTTTCTTAATCATCACTAAATATTCAACATTTGGAGACAATTTTCGCTTTACATCGCTAAAGGTTTTCCGTTGTGTGACGTTTTTTGTTTTCGTCACTAAATGGCAGGTTTTAGTGACAAATTATTTTAAACATCATAATATGTAGCCTTTTGGTGACGAATTCCATTTCGTCGTGAAACAATTCGTCGAGAAAGGGTGTCTTTGTTGTAGTGTTAGTAAGTAAAATCATTCATCCAAAAAAGTTTCAAAATTAATACATGCCAAATTTAAAGAATTGTTCAAATTTTAGGGACCTAATAACGAACGAAACAAATAATAGTTAGAAAAATAAATAAATAATGTTAAAGAAAAAACAGGATTATTAGGTAGATATGGTTTCTCAAAGCTCTATCTTTAATAGCTTTTCATCCTACAAGTTAAGTTGTATATAGGCAAAGGATTGTTGTAGACACTTAGTCTCTCTAATTTTAATTTAAGCCACTTGTGTCTTATAACAAATGATTTTTTCAAGCTTGAGCAATTCTTCCATTTAAACTAGTTTTTCTGCCAATTCCTCCACCTTGAACTTTTGATTGCTCTGTAAGTTTGTTCTTAGACATCTTAAGATGAAAACTTTGCCTCTATGATTTCCCTATAAGTTTATTTTTGGATTCATAAGATGAAAATTTTGCTTGTCTATCTTTTTTAACTTTCTCCTTCAGAGTTATGGTTGGCAAAATTAATTACTACAAGATAAAAGCATTTAAGAATATGGTTATACCTAGAAAAATAATCATATATTCAAAGAAAATGTAAGGATACATGAGAACTAGACTTCCCCAAGTCTTCATCTATCATTATATAAAATTGATTCTTTGTTAGGAAGAAAAATGAGATGACTCATTTGAATATGATCCTCTACACTTATTATAATAAGTTTTATTTAACATTGAAAATTAAAAATAAATAGAATAAAATTGAAGTTTTTTTTTTTAACTAAAGAGTCTTACGAATCTAAGGACAATGAATGGCTTAAAAGAAAAATGATAAGAAAATACCACTTCTTTATTAAACTATACACAATGATGTAAAATCATACCAGACCAACCGGTGCGACAAGATTAAGTACGAATCGGAATAGTTTTTGGTTGGATTTTTACTATTAACCATTATGAGTGAAAACCAGCCAATGTCTTTCAAACTGTAAAGAACCAGAAATAAGGATTTCACTACAGTGTGACAATCAACTGGCTAGACCTTCATTGGAAGAAAAGTGGTTAATCGACATTGAACAAAGACTTCTTAAAACCCACAAACCCAATTTTGATTCTTTTGTAAACCTAGAACAAAACAACAAGCATAAAACCTACCATAAACAAGCTCATAGCTCATAGCATAACCACCTTTAACAAAAATTTCTATCACATAATCAAAGTAAACAACAATCATCGTGCCAAATAAATTCAAAACTGTGATTCAAGCAAAATTACACACACACACACATAGAGGAGAGATGGGGGGACAAAGAAACTCACAATTCAAGACAAAAAAGGGCTTTCATGTTGAGAATTTATTGAAAAATTCATCCACTAATCATTTTTAGTAGAAAACAATTTTACTCAAACGCAATAGAAATGGTCATTTGAAATTTTGTTTTGTAATAATGCAACTACATCATAAAAACTTGGTAAATAACAAATGAAACGTTTTTTCTTTATTTAATAAATTTTTAAAAAGAAAAGCTAAGTTTGCTTTAAAAGGCTAGT
Organism: Erythroxylum suave; assembly: GCA_027563595.1. NCBI lineage: Eukaryota > Viridiplantae > Streptophyta > Magnoliopsida > Malpighiales > Erythroxylaceae > Erythroxylum > Erythroxylum suave. Next base: position 2,258,037 of record JAOSBN010000001.1, read on the forward strand.
CTCCCAAAATCAATTTAGAGTGCATTTCCACGATTCATATGAAATAATAAGGTGAAATATATTTTTATTTTTATTGTTATTTTAAGTTTTATATTATACTCAAATTTAGTTTGAAGTATTAGATTTGATTTATTATTAGTTCATTATATAATAATAGACAATGGCGTATTTTTTATTTAAATAAAATATTTTATTTTTACTTACTCTTATAATTTTTATTTCTTATATATTATATAATGGTTTTACATTGGTTTAATACTAGTTAAACCTTAAACCTTTCTTTTGATCAGTTTGATGTCTGGTTCGGTTTTTAAAACATTGAGCATGCATGATAAAAAAAATAAAGAGAATTAAGTTTTAAAAATGACAAGTTGATTCCCTTCAAGGTATCCTAAAGTTTGATATGTCTTAAAGTTTAGCAATACATATGAACTTTAAGCTAATTTTTGCATTCAGTTTGAGGGTAATGTTCTATCACTATGAGCTAGGTAAACCCTTAAGAAGGTATTAGTTGAAGAAAACCAATATGAATTGAATTATTCTTCTTATCTTCTTGAGTTCTTGATCCTAAATGGGAGGAAAGAATGAACAATGATATATGGACCATGTCTACTTGGAACCAACCCAATCTTAATTTTTATAAATGAACCAATACGAGAATTTAGAACAAAAAGCGATCATGAATGAAAAATAATATATATGTATAAACATGTGTGCTCATTGTCTAAAAGGGAATTAGACAAACTTTTTTTCTAAAACTTCAACAATTTTTTAAACTACCTCATCTACACTACTAAACAGAAAAAGCAACCAAAAATAATGAAAGCGGTAAATTGCAAGAAAGTAAACAAATAGCCATGTCACACCTAACTTATTATTAAAATTTGAAACAATTCAATGAAAATAATTACTCCTTAAAAGGAAAAAAATCTAAGACTTGAAAATTGGCTCGGTCGAATTGTAAAATAAGAAAGGCATTAGGCACCCTATTTTAGATAAAAATTTACTTAGGTGTGATTTTAATAAAAATAGATTAGTGTCAAAAATAAAATATTTGATTGAGTGTCTACGAGTTTATAGTCTAACATAAGGCTTAAAATAAAATATATGAAGATGCTTACATCGTGTAATAAAGCTTTGATTTTTTAAAAAGGAGAAATTTTAATCTATATGCAACTACAAATAAAACTAGCTAATAATGAAAGAAATAAATCAATAACCTTTAATAGAATGAAAGGAAATAATGCAAAGATTTTTTTAACTTGAAATGAAACACTACAGTAAAGGACCTAAATTTAGAAAGGATTTAATGAAGTGGACTTTTAAAACAAAATGATTGAGTTTAGATAGTTGATCCAAAGTTTCTTGGGTTTTGATTTATTTTTTAAAAAATGAAAATAGACTCAAATGTTTAAATTATAAAAAGACTGTAAAGTCTAAAATTTTGGTGAAATTTAGGAAAAGAAAACTACGGGGCCTTAGAAATCAAATTCTAACCTAAAGATGGAAAGTAAATCTAATGAGATTTTAAGCCTAACTTAAAAAATAAAATCAATTAAAGTAAAAAAGAAAATAAATAATGATAAATAAACCCAACTATTATAACCCAAAGTCAAATTTGATGGGTTAACAAACCTAACTCAAATTCTAATTCTTATTTGATAAACATAATTGGGTTTTAAAAAAAGGATTAAAAAACATAAATTAGATTTCTAAAAATAGAACTTGCATTTTGAAGAAAAGAATTTGTACTTTACAAAGTTCATTATTCATTTATCATTTTTATTAATATATTCATTTAAGTTCTCTCTCTATCTCTCCATTAATACTCCTTTTGGACCTTACATGCAAGTAAAACAAGAAAAAGAATTTTTTATAATTAGTTTCAGGATTTGGGCCCAAACATTTGGGATATTTATACCAGAAATTGGAGCCAATTTATCTTAAAAGTTACCACTCGAGTTTGGTTTATTCAAACCAAAGCATAAATATATTTTTCTTAAGAAATTATTCTAAGAAAAATGGTGATTTATTAATTTAAAATAAAATAAGAAAAATCAAAAAAATTATATATAAAAAAAATAATACGTATAATTGAAATTATTCCCAAAAATAAAACTTCCTAGATGTCTAATTAAGGCTGAACCAAATTTGGCCTAACTATCTATTATCATCATTGTGTTTTAATGTTGCTTCTGATATTGCTTCTTATTCATTATTATTCCCTCTCAACCTAACTTGTAATGGATACCTGAGACAATGGTAGTAGGTTTGCAAATACAATTTTTCTTTCATTAAAACATAGCACTTATAGGCTCTAAAGCATAAGGCAAACTTACCAAGGGATAACTGTAGAATATTGAAATTGATTATGACCCATATGTTCAATTTTTTTCAAATAACTTATTCATCATTTATTCTTCATCAAGGTATAAATTCATAATATCTGAGAGAAAAGATGTTAGTGCTAGCATAAAGATTGCATATTTAGATAATTGATCTGCAATCACCGTGATTATTGCCATATTGTCCACCTTTAGAAAACTACCATTGAAGTCCATCGAAAATGACATCTACAGTTTTTCAGGGATGAATAAGGGTTGTAGTAAATTGGTTTTCTTCTTCCTCATCTGCTTATTCAACTGATACATAAGGCACAACTTGATATACTACTCAATCTCATTCTCCATCTTCGACTAATAATAGGAACAAGCTAGGAACACTGTCATTCTTTGAACTTTAAGGTGAATCGCTCACTGTGAGTCATGATTCTCCTTCAATAGTTGTTTTTTCAAGGCACTGAAACTTAACACATACATTTAACTGCTCTTTGTCATCAAAAGCCCATCATCATTGAGCCAAAACCTGAGCATAACACCTTCCTTATCTTATAAAATTAACTTACAGTATGTGATGTCCAATAGAGCTGTAACTTTAATTTGTTTACCCTAGTAATGGCATATAGGATTGTGAACACTTCCTTTTAACTTAAGGCATCTGGCACATTGTTATGCCTTCCCATTTTATGCTCCTATACAAATTCATATTCAGTAAGAAACTTCTGCCATCGAACTTACATTGTAGACAACTTTTTGTAGGTCCTAAAAAGTGTTAGCAACATTTTCAGTACGAACAATAAACTTGGTCCCAACAAATATACTCTCCAAGTCTCAGGGAAATGTACCATTGTAAGCATCGCATCTCCTTCTAATGCACTAAGTATTGTTGCTCTTCATTATTGAGCTTTCAACACTCAAATGCTACGAGATGATCCTTTTGTACTAGGATTCCACTAATGACTATATCTGATGCATTTGTATGTATCTCAAATGGAAGATCAAACTCAGGTAGCTTCAACAACAAGTTTAGTTGAGATAATAATTTGAAGTTTCTTGAATGCCTTCTGACACGCATCTAATAAATACCACTCTTACTTTTCTTCAATAAGTCTATTAATGGTGCTAATTTTTTATAGTTCCCTATTATAAACTACCTACAATAGTTAGCCAGTCTAAGAAAAATTTGTAACTCTCGTACAATTGTGGCAATTTGCCACTCAACTTTTGCCTTCATTTTTTTCAGATCCATCAAGACTTAACGCTTTCTCACCAAGTAACCTAAGAATTTGGTTTTCAATTGTGCAAACTCACACTTGTCCATTTTCCAGTAGAGTTTATGTTACATTGAGATACTTTATAATGAACTCGTCAAGGAAGTCATACAACACATCGTTCATTAGGATGCAAAATGTCACAGGGGCATTATTCAATCCGAATGGCATGACTTAGAATTTGTATAACCTATATATACCGATTCATGCATATTATCTTTTGTAATTCTCCCTCAGCTACCCATACTTGCCAATACCCAAGCTTCCTAAAAACCATAACCCTCAATAATATGTCCTTCAATTTTTAAACTAAGGGAACATGTTACTTCTTTTATATTGTTACCTTATTCAAGACTTGACAGTCCACACATATCCAAAGTGTTTTATCTTACTTTTTCTAGAAGAGTTCTGGGGCACTATATGAGGCTTTAGAATGTTAGACAAGCCCTGCCTTCAACAATTCACCAAGTTAATTTTGAAGCTCCCTTAACTCCAATAGGGACATCCTATATGGGGCACGTGCAAGCAGAATAACATCAAGAAACAATTCGATCCTATGATCAATCTCTTGAAAAGGGGGAATATTTTTATGTAACATTTTCGACATCACATCCCAAAACTCCCTCAATGAACTTACAACCATATTGGGGATTTCCACTATGTGGTCCTCATCAATCTCCCGTATGGTAGTAAGACATGTCCTATACCTTTCTTCATTCATGGTCAACATATATGTTATAAGTCATTATATCATCGTTCCACTACTAGATTAAAAATAGTTAATATAAAACAAATTTTGTTCATGCTTGATCATCATACCTTCCAAAATTGGATACAACATCATCTTTGCTACCTTCAAGAGGTATGACCATGCGGTTGAAATTAACATGTCAACTTTTTATGCTTACTGGGACATTGTAAGCAGCTCTTACCACCATTTGTGCCTTATAGGGGTCTTCATCTTTGTTGGGTCTTTGATACCTTAAATCCTAACTTGCACATCATCTTTTCTATCGTACAAGAGTGTATCACACCTGTATCCAATATTATGGTTACCTTGTTCCCATTGACTTGTATTCTCATATACATTAGCTTGTTAAAAGGATTAGATTCATTTTTAACCTCGTTCAACAAAGTGATTGGATTCATTATTGCTTTTGAATCGTCTTCCTCTTCTTTGATATCAGAGCGTTTAACTTCTCCTTACTTTAACATTCTCTCATATGATATAGACTATTGCATAAATAATAAACAAGTTTTCCTTCATGGAGGACATCTCCCTACTCTTGAAACTACTGTTTTGCTTGCCTTTCCTTTTGAAATCTCCCTTTTTAGAGTCTTTCTTCTTTTTCCGCCCTCTTCTACTATTAGGCTAGGCCTTTAGAAAAAGTAACGAATCCTGCCTTAGTTTCCTTCATCACTCAGAAATTCAACAAGGCATCAACAAACATAATTGCACCAACTACATCCCTTACATTTTGTCTTCGCAACTCTGTTTGTGCCCATGGATATAACTTAGACAAAAAATTGAAGAGTTTATCGTTATCTGCCATATTATCGATATCTAACATTAGAGAGCTCAACTTTTTAACATACTCTCTTACTGATCCATCTGGCTACAACTTCTTTAAGGCACCCCTTACGAGCTAAAAAGTTTTCATTAAAAGGAATTGATCCTTTAACTCCTTCTCATCTTCTCTCATATGTCAATGGCAGCTTTATTTGCACTGATTTTAGCAGAGATCCTCATTGTCCACTAGAGCTTAACATCTCCATCTAAGTACATGTTAGTCACATTGACCTTTTCAGCATCGAGTACTTTAGCAGCCTCAAAGTACTGCTCCATATCTCACAAAAAGTTCTTGAACTCCTTCGCATTCCGCAAACCCTCAAAACCTTTTGGTTCACACACCTTTATTGTATTGTTCTCGGCATACCCAATATCTTATATTACAATAGTATGCCTTAAGATCATTATCTTGAACATAATCTCCTTTTTTACCTTCATCAAATCTATTGGTTGATGTTGCAACTATTGGATTTATTCCTCTAACATATCGAATCGAGTATAGTAGGAAATGACTGGAATTGGCCCAATAAGTGCCTCTACCTTAGTGATACAATTTGTCAAACTACTGTCTCTCACTATATTAAAATATAACTCTTATACAAATTGTTACAATGGTCTTTTAATCACCAAACTTATACCACAAGGTATACCTACTTTTTTTAATGATAATAATATTTAGATCCATTTAAGTGAGATTTATGCTTTCGCTCGTGATCATTGACCAACTAACATATTCTTGAATGCCTCATAACACTCTCAGTACTTAACTCTCACACTCTTGCCTGATTATTGAAAAAGCGCTAATCTATCAAAGGCAATAATAGAAGTATGAAAGAGATATAACAAATGCTACCTTTATTGCTTCCCTCAAAGTATAAAAAGCAATGCTCTCCACATAAGCTATTTATTGGCACCTTTGATTTAACAGTCAAGTTACAATTCAAAATTGTAACTAAACTTAACTAACTAAATCACATCTTATCCTTATCAAATTACACCATACTAATCAATAAGATGACATCCTCATCCAAATAGGACTCTATCTGATAAGATTTGACCATATCCCAATTAACAAGATAAGATATTACATTTATCGAGGAATGGTACATCCATATCCAGGAATATCTCTACTATCTTTAGATGAGCCTCCCATATGTTCTTTATTTTTTAGAGCTGATCCTTTGTGATCATATCTGTCATATCATCCAAGATCTCTCCATGATCTTTATCCATTAATGAAAAGTCATCCAAGCCTAAAGCCTTTCATAACATACTAGGTTAGTTCAATGTTTACCCATGTCAATTCCATTAGCCATGGTCCATTCATTTGAGTATATTTTAAGTCCTTAGTCTATTAAAAACTTACCCTTAGTCAAGTCAGCCTGTACGGAGTTTGAAACTCCAACAAAACTCGCATTATGTTTGATCTAACTTACTAAGGCACATTTCTAACTAGCTGTGAAGTTCTTTATGTGATCCAACTAACCTTTAACCTAAGGCACATTTCTAGCTAGTTGTGAAGTTCCTTTATATGCTAAGGGGCTAACAACTATCCATGTTAGACACATTAAAAGATAACCTTTTTTTGTATACATGGGAAGGAAAACATAAGGACTACATTAATTCAAGCCCCTTTGGTACAACTGGCCTTGCCTATCTAGTTGGATAAACACCATCATTTCTGGCGGAGGTTCTTTAAGAACATGCACTCCTGGACGTACTCACATAGCTAAGTTAGCCAGACTATCAGCACTCTAATTCCCCTCCTGATAGACTTGTTGAATCTGCGTCTCCCAATCTCGGCCCAGCACCTCTTATATACCATGCACCAAAAAAGAATCCTCAATTAGTGACTGTTCAGAAGAGGAAAGAACATTGATGACCTCTAACGAAACCACTTCCAGAACGAGTTTCTGATAACCCTGTTCCTCAGCCAATTTAAGCCCCTCGTGAACTCCCCACAATTCGGTGCTCAAAGGCGAGCAATCCCCAAACTTGCGAAGAAATTCACCACACCACTGGCCATTGCAGTCCCGAAGTAGTCCCCTAGCTACACCACCTGAAGATCCGTTTTGAACTGCGTCATCGGTATTTACTTTGATCCAACCCTCTTACGGTGTTTGCCAGTCAATAAAATGCCCTATAGGCAGTCCCGATGTATTGACTACGCGACTAGTCACCATATGAGCTTTTCGGACCCAATCTGCATATTCTAAGACTAGTCTATGGTCAATAACCGGCCACTCAAATCCGTTGTCAAAAATATACCTATTCCGTCACCGCCAGATATACCAGTAAGAGACTCCAAATGTTGTTTCCCACTCATTCTCCCGCCGTATGAGGTTAGACTATAATCCTGTCACCTCAGGCAACTGAAAGAAGGTTGACTCCTGCACCGCTGGAGATAACTATCTCCAAAAATTATGGACCCTGTGACAATCGCGAAGAGCATGCAGTGTTGTCTATTCTTGTCCACAGTCCTGGAATATACTATCCATTGCTATGTGTTGACTAACCCGCTGTTGGTTAGTCAGTAACTTCCTGTTGGCTAAGAGTCACAGAAACAAGCGAATACATTAAGGTCCTGATCATTTCTAGATCACTTTCCATATTGGAATTTGAACCCCCGTATTGAGTTCTATGATTAACTCATACGTCAAAGCTACTGTGAATGCCCCTAGTAGCCAGGACCCCACACAATTCAGTCTTCTCTCATATCTCCGGATGTATTTCGAATCGTTTCCAGTGCCTCACACACTTGAGGAGGGAGGTAGGACTTGATCATATCCCATTTCCAATTTCCATCCTCCTCCACATACTCGGACACATATGTAGACAACAATATATCAGGAAGGGGAATCATTGTCCCATGTACAAAAATATATCTAGGTTACCCTTTCCCAGTTGCCATTTTGTACCTCGGCGTACATACTCCCATGTAGCTGAAATCTCCCGCCAAATTATCGAAGCCCCTTGTTTATGTAGTGAAGGCAAGATATGACGAACGTTAAGTCGATATTTGGTTCTAAGGCATTATACCCATATCGCTGCAAGGTTAGTGAGCAACTCCCATCCCAATTTGGGAAGGAGTGCATCATTGGTTGCTCTAATGCATTTGAGCCCCAGTCCTCCGACTTTTTTGGTCTACAGACTGTTTCCCAGTTGATTTTTTATTGCTCTGCTTGGGACCCCCATATGAATGTTCGCATGATTTTTTCTAGCTCATCGCAGACGTGTTGAGGTAGCCACACAGTTTGCATTGTATAAAGGGGAAGTTATGAAATCACAGATTGTGTTAATGTGACTCATCCTGCCAGAGATAACTCCCTAGCACGCCACCCTGCTAGCTTGTGCTGGACTTTATCTAGCAGATATTGATAAGTATTCCTCATTATACGCTCATGTATCAGAGGGACCCCCAAATATTTGCCCATATTAGTCGTACTTTAAATCTGTAACTCTTGGCTGAGTCTGCACGCTTGGTCCGTCGAAACATTCTTTGAAAAGAAAATACGTGTTTTATTTTGATTTACCTTCTATTCTGACACTTCGTAAAAGGTTGCCAATATTGTCGAAACCCCCTTCACCTGAACTACTGTAGCTTCACCAAATAGTACAAGGTCGTCGGCAAAAAATAGATGAGAAATGAAAGGCCCTGTTATGCTCCATCTAAATGGTTTCCACAACCCTTGCCCCACTGCTTGAGATATAAGATGACCCAAACGTTCCATGCATAGTACAAAGATGTATAGCGACAGCGAGTCCCTCTGTCGGATACCTCTTGTATGTATAAATGGGTCTAATAATTGTCCATTCCACGCAACTTGCATAGACTCCGTATTAATGCACTTTATGATGATATTGAGTAAATAACAGGGAATTCCAATTTCTTTGAGAGTATCATGTATGAAATCCTAGTTCAGTCGATCATATGCTTTTTCTAAATCCACTTTGAGGGGAAAATAACCAGTCTTACCCTTCCTCTTTCATATTGAATGTATGATTTCCTGTGCAATGATTATATTATCGATTATTTGCCTCCCCGGGATAAAACTACATTGGATATTTTCCACTATGTGCGTAAGGTGTGGCTTCAGTTTGTTGACTATTAATTTTGAGATGGTCTTGTACAGCACTGAATAGAGACTAATAGGTCTAAATTGGATAATATACTTCGGGGACGATACTTTGGGGATAAGTACTAGAATGGTTTGATTCAATTCTCGTTCCCAGCCTTTAGCCCTGAATATTTTTTGGATAAAGGATACCACATCAGATCCCACTTTATCCCATTGAGACTAGAAAAATAATACCATAAAACCATCAAATCTCGGCGCTTTATTTGGATTCATCTCCAAAAGTGCTGATTTGATTTCGTTTTCGTGGATTGGTTTGGCTAATTCTTGCAGATGCTCCTCTGCAAGACGAGGGAATGCTCCTGAGCTTTGAAATCCCTGGGCATGGTTGTCTTCAGCTGTGTACAGATTCGCAAAAAAATTACGAGCCAGACTTCTCAATTGACCGGTATCAGTGATTTCATTGTCATTATGGTCGAATAATCGTTTAATCGATAACGTCTTTCATTTGGTTTTCGTGACCATATGATAGTATCTAGTATTGCGATCACCCTGTGACATCCATTCACACCGGGCTTGCTGATGCCAATATAGCTCCTCCTCGCACAACATTTGAACTAACTCATTGCTAAGTTTGGCCTCCAGATCTAAGATCGAAGAGGAGTCATCGTGATTCATTTTTCAGTGGATGCCTTCCAATCGAGCCAGTAGTCTCCTTTTCCGATGGAAAACATTTCCAAATACAGTTTTATTCCACTGCTAGAGTTGGCTTGAGAACTGGGATAAGGGTTTAGATAACGACCCTTCTTGGGGACTCCAATGCTTCGCTACTAGGTTAGGAAAATCTGCGTGGGTGAGCCACGCTGATTGAAACCGAAAAGGGGTGGTGCCTTTGTCTCGCCGAGTAGAACGTACAAATCGAACCAACATAGGCCTATGGTCAGACCCTATAAAAGGTAGATGGTAATTAACCGTATGCGGGGAGACTTCTAATCAATCTGTTGAGCCCAGGACTCAATCTAATCTAGCTTGTACATTTCCCTGTCACCAAGTAAATCCGGATCCAACGTAGCCCAAGTCATATAATCCGCCCTCGTGAACCCATTTGTTAAATGCCTTGTTTACCATAGAGGTATTCGGGGACCCTCCCCTTTTATCGCCAATATTCAATTTTGCATTGAAGTCCCCCCCAACAATCCAAGGACATGTGATAGATCGTCCTATCCCCCGCAAAATATGCCAGAGGTATTTTTGGGTTTCCTTGTGAGGGCTCCTTGTGAGGGCTAGCAGAGAATTCAAAGGAATATGACCTATACTAGATTGTAGCATGAATCAGTTGTTTATGAGCGATCGATATCTTGACAATAAACTCCTTTTTCCACAATAGCCAAATCTCGCCTTAAAGCCTTCAACTTCGACACAGAAGGAAAAGTCAAATCCAAGGTGTTTAACCACTGTTAACACTCGTTTGTTGCTAATCCTAGTTTCAACTAATACCAATAACCTTACACTGTAATGGCGAATGTAAATGCGTAAAATCGTCTGGAAACATTTACCCCCTACCCCTTAACAATTCAAATAAGTATCGACACAATAGATTAATAAAAATTCAAATCCCCTCAATCTGAGGGGTATCTGGAACGTCATCCGGCACTATACACATGTCACCGTTTGGTGTCTGCGGCATGATATCATCGCCCCGTCCCGGCTCATACAAAGAGTCAACCACGGAGAGGGTAGGATGTAATCGGTCCCAATAGGTGGTCCGTGGGTCCCGAGTCCCTTAATGCCTTCCATAGGTTGCTTTCGTACTTCTCCGGCCCATGCCTTTCCCGCTTCTAGCTTTTCGCAGAGAACTTCATGGTGAGAGCTAATGGCCATTGCTTTATGTTAGTCGTCTGAGGTGGGTTGAAGCCTATTAGTGACTCCTGGACCCGTCATTGTCACTTGGGGCTAGGCTCTGCTTGGGTTTCCTTTTTCCTGCTGGGTTGTAGCGTTATCTTTCTTCTGCTTCGGCCCAATCACTAGAGGCTTGCATCCATGGCCTGTTTTAAACGCCAGCCCTTCTGTTCTTAAGATATCTACGTTAAACCTAGAGCTAAACGCGGGTTAAGGCAGACGATGTGTGTGTCGTGTTTTCTTCTAGTTCGTCTGACATTGCCTCAAATCTGGAGCCGCTCCTATGCGTACGGTGACTGAGTTGGTGGGGGGGATCACAGGTGGCTGTTGTGTGATGTTACGCGGAATGGACCTTTGGACTTGTATCTAAGGTCCGAGGACATTGTCCGTCCCATCGCTCTGGTCTGTGTTTGATACACCACCTGGAAGCTTGCTCGTCGATTCTGTTAGCTCAACGCCTAGTGGATTCACCCCAACCTTCTCTTTGGCTGCATTGGGATTCAGATGGGTTGGGAGGTATGTGCAGGTGTGAGTTGTAGTCGGAAAAACTCCAATTTCATGTCCGACCATACCACAGCTAAAGTAGATCTAGCTAAGGCCTTCATAGGCAACTCGGATTGTCTCTCCATCAAGCTCGACTGAAGGTCGCAAAGGTAAGCTTAGATCTATATATATTGCAAGCCATGCGAATTTTTCGCTTTGCGTATTCAGTGTTGCTTCATCTAATTTAATGGTGTGTCCAATCAGGTTACCCAGTACTGCAAGGATGTCGGGTGGTAGAGTGCGACAAAGAGATCTTGGAAACGCACCCAGACCAATGCTTGTGTTACTGTGCCTTGTGCTGGACAGAATACTAGTATCCACCTCTGTACTAAGAGCGCATGGACAAAAATGAGCCAAGGGCCAATGGTTAAAGCTTTGAGATAGTCATCTTTGTCGATGAAATTAACCAAGTAAAAATCATAATCTAAGTGAACTATCTTAATTGGTCCCTGCGGTTGCCATAAAGTTTTAAGTCGTTGGCTAATTTGCTGGTACCCTATCCTACGACCCAAAAGCTTCATGACTACTGCTTGTGTCCATTTTTTGTCTAACTTTTCTTTAAGGTTTTGGGAGAGAGCAATCCCCACCCCCTTACCTTCTGACTAAATTCTGATATCACCTTCTTCTATTTCTACAGGGACTTCCTCTGGCCAAGTGATTTCCTCTAAGTCAGACCCTCCTTGGTGACCCCCTACCACCGCCGCACTGTAAGATAGTTTTGAGTGTGGCGGCGGCTCCTCTTCGCATTGCCAGATGCGAACTTTCTTGGTAGGCTATCCATCTGGGTCAAGCAATTCACTGTCTGAATGCAGGTGCATTCTTGGTAGTAATGTAGTAGTTGGATTTTTGGGTAAATTGCAATGTGGAATTCTATTGTATTGCTTACGAGGAAGGCAATACTGTAGCTCACTAACTGCTGCCAACAAATTGTCACTCTCTCAGAGAGTTTGAACCAAAGTTTCTACTCCTCTAGTAATTGTAAAGTTGTTGGCTTTCTTACACTTGATGTAATATTGGACTATTTTGTAATAAATTGAAAGTTTGGGTATTTTAGTAACAATTTTTTAAGTTTAGGCTACTATAATTCTATAATCAAATTAAGGTTAATTGTTAAAAAACCCAAAATTGAGTAAATTTTGAGTTTTTTTTTTAATTTTGAGTTTTTAACAATTAACCTTAATTTGATTATAGAATTAATTTTGAATTTAAACTCTTTTCAATTACATCTTATTGTGGGATATTCCATTATGGGATTACTCATACTCCAAAAGTCAAATAAGATCAAAACTAAGTCTAGAGTACATTATTCTAACACGCAAACAACCTTTATTCTAACCCTAAGATACACTATCCTAGTTACGAAGCACACGTTATTACAAGTTAAGACTTCCTTATTCTCAACCTAGAATAACATAAGCCCTATGTCCAAACACATCCATCTTCTTCATCTTAACCTTATACTTTATATGAAACCCTAGTCACTAAAGCTATGTTTCGTTGGACGTAAAGTTTTTAATGGAATGGAATGGAATGGTTTATAATGGAATGGAATGTAAATAGATGTAATATTAGAAAATTGTTGTTTAGGAGGGATGGAAGAGTTCATAATGTAATATAGTAAAATATTGTTTGGATGAAGGGTTTATAATGTTGTAATATAGTGTAAAATTGTTTATCATTTTACATTCCATCCTAAACCTCCAAAATCGGAGGTTTTTTATTTTTACTATTTAGGATGGAATGTGAAGTAATATGAAAACCTCCACCTCCATCTCATTCTATTCCATTCCATTATAAAACCTCCTCCCAAACGATAGAATAATATTACATTTCATTCCATTCCATTCTATTATAAAACCACCCAACCAAACATAGCCTAAAGAAGATGTTTATGTGAGCCTCATTGGCCCTAACGTCAGCTATCGTAAGCTCCATTGCATCTCCACTTTACCGATATCCATGGAAGTTCCTTTAACTAACTCCATAAATGCCATCTTATAGAGCTTTAACATAAACACCTCACAGAACCATAAACTTCATGGCAATATCCAAGTTTTAGCTAACTTCTCATGTCATCCAACTGTCTTATTCATTTAAACATAATAGAAATTGAAACCTCTTACCGTTACAACTTTAACTCCTCTACCCAAAACACAACCACCAGCAACCTTTCATTCAACAATAATCACAAGCCAGATAAAAACCATAAAACTTAATCACACAACCATTTTATGTTGTCGAAATGAGACTCACAACCTTTCACAGGCAATAACTTGTTTGTATAGGTTTCAAAAATCAAATTCTTCATGTCAGTGTTAAAAATTGTCTAATTCCTCCAAGTTAAAGAAAAAGAAATCACAATTATAGGAGCTTCGAATTTATAAACGAAAAACTAGAATTTTTTCAGATCTAAACATGATTGGTGATTAGAGTAAGCAGTTAGGATTTGTTTCGAAGCATTAACCTAAACTTTTCAAATTCAATAATTTAGGGTTTGCAATTTTTGCTTCATTAATTCTAAATTTGAATATAGAATTTTAGCACATCTTTTAATTTGAACTTTTCAAATATAATCAAATATAATTTAATTTGATTTTAAAAGTTTAGGTTGTATGATTACAATTCTAAAATATTGATCAATCACAGTCAAACAATTTTAATATAGTTATAAAATTAAAGTCAGCTCTGATATCACTATTGGAAAATCATGGTAGGATCTGATCTCACGCTCAATAAAATAATAACAAAACTTTTTTCATTTCATTTCCCAAAAGTTAAGTTCACTTAAATTATATAACATAAATAACATGTAAATATGATGAAATATGAACCATAATTGGTACCATATTATAAAGCTTAATTGTAATTTTTTTATTCCTCTAATTATTTATTCTATGCTAGTATCTTGTCTTTAACAGTATTTATAAAATGTGTTGAGAGAACGCTACACTATTATGGAGAATTTTAGGAAAGAAGATCAATTCCCTTATAGCATAAGCCTATTTATAACAGGTTTTGGATATTTTAGTAATTTAATGGAAATAAATTTCTAATTTAAATTAAAATTTAATTAGAATCATAAGTAATTCTAATTAATTTCCAGTTATGTCTAAATAAAATCCAATATCTCATATTAATCCTTATTTGTCAAATATCTCATATTCAATCCTAAAGTTTCTCAAACTTTACAATCAAGTCCAATTTGATTAAAAGACCTTTTCTCTTTTCAATATGTTCTTTGTATGTGATATATTAGGTTCTCAAAATATGCTAGAAATGGATATAAATTATAACTCTAAATTATATTTAAAATTAGATAAATTAAAAACATTTAACTTATCTTTGATATCTTTAATTCTCTAATTATATAATTTATATCCATAAACTAAGATTGGTGTCTAACAATTTATCATGACCACTCAAATATTCAGGAATGTCAAGGTGGCTTTGACTAAACTTTTCGTGCATGATTATTTTGCATAATTCAATCTTCTTATCACACAATGTTCTAATTAAACATAGAGCATGGAATTAATATCTAAACTATTTGAGTCTAACTATATTAGTTCTCCACCATGAGTAAATGATTCAATTAATGACATTGAAAACCATTTCAAAGTGTCATTCCACCTTAGCCAAGGATTTCGAAATCAATAATAATTAATAACAATAAACCATTCTCTCTAATTACCTTAGGGTGATAAATCCAATGTTAATTACTTAGCAACCTCTATACAATTCATGTTATATCTAGTGACTACCGACTAAGTTACCCTTGACTAGAATAGATCATAAGTAGTATCAAAACATAGCAATCCTTATTTGAGATCCTTTGGTGATCTCAAATCAAAAGATCACTAATACAATCATCATAAGAGGAATTTCCAGTTCAGTGAAGTTGTTCTCTAACAAACACACGTACCTTTGTTTAAATATCTTCATAATTTAGTCTATAAGATCAGTTGCTTCCTTCATAAAGACAAAATATAATGTGTGATTATCCATTTACATTTTATTAATGTCTAGTCTTAATAAAAAAAACAACTAGGAATAATTTAGGGATAATATATAAATGCAATATGAATCTTATAATTGGTATGCTACTTTCATTTGTAATATATATTTATTATATGAACTTTATCGTATACATATAAATATGTATAAGAAAAAGAATACCTTTAAGGAATTATATCATTAAAGTATAACCAACTGATTGGCTATAAGGCATAAATCAACAATAGCATTAATAAAAAACTTTATCAATATAGAAAATATTCTTATTCTTAAACATTGATTCCATTATAACTTCCTTACCAATTGTAAACCATGATTTCTCATTTGAGCCAGTCTACTGACTCTTGTCTTTAAGTGTTTACTCCACTTCTTGAATATTCTTTTGGCTTTTTCTCTACTGCTTAAATATTTTCTTCAATTATTTCATTATTAGGACCCAATTACAATTCCTTCTTAAATTCTTTATTGATTGCATTATTATAACTCCTTTATATATAATAAGCTAATCCATAACATCAATATCTTATTAGCATATGACTTTAATGTCTCTATTAGCATATTTTAATTTAATGACTGGCATCCAGTTGTTTTTTATCTTTTAAATCCTTATAAAATAAATAAGTTGATACACCTAATTGGTGTGGGAGCCTGTATGAAATTGATATCTATGCTACATTTGAAGCGTCATAAAGACCATCTTCAAATTGTTAGAAGATGTATTTCTCCTTGACCACTAAGATAAAATATCATGCCAAATTTCCTTTTACCAAGCCAAAGAATTTGTATGATCAATCTTACCCAGAATTTGATTATATCCACATCAAAGTGTCAGAAAAGTGTTAAGCATTACTTTATTTATAAGGTTAAACAAAATTTCAACCCTAATATTAGTCATAAGCTCAAAGTGATCATTAGAAATGGGAATGGTGCTTGATTTTAGTTTGATAACTTAATTAATCGTGGGAAAATGCATATAATTCTAGAGATGCAAAATATTATATAAATGTTACCAACTATAGTAGAGTCAATTAAATTGTTTAAGGTAACCAATAAAACTGCAACCTTAAAGGCTTCTTTTACATTATGGATAACTTGTCAAGTTACATACTAAATAATTCCAAGTCTAATATCATTAGATGGCTCAAGCATAGTTGAAGTAATTTTTCAAATAAATCTTGCATAAAGTTGATTAGAGCACACCATCAGATGGTAAGGTTAGATAAGCAAGTTCGATCAAATTTGACTCCACCTAGAAGATATTTCATAATTTGGTTAACTTCTAAAAGAAGACTGAAAATAAAAGATTGGCTCAAAAGGACATATAATTGAGCTTGTAAACTTTGTATATTGGAAAATGAAAACATCAGTCACTTATTTTTTAAGTGAAAATATTCAACAATACTATAGAAATAGGTGTAACTCTTACTCACTAAACACAGACTAGGAAGGTATAGTTAAATGGGCATACAATACTATATCCAAATCCAAAGAAGACTTCACAGCTTTTATAATAAAATTCTACCATTTTGTCTATTTGATTTGGAAGGAGAGGAATGTAAACAAAGCTAGAACTAATCCAATAGATTGCTTAAATTTATAGTTTACTATAGATAAGAGAAGTTATTTTCTATAGTGAAGCAAGTTTAAAAGCCACAAACGCTCTGAAACATAGATGGAACTTTCCTGAGTACTTTTGAGAACTATAGAAGATCTTATTGCACACTCTTATTGGTTGCAAAAATAAGTTATCCCTTTTATCATTACCTATACCTAGAATATCTTAAAAGCTCTTCCAAACATAATTGTGCCTATCGCCTATCTTCTTATTCCCTGCTCTATTTTTATTTTTCTAAGCTAGTGCACCAGTAGTTCATAATTATGCTTAGATAGATGTAGAAATTAGTTTGTTAATGGTAGATTTATTTTTGTTTGTATCTATTATAAGGATTGAATCTATTTTAATTTTAGTTTCTTTAACTTTAAAAAATGCATCCTGATATGAACACCCAAGGATGAACAACCATATACATACTCAATCTTATAGTCACATTATTATGGACATTCAAATGTGTGATTAGGTAGTGCAAGGAAGAATAAATATAATCCTAACAAATAGATAGGTTTCTAATGGGTTGATATAATGGATAAAGAGTCTAAGTGCACTAAACACTTGGAGCATCATATTGGATCCAAGTAAGATCACTTTATGTGTCTTTATCAAGAAAGTATGCCTTTAATGGTTGGCCTATGTATATGGTCACATTATAGTAGCCTATAGGATACACGTTCTTATGAGGTGGAAAACACAATAGATGGTCCAACTCTGTTGATCACTATAAGCAAAGCCTACTTTCATTATACCATAGCCTTCTCCACCTTTACTATTTATAATTACTGGATGTTGATGACCACAAAACCATCAATAACACCACCAAATTCAACAAACAAAAACTCGTCTCTTTATTATGCCTAAAAGCCTTATTCAAGAATTCCTTAACAACTTGTAGACCTTTAATATTAACCCTACTAGTAGGATCTACAAAGTTAAGGAGATTTAAAAAGGCATGAATAATATGACAAAAAAAGGAGAATTAGGTTTCAATATATCCATTTTACAGTGAGTGTAAGAGAGATGGTCTTTGAATAATGTGTAGGTATTCCATATTCTCTCGTTATTCCATATTTAATTAGCATACTTGGCCAAGTCAAAAAACTCAGTATAACTCGAGATAATCCTCATTTTAACACATTCATTTTCCATTTTCTTAAAGTATCTTATTATTTATAGAGGCCTAACTTCTTGTGCTATATTTATGACCATTAAAAAGTATATTATACTGTTGGGCCCCAAAAAAATTTTATTTATTCTTATTATTGATTTAATCGTTTTATTATTTTTAGAGTTGAGTTGCTAAATTAGCAAGTATGAATGG
>JAOSBN010000001.1:2276781-2288917 GCA_027563595.1 Erythroxylum suave
TCTCTTAGCCACTGAAAGCACCAAAGAATATATATGAACCTCTCCAATTTTCTCATTTATTAATTCTAATCTTCTGATAAAAGTTCGGGGTCCAACATTTCTTAACTTGAAAAAGATGGATTTAATCAATATGAAGGGATCGGTTAAAAGAGTATGAGTTGGACATTTTTCTAAATATGCTTCAGTATTTTGGGGATATCTCGACCTATAGATATCCAATTGAGTTGATTTTTGTTGCAAAACAAACTAGAGACATAGAGCTACAATTTATCTGAAGGAATAATTTTTAACATAGGCCCCAAGACCTTCAGTTTCTTAATTGAAGTAGGGTATGATGTTCAGTCTTAGATTAATAAGACCTGAAAGTGATTTAGCCATAACTTCTTTATTTCTGAACCAAATTGAGTGTTTTTGATGTCTTTAGAAACTTCAGATAATGAGGGAGCAAAAGTTATGAAGAATCCAGATTGAAATTCCAATTAAAAGTTTCCCAAATCTGCTCCAAAATTTATGAGCGATGGGTCATTCAGGCCGTTTTGACCTCCGAATGTTGGGCTTTGGAAACGGGGCCCAACATATACTTTCATAAGCAATTCTTCAAGCAAATCAGTTATATATTTCATGAACATATAATAAGTAGATGTAATAAACATCTCCCTCCATGGTAGCAAGTTTTGTTCTTCCTTTCATTTAACAATTTACACCTACATTCCATATATATATAACATTTACTAAATTTCCAGTAAGAAAATCCCACTCAACCCCATCAATAACAACTGTTCAAATATATGGGGCTCATTCCTTCATCCAAGCTTGATATTTATCACTTTTAGGATCAATTATCATTACTGCCTCTCTGTAATTGTTTATGCAATTAATGTGTTGATTGATCATAGAATAACATGTTAATTGTCTTTATAGAACTCTTCAATAGGATCCTCCTACATCTTAAACTCTTTAAGATTCATATTGTAAACACCATCTTCATATAACCAATCTTTAACATAATGAAGTTTATATACTAGTTTCTTCATATTTTATGAAGGAAATATATCATAATCTAGTTAAGCTTCTATTCATGTTGAATTCTTATTGCCTTCAGTTGAAGATCCATATTCCAAAAATTTTATAACAATTGGTTAAACATAGACTTCAGCATATGCTTCTTCTTATTTGTTCAATTTAGTTTTCTAACAAGATTTTCTCACTCAATGCCTACACTTCTATAAGAGTTTTAAGACTTTCTTAATATAATGTAGATCTGCTCCTCGAGTCCCTTCTGCTATGGATGTTGTCTCTAAGGTTTAACTATTATAATACCAATTATTACAAGAAAATAGGCTAAAAGAAGAAGATATTAATAGAGAAGAGAAAAGAAAGAAGACAAAAAGCGAGTGTTAAAGAAAATAACAATAATAATTAAAATTGGAATGACTTATATAAAATGCAAGGCATTATAAAAAATCACTGCCCTAAGTAGGAAACTCCCCCTTTACGATGCAACAAGACAACGAGATCTGACCCCAGGGTTTAATGCCTTCACCACCAGCTTTGGTGCACTCCAGAGCGTATAATAGGAACTGTCTCCAAGAATTAAGCAGAAGAACAAAGAAAAGAACATATTTGAAGAAGATGGGTTACACTAGCATTAAGATAAGAAGAATGATGTTTTTAGATGTTGTAAGCTTCTTCTATACCTTTATGTATACAGAGAGAAGGAGGAAGAGGTGTGAGGTTAACAAAGCTAGAAAGTAAAGTAGCGTGTGTATATGTATATGAAAAACCAACACACAATGGGTATATATATATATATATATATATATATATACGAAAATAAAAACATTGGAGGTTAATAATAATGAAAATTAAAAGATATGAATATAAGATACGTTATCAACGTTATGGTAATAAAGTGTAATAAAACAATAGATGTTGCATGAAACATTGGTAACAAAAAATAAAATTTGTATTCAAGTTTTGGAACAACCAAAACATCAACAATCCCCCACTTGGTCTAAAAATTGAGAAACAATTTATAAGATTTTAGAAGCAAAAAAAAAAATAGGTAAACTAAGTCTTGAACCTAGTGTCTAAAAGAATCGAAGACAAAACCTAATAGAGAATAATAACCTCAAAATGCCCTGATCTCATGATCGCTCTAAATAGATAGGCCAAATACTCTTATAGGAGGTTGGTTAGCCCCCAACAATCACGTAGATGAGTCCATACTCACACCACCCAAACTTGGGCTATGGAACTCATTAAGGATTAAATAATCCAAACTCATCAAACGCAATAAAATCATGCTAAGGGATGCAATTTAACAACTGAATATGTATCAGTATTATTCCAAAAACAATGTAAAAGTAGTCACCACATAACTTCGTTTGACCCATTGAACTTGGTTTCCCAATATGGGTGTCCATCACCAGGTTACTACATAATTGGGCTCAACCCCCTCACTTTACCATGCTCTGAAACTAGTTTCCTACTCAAAGCTTTTGTAAACGAATCCATTAAGTTTCTCTCTGAATTGACATAATCTAGAAAAATTACACCATATCTAATTAAAGTATAAACAATTTTATGTCTCAATCTAATATTCCTACTTTTGCCATTATATGCCTTATTCTTGGCAACATGAATGGCAGCTTACAAATCACAATGAAGGAACACATAAGAAATTGGTTTTTCCTAAAGTGGGATATCTACTAAGAGATTCCTTAGCCACTCAGCTTCCCATCCTAACTACTGGTGGAGTGTATATCATCACTCTCCATAACCCAGTTATCATCAGAATATCCCTCCAATATAGGAGGATGACCACAAAAAATAATCCATAAGGCATAGTACCTTTCAAATATCTCAACAAACGAATCAATACAGTCCAATGCTCTTGAATAGGAATATGAGTATACGTACTAAGTCTACTCACACAGTATGCAATATCAAGACGATAATAGTTCATCAAAAACATCACACTACGAAGAACTTTTGCATACTCAGCTTGGTTCACACTATCACCAAAATTTTTCTTTAAAGCAACACTAGCATCTTAGGGAGTCTTGACTGGATCAACATCATAGTAATCAAACTTCTTCAAAATTTTCTCAATATAATGAGTTTGATTCAACCTAAAACCAAAGTCATTCCTATCAACTTTGATTTTTAAAATAAAGTTCACAAGTCCAAGATCTTTTATATCAAAGGAAGACTTTTGCAAACTCTTGGTAGTATCAACGACAAATAAGCTATTACCAAAAAATAAGCATGTCATCCACATAAAGAGTTATGATCACACAGTCATCGATATCAGATTTCATGTAAAAACAAGAATTAGCATCACAAAAGGTGAAACCATGTTTGAAAATCTCACTTTCAAATTTCTCATGCCATTGTTTGGGAGCTAGTCCATACAAAGACTTAATCAACTTACACATCTTTTACTGTTGACCAGGCATTCTAAACCTCTTGGGTTAGACCATATAAATTTCCTCATCTAGATCACCCTTCAATAAATTTATCTTAACATCCATTTGGTGCACATGAAGCTTAAATACTGAGGCAATACCAAACAACATCCTTATAGATGCAATTTTAGTAACAGGAGAGTAAGAATTAAAAAAATTCAATCCTTCATTTTGCTTAAAGCCTTTAATCATAAGCCTTACCTTAAACCTATTAGTGGTTCTTTTAGGTCTCAATTTCTATTTGAAAATCCATTTACACTCTAAAGGCTTACACTCTCGAGGTAAATTAAAGCCCAAGTTTTATTAGACATGATTGACTCTAATTCACTGTGTATGGCCTCCTTCCAAAACGTAGCATCCACAGATCTCATTGCTTCCTCATAAGTTTTGGGATCTTCCTCAATAATATAAGTCACCATAAAAACATCATCTATTTCTTCAAGTTTTGTCACCACAAAGGAAGTAATAAATTCAAAACCAGAAATAGTGGGTACTCTAGCTCTTTTGCTTCTCCTTAGTTCAACAATTTCCTCTTCCTCAATGTCATCATTGGTAGAAGAACTAAGGACAAATTCTCTAGAGACTTGCATGATCACTTTCATAGGAAAAATATCCTCGAAGAATACTGCATCTCTTGACTCCACAATTGATCCATAAGTGCTAAATCCCTCTTCTTTAACCATAAATCTATAGGCAGCACTATTTATATTTGACTAGGTTATATGATTCATTACTTTATACATGTTATTTATAATCTTAAAAATATCAAATGTTTGATTCGTATTGAACAAAATTTTTAATATAGTATGAAACAAAAAAACATTCCATTATGGTTCTATACATTTAATATTTAAAATCTTCCATAATTACAACAATTTTAGAGATTTTCTCTCTCCCAATTATTATATGGTTGGATGTTGTTTGGAACATGTGGGCAAATGAAAAATGAAACAAAAGATTTGAAGCCTCCTATGACATATAACTGAAACTGAAATTCTTGTGTTGAGTGATTTTTATCTGTGAATTTCACAAACAAGTTAAGAGTATCATTGGTCGTGATTAGTAACAGACACAATAATATATGTTTTTCGAGAAAAACACAACTCGAGGGGGTTGAAACTTGCTAAAAATCTTTTAAAATATTGAAAAACAAAAAAGAACACGAAAAACATGTTATTGCTAGAATAAACAAAAAATATTTGACACTCCAATTTGAAAGCTTTGCCAATACCATGTAAATTATCTGTGTAATCATAATGTATTCAAAACTATAAACTTTATATCTATAATTATGAAGATTTTTAGAATCTAATAATTTTCACAAAAGTGAATTACATACCTTTATCAATGATGAAGATAGAAGAATCCTAATTTTAATCTAGATAAACTTCTAATAATGTAAGTTTTATATTCTCTCTCTTATCCTTTCTTTCTTTTGTAGAGTTTTTGATGGAATAAAACTGAACTTAAATATGTAGAGAGAGAGAGAGGTCGTTAAAACCCAAACGACATCTTTAACTAATTTTCTTTTCTTTCATGCTCCATCATTGTAAAATTAAAAATAATTATTTTTCTCAACAATTTTCTCATTTTAAGTGACTAATGGGATTAAACAGTTACATAATTAAACAACAAAATGTAGGTCACTTAATGACATTATCGAACAATCTCTCACTTACCCATATAATATAACCATGGTTTGATAATATAGCATAATATAAATATAAAAAAATTAAAATCTTGTTTACTTTTGTCACAACATTAATCATAATTAAGCATAAAAATAGAGAGGATCATAGCAATTTTACATCCTTTAATATGACAAACTCCCTTCTACATAGATAAAACTAGTTCAAAACTTGATATGATCCATAATGAGATATATCTTAATGGTTCAATAATAATATCTTTGTAAAAGGCAAATCATGTTAATATTCATATAATCATTCATTTATATATATTAATAAAAAATAAATATCATGACACTTAAATATCAAAAACAATAGACTGACGAGCAGAGAATGTCAAATACATCAAATACATAAATAATAATATTTTGTTCTATCATGGAGCTCGGTAATGCTCATTCTTTTGACATGTTCATTAAACTTCTTTAATAGTAATCCTTTATTAATGGATTCACCATCATAAAATTTTTCCTAATATGTTCGACTGACACTCCTTATTTTTTAACTTCTTCTGTAATGGCGTATGTTTAGCATCATTTGAATATTTGTCATTTTTTAAAAAGAAAACTATTGTGATATTATCACGATATATTTTCAGCAACTTAACAACACTGTCAATAATTTCAAGTCCACAAATAAAGTTTCTTAACCGTAAACCATAAAAGATGGCCTCAAAGCACACCACAAACTCAGCTTTCATAGTGAATGTAGCAATGACAAACTTCTTTACACTATTCCATGAAATTTCTCCTTTAAGTGAAAAGAACATATAGCCAAATGTGGATTTTCTTGTGTCAACACATTTGGCATAGTCTAAGTATCTAAGTATCCAATTACCTAAAAAAGATCATATCTCTTATAATTGAGCATATGATCTTTTATTCCTTGCAAATATCTTAACACTTTCTTTGTGGCTTTCCAATGTTCCAATTTAAGATTACTTTGATATCTGCCTAGCATTCTAATAACAAAACTAATTTCAAGTCTATTGCAGGTCTCAGCACAAATTCAACTCCCAACAATAATTGCATAAGGAATCTTGTCCCTTCCTATGCATTCCAATTTATTTTTTAGGCATTGTTTAACGTTAAATTTATCCCATTTTTAAATTAGAATATCACTTGCAGGGAACTTTTCGATTTTGTACCTCTATAATTTTATTGATTTATTCTTTGTAAGACAACCATAACATTTCTTGTGATTTCTCAAGAAATATTTTAATTCCTACCACATAAGATGTATCACTCACATCTTTCATTTCAAAATTTTAGAGACAAACTTCTTCATATCATGTAATAAATTAAGATCATTAATAATAAGCAAGATACCTTAACCGTATAAGATTAAAAGCATACATTTTCTCCTACTGACCTTTAGATATATTCACCGATCAATGATGTTTTCTTTAAATTCAAAAGAAGTAATCGTAACATTATACTTAAGATACCATTATCAGAACCCTTACTTAAGTATATATATTGACTTCTTAGGTTTACTCACCATGTGTCTCTTTCCTTCAACTAGAAAGCACTCAAGCTAATCCATATAGATTGTTTCCTCTAAATTCCTATTTAGAAAGGTGGTTTTCACATCTATTTGACAAAGTTTTAAATCGAAATGAGCTACCATCATCACAATAATTCCAAATGAATCCTTTTTAAAAACAGAAGAAAATGTCTCATTATAAGCAATGCCATCCTTTTAAGTGTAACCCTTGGCAACAAGTCTAATTTTATATCATTCAATATTTCCATTAAAGTTACATTTGGTCTTAAAGACCCAGTTACACCTAAATGCTTTACAACCTTTTAGTAGCTGAACAAGGCCCTAGACTTTCTCGTTATCCATAGATTTTAGCTCTTCTTTTGATAGCACCTAGCCACTTATAATTTTCACTTTCAATGGCTTGTGAAAATGTACTTAGATCTTTATCAATTCCTAGGTGACCTTCTACCTTTTGTAAATAAACAATATAATCATTAGAAATAACTTATCTCCTGTGTCTTTTAGATCTTCTTAATGTTACTTCATGTGGGTCATTTACAATAAGTTCATTAATAATGATGTCAGTATTTGGAGTTTATTTATGTATTTTGTTGTTATTGTAAGTTGTCAAAATTTTCAACAACTTTATGGGAAAAATACTTGAGGAGGAAGTTATAAAGAAGGGAACTTGTATTCTAACTTCTTGAATTTTCACTTTATGGATTCCGAACTCCCACTATTTACACTATTTTCAATAAATCAAGCATTTCTAGTTTCAACAATCCTTGTAATATAGCTAGGACAATAAAATATTTACCTTTTATATTCTTTTCAATAACTAATGAAAAATCCACTAGCTATTTTTAATCTAATTTTGTTTCATATGAATTATAGATTCTTACTTTTGCAAGTCAATCCTAAATATGTAAGTGCTTTAAACTAGGTTTCTTCCTATTCATAGTTTGAAAGGTGTTTTAGGAACTACTTTAGTTGGAAATCTACGTAATAAATATATGGAAATTTTCAAACCATACATCGACAATGATAAGGGTTAAGAACAATGACTCATCATACCTCTAACCATGTCCATTAAAGTACAATTATGTCTTTCTGCTACATCGTTTTGTTGCGGTGTATCTGGCATTATATATTAAGCACAAATGTCATACTTTTCAAGGAATTTAGCAAATGAAAAAAGACTTTATCTAGCTTTATTATATTTCCCATAATATTTACCACTGTTATTAAATCTGACAATTTTCACATTTTTATCTAAATGTCTTTCTACATCATTAAGAAACACCTCTAAGGCATCTATTGATTAAGATTTTTCATGCAGTAAATAAATATAGCTATAATATAAAATATCATCAATAAAAGTTATGGAATTTTTTTCTCCACTAAATATTAGAACATCAAAAGGCCGACATATGTATACAACAAAATTAAGATCAATGTGTATAATTTCAAGGAGTTGCATGCTTCTTGTGGCTTCTTTCTTGATTGTATGTTTTGTATATTTTCATTTAATTGAATCCACCCAAATGCCAAGATTAGTAAATCTAAAATGGAAGGATTTCATTCTCTACTAATTTGACCATTTTTTTCTTTGAATATGTGATTCAAACATTTATGCCACAAGGATGTCAAATTTTCATTTACAAAACCTTGTTTAGTACTAACATTGTGATGCTAGATCAATAAAGTTTCAAGCAAAAGAGTATCAACTATAAAGAACACTAAAACCAATAAGATAACTATGTTTGAACAAACTGAATTATCCAATACCAAATTTAAAAAAGTATCCAACAATATCAAGTTTTGATAAAGAAAACAGGTTTCCAAAAATAGTAGGAACATAAAGAATTTGGAAAAGGTCTAAATGATGGCCAATTTTTAAAATCAAACCATAGGTTCCAATAGCCTTAACTGGAGTTTTGACTTTATTTCCTGTATAGTCAAACTTTTTATTTGAATTTATAGTTTAGGTTATACGAATCCATGCATCGTATTACTAACATAAATGGTACATGCAAAATCAATCCACCAAGTATTATAAGAAACTTTTGCTAAATTTGATTCAAAACATAGTAAAGCATTAAACTTACCTTTTTTCTTAAACCATACCTTATGTTTTAGGCAATCTTTCCGGTTTTCTTATAGAAATGACATCTATCATTCTTCAATTCCATCTTCCTAATCGAAGTTAATGATATATTAACTTTATATAACACCTTTTTTCCCTTTGATTTATCCTTTTTGAACTTCTTTCTAGCTCCTTGATGGCCACAAAATTAATAGAGTGAACTCCTTGTTTCTTAAGCTCCTCTGAATAATCACATTTTTCAATTCATTCGCACTCCATTTTTCCTTTATAATGTTGCGACTCAATTGGAATAGACTATATTTAGGAGGCAATTAGTTAATAATAAATTGCATAAGGAAACTTTCACTTACTTCCATTCACGTAGATCCTAATCTTGTTGTATTTATTATTTCAGTAACATGTTCATGTATAGTATAAGAACCATCAAACTTTATGGTGGTTATTATTACACATAAAGTCCTAAAAAGTGAATTGTTAGCAAATTAAGAATGAGAAATATCTTTGATAAGCTTAAAATATTCCTTAGCACTTTCAATTTTGGAAATTGTAGCCTTAATAGTGTTAACATTAGTCATTCACATAAATATTAAACTTAATCTATTTGATCTTTCCCAAAATTTATGGGAAAATTTTTCTTCAGACTACTAATATTAGCAAGAGTAACAGGCTTATTGGTTTGAAGTGACAAGTCAAAACCTACAGTTCTTAGGATGAGTTGAACTTGTTCACACCATTCAGTAAAATTAAGCATATTAAACTTCATATTAGACGAAGCTTGTGAGTGAATAATAACAAAATTAGATGTTGCAAAATATATCAAATGATCATTTATTAATGCTTTAAGTTATAGTTTAAATACATAAATGGAACCAAGTAATAATCATATTAAGAATATGTGTATATTATGGTTCTCATTTGGGTGAAATAACAATACATAAAATAACAAAAGTTAATGCTCTGTATTATTTTTACTTTATTGATAATTACATATACCATAATTAGATATGCATGTTAGATTTGGATTATACTAAACATTTATAACAAAGTATACAAATTAATCATAATTATGTTTGTTAATGTAAAATTAACCATTCAACCTTTGGTAAGTTCTTAAATATTTTATGACCAATGAACTTTAATATACGCATTAAATATTTATCACTATGTCATTTCAATTATAAGCATCACATTATCATGATTTGACAAAGAAACTAGGTTTCCAAAAATAGTAACAATATAAAGAGTTTAGAAAGGGTCTAAATGATGTTTAGTTTCTAAAATCAAACGATAGTTTCTAATAGCCTCAACTAGAACTTTGACTCAGTTTCCTATAGGAACAATTTTTATGTGAATCTATAGTTTGGGTCATAAGGAGTCCATGCATCATATTAGTTACATGAGTGGTACATTCAAAATCAATATGTTAAGTATTATAAGGAACGTCCGCTAAATTTGATTCAAAACATACTAAAGCACTAGGCTTACATTTTTCTAAAACCATACCTTACATTTCAAGCAGTCTTTTTAATAGTGTATAGTTTTCTTATAGAAATGGCATTTATCATTCTTCGATTCCTTTTTACTGATTCAAAGTTAATGATATATTAACCTTGCATTACATTTTTCCCTTTCTTTTATACTTTTTGAACTCTTTTTAGCTTTTTAATTACCTTAAAATTAGTCGAGTGAACTCCTTATTTCTTAAGCCTTGCTTCCTTTTGAATAAGCACACTTTGCAATTCATTCATGTTCTATTTGTCCTTTACAGTATTGTAACTTATTTGGAATGGAGGCAAGGAGTTAATAATAAACTACATAAAGAAACTTTTTCTCACTTCCATTCACATGGATCTTAATCTTATTATTGGATTTATCATTTCAGTGACATGTTCATGCACATGCATAGTACGAGAACTATCGAACTTTATAGTAGTTAGTAATAAGTCTCGAAAAGTGACTTATCAACAAATTCAAGCTGAAAATATCTTTAAAAAAGTTAAGATATTCCTTAGCACTTTTAGATTTAAGAATTGCAGCCCTAATATTGCTAATTATATTCTTTCACATAAACATTAAGCTCAATCTATTATATCTTTGCCAAAGTTCATCGGAAGATTTTTCTCCAACACTACTGATATCAACAAGAGTAATGGGCTTATTGGTTTGGAATGCTAAGTTAAGATCTAGGATTCCTAGGTTGAACTGAACTTGTTCACACCATTCAATAAAATTAAGCCCATTAAACTTCATAAAAGACAAAATTTACAAGTGAATAACAACTTAATTACATGCACAAAATATATTAAATGACCATTCAATAATGCTTTGAGCCATAGTTTAAATACATAAGTAGAACCAACTAACAATCATATTAACAATATGTGTATATTGTGTTTCTCCTTTGGGTGAAATAAAAAAAAAACCTATTCATGTAATGGCTAAGATAATATTATTTATGACATAAAGAATATATATTACTACTATATTAATATTTTTTAGACATCTTTTCGTAATTCCATCTTATAAGTTAGTTTAGTTACATTAATATTCATTTGCTTTTATTCATTTTATTTAATGGATAATGTCTAGTGTATATTTATAAAGATTATCTTTATCGGGTCAATAATCTATAATCAATACAATAATTAAATATAACTATGCTTCCATTTCATAGATATTCGTGTTTAATAAATACATATCATAATTAATCCTTTATTGCATGATGTTAATCCTCACACCATCGTCATCTTATCGTATAGAATGTCATCTAGGATTATTTTCAAAATCAAACGACATCTTTTTAAAACTATTTTTCTTTTATTTTATGTTCTATCAATGTAAGATTAAAAATAATTATTTTATTTATTAGTTATTCCATTTTAAATGACCAATAAAATGTAAACACTTAAATAATTATTTTATTTATTAATTATTCCATTTTAACCACTGTTATGAGTTCCGTACCATACCGGCCGGAAAATAGTACCGAAATTTGAATTTTGGTACCAGATTTAAATACCGATCGGTACCGGCCAATACCAGTCAAATACCGAGTGGTAAAAATTTTAAAAAGTATAGGGACTAAATTGCAAAATTTTCAAATTTTAAATAAAAAAATAAAAATATATTAAAAATTTTTAAACTTTCCTAATTCCTACTCCTGCCAACGTCTCCCCTCCCCCTCACCCTTCTTTTTTCAAATTTTTTTTAATTTGTTGTTTATTTTAACTTTTATTTTATTTTTTATTTTTTATTTTTAAAACAAAATAAATATTTTATTACTAATAATAATTATACAGTAAATAAAACATAAAATAAATTTATTTTAATATTTGATATAATATTTATTAATAAAGTATTAATAAAAATATTTAATTTTTAAAAAT
>JAOSBN010000001.1:2289017-2342442 GCA_027563595.1 Erythroxylum suave
TATATCAATATGGACTATTTTGTAAATTTTAAAAATTTTAGGGACTATTTTATAAATTTTAAAAATTACCCGAAACGATATCCGGCAGTACAGTTCCGTTCCAGAACTCAATCCGGTACCAAGTCCGGTACGGTATTCGTAACATTGATTTTAACACACAAAAGTTTGTTCATGTGTAAATATAAATAAAATAGAGTACAAAGGTCAAAGGCCTAAATCACCGTAATGATCCTTGGCCAGAACAATCTCAATCTTTCATTATATATACATAATCAATTTTATCTAAAAACGAAAACAATATATGTACCCAATAAATAAGAGATATAATTTAATTATGCACCAAGTCTATCCAAGTGCAGAGAAATAGCCTCATACTCGGTTGAGACTAGCGTTAAAACGTTTTAATGTTAAGCAATGGGCTCATAGAGGGCTGGTCGAAGGTTGACGTCCCACTAAGCCCCCTTCGTAAAATAGTGGAGAAAATCGCTGGGCTCACGTTGATTTGTAAATAAATTCGTAAAATATATAAATTTAGGTAGTGTTTCGCTTATTCTAAAGATATCAAACCTATGAAATAGTATAATATTTCCAGAAATGACATCAAGAGGAAAGCGGAAACATCATGATTAAGAGAACAAATCAAGGGCTAGAATTTATTTGATCTGGACCACCTTGCCAAAAAATGGGATTCTTATTTGAATGCCATCATCATCATAGGACATTGGTAATAATCCTAAGAGCCTTTCCTACGAGTTTAAGTCAAGGCAACCTACGATCATACATCGTTTCCTACAAGTTTTGTCTAGGCAACAAATGATCAAACATCATTCTCTGTCATAAAGCTATGATCTTATGAACTTGAAGAGGCCTTTAAATGATAGCTAGTACCCTACAAGTACTTACGTTCTCTTTTTCCAAGTGAAAAAGACTCGATAATTCTTTTGAAGTGGCTAACATAATATATAATTTAGTATGGACCAAATCCCAGATATGATTTATCCTTTAGAAAGACTTTTCTGACCCATTTGTACACTTCAAAGATTAAAATGATGACTTGGGATGATAACAACTATGAATTTGTGAAACAAAATAATGGAAGAAACAAAGGTGAATTATTTGTATAAATTTGAAAATGATGGGTGTCGGCTGTGTGATATTCTTCAATATACAAACTGATTCATAAGGCGACAAAGTGAGTAGACTTACCAAGCCAAAGCCAACCCTTTCGCTCTCTTTCAAGGTGCTGGGGTAGTGGTAATTTAGTGCTGTGCTCCTTTTGGACGAGGCTGCTTCAATCATGGAGATTAGAATTGATAGAAACGTATACCCTTTGAAAAGGACACATTGCGCTGTACTTTGCAACTTTGTTTCAGATTAGTCCTTCACTATTTTGTCCGTAAAATGTTTAATTCATATAAAAGAATTGAATAATCATATGTACCTTAATCTAGTTGTTAAAACCTATCTAGAAAGGACAAGCTTTGAAAGTACTAATATGAACTCATCTTATTTCACAGGGGACTCAGCTCATAATTGTAACAAAAGCGTCAATCACATGGCGAGCAGGTACTTTGAAATGAAGCATTTGAGAGGGTCCACTGAGTATTATTTCAAGCATGTGATAGCGACCGTGGCTTGCTCAAACTTTGCTGGTGCCCGATTCACACCGAAACCTTACCATAATCAGAGATACTCATAATATGGTAAACAGGTGGGCATTTTAAATCTTATTTCAGACCGGCCAAGGCAAGGAATGAAAAAAGTACTCCCAAAGTTAACAATGTATGAAAAGTAAAACAAAATAGCCATATCATTGGTGCTTTTCAACTACAATTTGCTTTACAGCCCGAGTTTCTTAGATCTAGAGGTACCTAACTTTGGCAAATGAATATCAAATTCCAAATCTTTGTTTACAATTAAAGTAGTCTTTGAATCAACATACGTCACTTATTCCAATTGGTTTTAATAACGGAATACAACTCAGCATTTTGGATTTCTTTTAATATGATTACAATGTATTTTCCAATTTTATTTGTGGTATAGGGAAAAACAAAGAGGTTATTTTCATAACTTGAATTTGAAACCTTTCGATTACAAAAGATTAACCTTCTAATTGTTCTAAAACTCACCATCGTGAATAACAAAGAATCTATGGACTTTAGTAAAAGTATTATTCTTACAATAATAAGTTTTACTTATTTTTGGATAATAACATAATATTTGAAAATTTAATGTTTTGATATACTAACAAGTGTTCTTTCATTTTTCTTTTTAAAGGAGGTACCCATTTATTTTAAATTAAAAGATATACAGTTGCTCTATTTATTCAAAAGTTGATTATAAACTAATCTTTTGTTTAAATAATTAAAATTTTGATTAATCCTTTTTGTTATATTGGAGATAAAATTGATCATTTGAATTAAAAGTAAAGGAAAAACCTCAATCTTTAAAACTATTCGTTTTGCTTATTTTTGTGATTCGAACTCGTGACCTTTTAATCATAAAAGAATAACCTTACCAGTTGAATTAAGAGTAAAATAGTAAAATCTATCTTTGAATTAGAAAGAAAAAATGTCATTCTTTAAACCTTATGGTGAAGTATATTAATTCTTCGAATATTAATTTTCATATTCTTACAAATCTTTCAATTCATTATTTTAATAAGATGCATATGGCACATGCACTGAATTTAGGAGGTTATATAATTGTAATTTGTAAGTTTAAAAATCTAACTTGTAAAAATTGAAGTTTAAAAAGTAAAGTGTACTTTATCATAAAGTTAAACATTTTAAAGAGTATTTTCTAACAAGAAGTAAACCTATCAAAACCCTGTAGAGAATAAGACAACTTTGAATTTTAATACTTCCACTTAACATACAATCCACTTAAGTCAGCATCATCCTGTTGTCAAGACACCTCGTTTTCTTTTAAATGTATACAAATTTGGATGAGATTCATGGCATTGATGTGATCTTTCCTGTCAAATTTTTCATAATTAAACATCCCATAAATGATAAGCTTATCCAGTAGACATCCGTCCATTGTTTTGTTTTGATGTATTATATGTGGTACTATTTGGATGATTGTATGCCTAATCAGTTGACGCATGAGAAGCAGATTTAGAATGCAAGTAGTTACGGGACTATGGTTGATTAAAAAAGAGAGAGAGAGAGAGGACATGACTAGGCCTCCATAGTCTCGAAAGGCAACCATGACAATGACAAGTCGTGTTGTAGTGGTGGTAGTTCACATTATCACATAGGAGTCTGATGGCTAGTTATAACTAGCCCAGCCCAACCTAGATGTGGACGTCTGAGTCCATAAAAGCAAGCAGGGAAAGCAAAAGTCAAGCACGATGTGACCCAACTGCCAATACCTTTTGTCCCTCAGTAAAAGGAATCAAATGCCAAAGGTAGCATTGCTTTCGACCTTTTTTTCCAACATTTTATAAGGTTTAACTAAACGTCTAGTGTTACCTAACTCATATCCACATTATCATCTCAATATTATATCCATATCTATATATTAATAACTAATTTGTAGTTATTACGATTGAGAGGTATGAAGAGATTCAATAATACACAATCTTATTTTTAATTAATAAATAAATTGTTTTTAAAATAGTGCGTAATATTATTAATTTCTATTTTTCTCAATTTAAATTCATATTTGGTGTCAGTTAAACCACCCTTTAATTGTATAATTGAATCTAAAAGTTTCTCTTTTTTTTTTGTCTACGAAATATTCTAAACGGATCCTAACTACGAGAAGACATACTTACACTATTTATACCCATCTTTGCTCGAATCTGAGTAAATCCCTTACAGAAAGAAAAGCTATCTTTTTTACATATTCTAAGAAACTACGAGACCACAGTTTCATTATTCAAGCAAAGTAAAAAAGTATTGGGAAGAAAAAGGAGTGTGCGACTTGCAAACGTAGACAGTGACGTGGCAGTGTCGGCCAAACTACCAACTTTGCCAGAGGGACTGAAGAGTGACATTGCACGCTCTATGCTTTTACGCTTCACTCTTATCTTTTTGTGCTGTATTCATTTATTTCTACCAAACATACCAAAAATACGTAAGATAACAAGTTTATGTATTTTATGTTGTTACAGGAACACTCAAATTCATTTCATCTAACCTTAAATATCAAAATAAAAGTGAAGGATAATAAAATCAGGAAGTGACGTTAAATTTAAAAGTTATATCGTTAATATAAAAGATTTAAGATTTTAAATGTTCAATTGATATTAGGCTATCTTAAAATCAGTTAAAAATTAAATAAAATTAAGAAATTTAAAATATAATTAAAAGAGATTGTCCTTCTTATAAAAAATTAAAGTTTAATTAAAAATTATTAAATACAAATTAATTAATTTATTTTAGTTTATAAGAATTTCTCATATTTTGAAAATTGATCTGTTAATTAATAAATTTATCAATTTTTAACCAAAAGAGTTGTAAATCGAAACAAAAATTTGAAAACTGAACCGAAAAGTTATATGGTTTAAGATTTTTACTGTTGAATCGACTAAATTAGTTAATTTTTTAATCAATGTATTTAAGAGAGTTCTTTTCTTTTTTAAGAAAAAAAGAATAATAAATAGTGATTGACTACTCATTTATTTATTATTTTTATTAAATTTTAAATTCTCATTATCTTTAAAAATTAATCAAGATGGTACACAAAAATCATTAAAAAGAAAAAAAACTAATGTACCTTGATTAATTATATCAAATGAGGAAATTGACATAAGAAATAAAATGGAGAAATGAGGAAATTTTCGTATTTAAACAATCAAAACATTTTTTTTAAAACATTAGACTCAAGAAGAAGAGAAAAGAGACCAAGAGATGAGAAAACTAGACCATGGACCATCCTGGTACGGAGCTCTACTACATTGACAATACAGAGAGTTACTAAAACGCACTTTCATAAGTTTGTTTGATTTTTTTTTTTTCCTGTTTTACGAGGGACAAGGTACGGAAAGTGATGAAGCAAGATTCTCTGATTAGCTTATGATCATGTTAGAAAAAGAAACACTGTAGTGTGGCAGCAGCATAGTCTACTAACAGTGGTCATCAACATCTCACCACCTTTTTGTTAACCTACATGTGCGTTCTCCTTTCAAGAAAGAAAGATTGTGCATGACAACCTGTCATTCCTTAGCTTTTCTCTCCTAATTACTCTTTTCATGTTTCTCTTTTATTCGTTATATTCCTAGTCCCACATACCAACTTGTACGCGTAATATATACATATGTATGCAAGTCCATGCAAATTTAGGATAGCAATCTTTAACTTTATAAATTTAGATTTGTAATATTTATTAGTTTATTAATATAATATAATAATGTCATTAAACTTATAAATTATTGATTGATTTTATTTAATTACAAATCGAGGTTTAGTTTGAATGATGATGGGAATGCTTGAATTTCTATGAATAAAGTAATAAAAATGGAAAAGTAGAAGAGTAAAGAGAATTTAAAATGCTTTTCGTCTTGACTCATTCATCTTTCCAACACGAGTATATAACAATCTCGTGTCTCGACTTAAGTAGAGGAGAGAAAGTAATTAACTATCTATTAAAAAAGCAAAAATTTTCAGTAATGGTATGAAAACAGTAATAAAGTAAAGTATTAATCATTCAATTATCATGCTAAATGATGATTAGGATATAATACTAGTTTTTCGTCCCAAATTAGAGGAAGCGAAACAATATTCAATTAAGAAAATAATATAAATACTATACGTTATAGAAAAATCTCTACTTAGGTGCGGACCATTAAATTATATCATATTAGTTAATAAAACATACCAATAAGTTTTAATTTACCTAACAAATTATTGAAAATCGGGGTGAGATTCGATCCTACCTGCTGTGAAATAACTACAAAATTTTTTCGTTTAATCTTTTGATGTTAAAATCAGTTAAATTCTATGACATAATTAATGCACAAAACATAATAAAATATTAATCATAATTCATACCTTATTCTACAAATTGATTACTTTTTTATCATTTCCCTCAAAGTGTTTCTGAAATTGACTCATCTCAACCACCATATTCGCACAAGTGTCCAGCCTCTAACAATATCTACATATAGAGTGTTTGTAGAGAGAGTTAGATAAGAACCGTTTGCTCCCTTAGAGCCTCAGCTTATTTATAATAGGCTTTGAGCATTTTAGAATTAATTTAGTGAAAATTAAATTAAAATTTCAATTAAAATTTAATTAAATACTAATTTATTTATTAAATATCTTATATTTAGTAATAAATTTTCTCAAACTTTATAAAGTCCAACTTAATTAAAATATTTTTTTCTCTTTTCAACTAGTTCTATGTATGTCACCCATTAAGTTATCAAATATGTTAGCAATTAATATAAATTATAACCTTAAATCGTATCTTTTAATTTATCTTTAATTCTCCAATTAAATAATTTGTCTATAGATCAAGATTGTCGTCTAAGAATGCATCATGATCACTCAAATATTTAAGAATACCAAAGTGATTTTGACTAATCTTTTTGTCCATAATTTTTTTGTATAATTCAATCATTTTATCTTATAATAATCTAATTCGACATATAACATGAAATAAATGTCTACTTTATTTGAGTTCAGTAATATTAGTTCTCTACTATTAGTAGTTGATTCAATTAATGATATTTTAAAACTATTTCCGAAGTGACATTCTACCTTGGCCAATGATTTTCCAAATTAATAATAAGAAAAAGTAATACAACATTCTCCATAATCACTTTAGGGTAATAAATTCTATATTGATCACTTAACTACTTCCATCTAACAAGTATTCATACATTTATTTAAATATCTTCATATTTTAACCTACTTGATTGACTACTTTTTTTATAAGAAAGAAATATAATATGTACTAGTCCTTTTATACTTTATTAATATCCAGTTTCAGTAGCACGATTTAGCAGTAATACGTAAATTGCAACATAAATTTTATAATTATAATCTTATCATAATTTTATTTATAATAGATATAAAATTATGTTAATAAAATACAATCCCTATTTTATTTTTAATCAGAAAAGACTTTCCTAAAACCTAACTAAGAAGGGTGGTAATAGTTTGAGGATACGAACCTCCTGCTTCACCAAGAGCGGAGAGGGAAAAGAAAGCGACTTATTGAAAGCCCATCTAACCGCCAACATTCCGACAAATTTGTTTTGTATGATTAGCCAAAGGTGGATGGTGAGCCATCTACATCACCGGCAATGGTTGGCACAACACGTGATTTATCAGCGAACTTATGATCCATCTGCCAGATATACCACGCTACAATGATCGATATCTATATCTATATCTATATCCATATATTTATATTCATATGTGTATATATCTTTAAGACCTGGCCTTAGTTGTTGTAGTGAAATGATGTTAATGTTAGATGTTGGGGACCATGTTCTTTGTCTAGTGTTTAAAAGGTCTACATATAGGTCAATATGTTTAAGATCCTATGTCTGTTAAATAGATATACCAAAATTATATCAGGTGCTGCTATAGTTAGTCATGTTGTAATTGCAGTAACAATGTTTACATCAACTTACGGGTGTAGGCCAGCTTTATTATATTAGATCTCAACAGATAGTTCGACTCGAATCGTCTATTTAATAGTTTTTCTTAAAATACCTTTTAAAAGATGTTCTAAAATATTTATTAAAGGCATATTTGTTTTAATACAGTTTTTAGTTTTTAATTTTTGTTTTTATTTATTTAAATTTTGGTTTTTATTTTTATTTTAGTTTCTTCTAATTTTTATAGTTATATAAATGCAATTTAAATGTTATTATGTAATAATGTTCTTTGTCATAATTTGATTTACTATGAATTAAACATATATTTTTAATTTATTATAAATTTTATTTATTATTTTATAAAAAAATTTAAAAATAAAAATTATGTCAATTTTGATAGTTATTTTATAAACATATTTTAAATTAAAAATATCTTTAAATATATAAAATTAAAATAAAATTGTTTTTTACTAGTTAAATTTGAATTTTACCACGATATTGATAAATATTATTTTCTAAATAAAATTTCTTATTTAATTAATTATTTAATAAAATATAATGATATTTTACTAATATTGATTAATAATATTTTATAAGATAATCAAATGAAGTAATTTAATTAATAATAATAAAATTAATCGTTCCTATATTTTATCTGATATTAAATTATTATAAATAATAAAACTATAATTATGTTGACATTAACAACCAAATCTGATTTTATTTTGAAAATAAGAAAATCAGAAACGAAAAATAGAAATTATAACAAAAAGTGAAATAAAAAAGTTCCTAAGTAATTTAAAATAATAAAAGTATTTTTAAAAAATAAATGAAATTATAAGATTTGCATTTTTACTATTTTTAAATTAAATTACTATAAAGTCATAATAATTTTCGTATTCAGAATTCTAAACCAAAGATAGTAGCAAAAGTTCATTTCTCTTGATTTATGAACAAGTGAACTGAACATACAGTTGTGGCTCGATGCATAGGAAGCAACAGTTGTAG
The DNA here is from genome assembly GCA_027563595.1 of Erythroxylum suave. Lineage (NCBI taxonomy): Eukaryota > Viridiplantae > Streptophyta > Magnoliopsida > Malpighiales > Erythroxylaceae > Erythroxylum > Erythroxylum suave. The sequence goes on from JAOSBN010000001.1 coordinate 2,297,584, forward strand.
GAATTAGTTTATGCATGGTACTTAACAACATGAATTTATCGAGCACCAAACAGCAGGTGGGATCCAGCAAAAATGGTTTAAAATGGAGAAAAATCATCAATTTGTACCTGCAGAGCAGAGCCTTCTGTTGCCTGGTCAATGAAAACTTTCACCCAACTAACTTGGAATAATAAATGCAGGTGGTCCATGCAAATTGATGATTCTTATATAAGCATATATAGCCGGTGACTGCTCTGGTCTGCCCTACACGTATCTTATCACTGAAATCTATAGTTTCTTCTTCCACCTTGGAATCACCTAGATTAGAAGATAATCTCGTTAAGTAAGTAATTGAAGAGGTAATTAGCATCATAGAAGTATAAAGGATGGAGAGTTAAGATTGATATCTATATTGTAGTTGATTACGGACAGGTTGGCAACTAATTGACATAGACTTATTGTTACCTAAATCTAGCTCAGGACAAACTCTTACAACAAAATCTCTTTATTAGGGTTGTTTACTGTTGTTGTGTTATTTGCAGAAACGATTTGGTCCCTTATATCATTCCTTTAGTTGAAATATTGCGAGTTTTGACACTTTGTGTCGAGAAACCTTCCCTGTCCCCTTTTGAGCTACAATTGAGGGCCTTTGCTCACATGGTTTCAACATGATGTGCTCTCTCTAGAAGTGTACCATCACACTCGGAATTTTACCTCATATTTCTACTTTTTGACCTTGAGAGGTGACATGTTTTGTGGAGTGTGGACTAGGTCTAATGTTTTATAGATAGGTAGAGAATACAAGTCTAATGCTGGGCAAAATCGCATTAAAAGAAATTTGGTTACGTGACCAAAAGTCCTCCTTCAAAGGTTGAATGTTGAATGTTGAGCCTCATGTCAACTTCCTTGATAAATGCTATGCATTGACATATAATTAGATTTTCGCTCCAATAAAATGATGACAACTTTTCCCATTATTTAATATATAGAAGACATAATTTTATTAAAATTTATTTTATTTAATAAAATTGATTATACTAACCTCATTATAATTAAAAAAACTCAATATAGTTATAAATTTAAAGATTATTATCAAAAAATAAACATTTAAAGTATTAAATCAACCTTTAATAGAAGTATAAGGCTTAAATTGAGTTCTCTTTTAATTTTTATGATAGGTAAGTTCATGGGAGTGGGATCGAGCACGTAGTCCCGGTCTTCTAGCTAGGCATTTGTATGCATGTAGGAGATTCCTATATAATTTGATCTTCTCCGTTAAAACCAATATATATATTTGTGCTGGACTTAAATTATATTGAAAAGGGATTCCCAAGGGCCAATTTGGTTTGTATGGATATGGTCATAAGACTATAGAATGAGTGATGTCATCCAAAAATTATTGTTTAGGTTGCATGGAATTTGCAGCCGCAAAAACTATCCACGGTCCAACTGATATTTGACATTTGTAAACTTCCTTAATGTAGTTCATACGCCTAAGGTCGCCATTCCATTGACTTGTGGAATCAAATGTCCATGTCGGAAACCTTAATGACCACAAACTTCACGAGCTTGAACTTGATCTCTTCCATATGTACCTAATGCTAACTTTTCGCGTTTTGTTGTAACCTTGTGGACCACATAATTTTGTTTGGTGCGTCGTCTTGTCGTACTATGAGACCTACAAAAATATAAATAAGAAAAAAGACTTCTTAGGTTCTCGGAATTCGGATTCCTAAGGGATTATTTGGAATTTAGAATCCTTTATTATTAAAACAAAACTGATAACAAATATTTGGTTATTAGACTAATAACTTAAAGAGATTCATGGAACTAATTATTTAGCTAAACGATCGAGTTTATATACTTTTTATGTGATATGCACCGATTAATTAGTTGATCTTGTAATCTTCTAATATGATCTGTTATTTGTCTTAGCGTGTATGTCTATTGATCCATTTAATCATTGAAGAAAGAGAAACAATTGAGGGTTATGGAGACTTTGGTTAGTTAAGGTTCTTTTTTGGAAAAGTGTGTCTTCCGGTGAATTGGAGATGTCTGTGAGATTTAATCCTTATTTTAAAATTATGACTTAGTAATTACCCTAATAGTGATTGGTAAGATTATTACCGAAAGATAATATTTTAAAAATAGGAATGAAAGTCAAAATTGGTAAAACAAAAAATTTAAGGTTTAAAAAATTCAACCGGTATTATAATGTTATAAAATTGACTAAATATTAAATAAAAATAAAAAATTTGAAATATGAGTGAAAGAGATTAACTGCTCACAATTGATGATTTTATTAAGCGATCATTTCGTTACAATAACTTAAGCTATTGTGTGAGATCAATTTAATTGATTTTATATATTTGCTAATACACTGATTCTCATAAAGTGGAGAACCTTATGTTCTTAAATTGATCATTTATCCTCTTTTATTTACATAATTAAATAGCTATTGATATAATTGAATTGTAATTTTAATCTTATTTTTTAAAATTAATTAATATTTGAGAAAATTAATAATAGATGGAGGAATTGGTCTTTTCTGAATTTTTAATATTAATCTAGCAAGTAAGTTAAATCCCAAAGGAATTAAGGTAAACTTGAGGAGCCAAAAGTAATTTAGGAAATCTAAAATATAATGGGGCAATGATGAGTTGAATGGGGGATGGAGCCAATTGAGCATCTCCACTAACAAACTTGTCTAATTATTGTCTTTGCTTAATTTCTTTAAATTTTTTTGTGATATTTTAAAAAAAAATTTAACTCTAGTTGTTTGGGGCCCACATGGGCCATGATTGTCTTTATGGATTGAATGATCAACGGCACCACACGTTGAGTCTGAACCACGGTACGGTACAGTCCAACCACAATAAAGGCACACCAAAATCCCAAAAACCAACCCCCAAACTTTATGACCAAAATTAACTCTACAGATTTTCCACTATTAGAATCGACAAACAATAGAGGGCTTTATAGGAATTGCGAATTGAGAATTCTCTCAATCTCACCCCCTCGATTTTGGTTCAATTCTTTTATTACAAAATAAATAAACTTTGAAAAACCTAAAGGGTGTGAGTCATAAAGATTCTTTTTGCGTGTTATTAACGGATAAATGACTTCTAATCAATAAAATTTCTTAATTTATAAAAATCGAAAGAGAGATATCAATTGAACTTATTACGTAATTATTATCTCGTAGAAACTTTTACCTCTTGAAATTTTCACTTTTTATTGTAATTATTAATATAATCACTTCATAAGTATATATTTTACCTTCATTTTCTTGGTTTGAAAGTTTTAAATTTTGATTACTGTAGACTGTAGAGTCAAAGAGATAAACATCAGTTGAATGGCCGACTGTTATATTATTCAATATGCTTTACTTTTTCTTTTTGTTATTGTGCTTAGCCCACCACCATACCCCATAATTCACACTCAATTGTAAATGTTGCTTAAAGCTTAGCTTGCCTTCTTGGCAACTTCCCTTATCTGCCTTTGAGAGTATACAACTCAGCTGACAGCTCCCACCTGAAAGGAAAAAGAAAAAATCTTTGCGCTCTCTGCTACTATCACCACTGTACCCACATACAAAAAACAAGAGATGGAGCTATTAGAGAGGGAGAGAGACCCACTAGGTCACCAAAGTCTCTGAATTGAGGGTCAGCTACAGGTATGTATTCCAACAAAAGCTAAAAAAAAAAAAAGAAATAGATTCCTACCCAGTACCCCCACTTGATCATGGAACCAGAAAATGGGATTCGCAGGCCAAACTTCCCTCTCCAGTTACTAGAAAAAAAGCAAGAACATCTCCAAGACCCTCAAGGACTTGTTCATGTTCAGACGACGACGACGACGACAACAGCAAGTCAACTCGACCCTCAGGCAACAACATCTTCCTCTTCTAACCCTCCCAAAAAGGCACCTCCTAAAAGAACCTCCACAAAGGACCGTCACACCAAAGTCGACGGGCGTGGTCGCCGGATCCGCATGCCTGCAGCTTGCGCAGCCAGGGTTTTTCAGCTCACCCGTGAGCTTGGCCACAAATCAGACGGTGAAACCATTGAGTGGCTCCTACAACAAGCTGAACCCGCCGTCATCGCTGCCACCGGAACTGGCACAATTCCCGCCAACTTCACTTCTCTTAACATCTCTCTCCGTAGCTCCGGTTCCACAATCTCGGCCTCCCATCATCTAAGGAGAAGTTACTTCAATCCTAACTTCGTCGGTCATAATCATCATCATCATCAACAACAGCAACAGTTGCGAGCTAGAAGTGATTGGGAAAGGAATGTGCTTGATGAACCATCCGGCTCTCAGCAACAACCCAGAGTCTTATTCCCTTCGGACGAATCCATAAGTTTTAGTTCCATCAGTTCAAGTGACAATGCCGGAGTCCATGTGAACACTTCCGCTGTTGCTTTCCAAGACGTAACAACTAAGCAAGAAGTACGTGGAAGTGCCAGCGACAGTAGTTATTTGTTACAATCTACGAGCACAGGGTCAATTCCGGCGAGCCATAGTCCGATTCCGGCAACATTTTGGACGTTGACTAGTCCCAGTAACCAAGGGATTAGCGGAGATTCCATGTTGACATTTCCATCTTTTAGTGGGAATAGTCACATGTATAGAGGCTCTATGTCAAATGCGTTGCATTTTATGAATTTTCCTGCTCCTATGACGCTTTTGCCTGCCCAACAATTGGGTTCAACGGACACTCATCTCGGTGTATTGGCCGCGCTTAATGCATATAGGCCGGTTCTTTGTGGTGTTGGTAACTCGGAGTCAGCTGCAAGTGGGTCGAACCCGCAACATGGAGGAGACGATTCACGAACTACAACTAGTCACCATTCCTAGAAGATCGGAATTTCAGGTGTATGCTTTATAGTATATATAGATCACTCATATTATATATACGTGGATTTGCAACACAGGCCTGAGTTACTGGTTGCTTTGAAGTTGAACTGAGTTTAGTGTACGATTTTGGTGTGAGTGTAGCGAGTATAATTTAGGGTTTTACTGATGATCATCCAAGTATTGACATGAGTATTGCCTGGTTTTGATTTGGTTCGCTTGTTGAAACTTTGCTTTATTACCAATATATACATATGCATACCATTAACATGTGTTTATACGACTGCATACGGTTCACTAACTTGAAGCTTTTGAGGCTATTATTAGGTTAGCTAACACATCACTACTCCCTCCATCTCTCTCTCTGAATTTCTCTGAATTCAAGTTCTTAATGAGTGGATTGCACATTGACAGTGCTTCCAGATGGAATCTTCTTTACCCTTTTACGCATTACTGCATTTGCTACTATGGTGGTCGTGTAAGTAGCATAGGACAAGATAAGGAAGAGCCCACGGGTAAGTTCAGGTGACGATCACGTAGCAGTGAAGCTCTCGTTGCTCAAAGCCAATGTATACGATAATTTGGTGACTACTATACATATATTCCGTCTGTTTTCTCCATCTATTGATAATAGTGGGTCTTGACTCTTGATGACGACATCACGTACTCCCGTCCCACAAGTATTTATTGGGTCTGAAACGTTCAGTAAGTGGGGCATTCTAGCTAGGTCTGGCTCATTCTCACTCATGACACAGTTGATCTGTGCTCTATCGAACTTGGGGTAAGAAAGTTGCTTATTTTACAAAATCCCATCGAATGATGATTGGCTTTGATTTACTAATTATTCGTAAACTGTATTAATGGTAGGAACATTTGATGTAGCAGGTTGGCTTACTTGTTCTAACCAAAGGGAAGTAGTTGAAAATGTTCGTTCAGTACTTCTGTAAGATTGCATGAATTACTATAAGAGTGAAACGTTCTGCGAACAAACCTAATGGATTTTTCATAATGTTTGAACTCCAACAGGGAGTACAATCAACAAAGTCGATTTCGGTCTTTGATTATGAAGATGGGGTGTAGTTGGTCATCTCTCCATTGTTTAGTACATTGTCTCTTTTTGATAGCTTTTATATTTCTAATGTATGTGCAAATGATGCTTAGTTCATCTGTTTCACGGGATTATGATTAACATAGTACTATTTACAACGGGTAAGCCGTGACAGACTAAATAACCACGCATATAGACAACTGTTTTACAAGTCTATGGATTCAAACCAACCATGCATATGAAACCTTTCAGGTTATAGTCTTAAGACACGCCTGCGTTTTGACGAAGGTGAAATAATTGTATAAATGTTACCTTAATAACATAATTGATAGACGACTGTTACATATATAATGTCGATACAAGCTTTCAAACTAGGGATGATGTTAAGTTTGTTATAATAGATTGCAACAATAAGTTAAGATCCTCAAGTAAGTTGTACTGAAGGAACAAATAACTCATCTCTTAAACAATTGAATCTTCTTGATTAACCTTACCCTTTTGATCTCTTACTGAAATGTAACTACGCGTATCTCACCATTTGTAATTTCATCACCGCCATAATTGTTGGTTTTAGTGGAAGAAATGTGTAATGCCTTCTAAACATTTCTTCCTAGCATACAGTTTCGGTCATACATTTCTTTGTCCTTGTATAATTTTTAGATACTTTTTCTTATCATATAATTATTACTTATATAATTTTAAAACACCGCTTCTTGTCATATTTTTAATCATTTTCTATAAGATTGTTAAAAAAATATACACTGAGCTCAGTGCTTGCCATCTTGTAGTAATAGAGCTCAGTGTCGGCTTTGTTAATTGATTCTCGTAGGAAGTGATATTTAATGTCGATACTTGCATCTTGTTATGATGTACTGAACTTTTTGCAATCGTTATTATTGATTTGTTGTCTTAGTATATTATTGTAGGCTCCATTTGCATCTCTCCTATATCTTTAAGAATTCTTCTGAGCCATATTGCTTCACTTACTGTCACAACAACTGTAATCTATCCTGCTTCTACTAAAGATTGTGTTACACTTTCTTGTTTCTTCAAACTCTATAAGAATATTCTGAAATCAAGCAAAAATGTGCGGCTTGATATGCTTTTCATGTCGTCAACTGATTCAGCCTAATCACTGTCTGTATAACCAAACAATCTTGTTTCATCTACCATCTTGTACCGTATTTCATAATCTTCTGTTCCTTGTAAATATTTGAAGATTTTCTTTGCTGCTCCATAATGTATTTGACTCGAATTCTGCATAAATCTTGATAGTCGGCTTGTGGCAAACATGATGTTTGGTTGAGTAGCTATTAGGTATAGTAGGCTTTATATAGGTAGAGCTTTCAGCTTTCTTCAGACCATCTTCTTTCTTTTATCTTCCGTTTGGGACTAGCGATGTAACAACTATCTTGTGGCCTTCTATCTTGAATTTCTTTATAAATGCCTCGGTGGATTTATTCTGAGATATAACAATCCCTTCCGCTTATTGATTTAACTCAATCCTGAGAAAACCATGCTTTATGCCAAGGTTGGTTATCGCAAAAGTCTTGATCGTGTCATCTTTGAAGTCTTGTAACATATACTCATTGTTCTCTATATAAGATCATCTACATGTAAGGAAACAATAAGAGTGTTGTTACCTTAATTATTAATGTAAAGCATTGTCTCACTCAGGCTCCTCGTCAATTCTTGATCTGTGAAATAGTTCTCAATTCTGTTGTACCAAGTTCTTGGTACCTACTTGAGTCTATAAAAATAAAATGCTTTCTTTAACCTTAGAACTTTACCTTCGCAGCCTTTTTCTATCAGTTATTCTATATAAATTTCTTCATCGATGTATTAATTGAAGAATGCCGACGTGACATCTATTTGGTGGATCCTCTATTTCTTCTATATCGTTAGTGCCACGAGTGCTCTAATTGTATCTAGTCAAGCTCTCTGAAGGAACGACTTCTTAAGTTATTTTCTTTATAAGAAGGCTTCATAAGCATATTGATAATCTAAATTTGCAGAAGACCCAATATCATCTTTTTTAGATGTAGTATCTTTAAAACCTTGAAAACTGAAAAGCATCTATGCTCCCTCATTTTTACTTTAGCAAGAATGAGGGATTTATCTTTATTTTCATAAATAGTACACGAAGCTCCTCCAAAGTGTAGCTCACATCCCTTCTCCATCATTTGTCCAACATTGTTCAAAGGATAGCTAGGTACGTACATGATATTATTGATGACTCACGTACCTTTTTAGTGTTTGCAACGGTATATCCTTTCCCTGCGACCTTCAAGACATAACTATAGCCAATTTTGAAATTATAAATAAAAATTAATTGTAGAAAAGAATAAAATAATGTATTGAAAAATTAGCCATCCATAAAGGAAGGGATCAATCAAAGGCCTTTCGGTCATTTCCTCGTCAAGAGAACCGAGACCTTTATAAAAAGAACTAACACTTACTTTAGTTTTCTAGTTATTTGTTTTTATGTAGGATTGTTTAGTTGATATTCATATGTCTTGTTGTTTTTGAATTAAAATACCTATTTCTGTAAATGGTACATATTTTAATGCTTTGTTAATAAAAATATGTGCAATATTCTTCTTTATCAAGTGTGGTTGAGGTCACTAATACTTATTTTCATAGTTATTATTCTTGGACCATTTATTCAAAATGCATCATTAATTTATTTACTATTCATCATTGTTTTGTCCTATTAATCATTGTTTGCTCATGTTTAATTTCGGTTTGAAAATTATTGAAATCTTTAGTGGTTTCTATTTGTTTTTTATAGAAAGGCCACTAATTAATTCCGGTTCTATACATGATTTTTTATTACTTTCTTAGTTTAGATCATATTAGTTTGTTTGTTAGGATTTGTTTCTCATTTTAGGGACTTGATGTGTGGCCCATGAATTGAAGGATGGAATTTAGTTTGTTGAAATCTTTTTTCCAAAATTGAATGTTTTAAATGAAAACTCTAATCATTATTTCTTTGTTAGGTTATCAATCTCATTTTTAGGTAGGTAAGTCAAAACTTACCCAATTTCTTAAAATTTTAATGAAAATATTCTAATAAAATCTAATTGATTGAAATTAAAATAAAATGTATGTGTAAAAATTCTAATAGAAAATTAGTTACTAATTAAACTCTTTATAGATACTTATCTATAAAAAAAGTTGTTTGCTAATTAAACTCCATTATGAGTAAAGTAAACATGATTTTCATGAGAAATATTTTACTCTAAGTAAACATGATTTTCATGAGAAATATTTTACTCTCACCTTTTTCTTAGCTTTCTTGCTAATCAAGACCATTGCCTTAAATTTTCTATTTTAATTTTATATTTAATAACCTTTTTGGGCAAGTTCTCACCTAAGCCAATCTCTGACTCCCTTCCCTGTTAGAAATGGAATGAATGCTAGTATTCCTGACCTTATTGATCTTAGATATTCAAGCTATTTAGAGCCTCCTCACTTTATTAATTCTCTTTTTGTTTGCTTTCCATCCTCTAATCCATTCCCTATACTTGTCTTTAATTTCCCCTTAACCACCTTCTTAATCACTCCTTTAACTAATGCAACACTTGGTTCTCCCCTTAACCACCTTCTTAATCACTCCTTTAACTAATGCAACACTTGGTTCTAACATGGCCCAATAGTGCTTTTCTCCTTTATCTCCTTCCTTTCCTTCATTTTTAGCTTTCTTAACATCTCTCTTAGCCCCTAAGCTACCTTGACACTCCTCTTTAGGGTTGAAATCTTAGGGTGATAACCTCCCTCTTTCCTCCTCTATACTTGTTATCTTTGGTGCCTTTGGTTCCTCTCAAGATCCTTAGGATTCTTCTTCTTATCAAAAGAATGCTAAGAAGCTATAATATCAAATAATGAGAGTTCCATATCTCAAGAAAAACTCATATTAATCCTTCAAACTTCATATACTATAAAAAAAATGTCGTTTAGCGACGTACATTATTGACGGAAAACCTAAGCATTCCATCGACAAGTCAGGTTAACGACGGAATTTACTGATGGATAAAGGCATCGTAGAAACAACCGTAAGTAATAATTTTCGGTGAATAATAGAATGTTCGTCAGTAGATTTACCAATGGAAAATTTATGTAATCGTCAGTAAGTTTATTATAACATCACTGACGGTTATGTTTCTTCTGTAAGTGAGTATACCGACAATTATTTGCGGTAAATCCTATTGGTAAATTTGACCATGGAATTGGTTATTTCATCGCCAAATTAATGGCAATATTACCAACGGTTTTGTTGTTTCCCATAGGTAAATATACTTGATTTTACCGATGCGCATTTATTGTTCCATCGGTAAATTAACTAGATTTAAAAAAAATACTTGCATTAAATTTTATTTAATGATCTTATGATTGATGTATAATTTAAATAGTTATGAAATATTGTGCATAATAATTTGATTTCTTTATACATTTAATTTCTTTAAAGAGAAAGTTGATTGATGACATAAAGTTAAAATTATGTTAATTAATAATAAAAACATTAAATTGTACATAATAAATATTTGTAATTCAAATGAAATAACTACAAGTACACTATAGATTTGGTGAGTGCGGATGGTTTGATTGTTGCGATGACATGCTACCTCTCTTCTTCAACTCATCCACCTCATTATGGAGCTGAGCTATATACTCCATCGATTGTTGCAATTGAGTTACTAATGTCTACATTGTGCTTCGAAGCTCTTGGATTTTATTGGTTATGGACCGCCTACTAGATGTTATTGTACTAGACGTGGAGGATTGCGAATAACATATGTTCACAAATGAATCTAAGTCGAATATCCTTCCACGACGGTCCCTACCATCCACTGCATGCATGAAGATAGGTTTAAGTCTCATCAACATCTTCAGATTGCTAAGACTATCATTGAATGCTTTCTTATATTTGGTCCTATCAGAAGGCAATGTTTATATTAGTAAATGATAATTATTAAACATTAATATCAAACTATAAATTTCACATACATTTAGTTCTTTATATCGGGTGTTGACGAATGTCATACCGTCATACTTCTTAGTGTGAATATGCAAAAAAAGTTGATGAGATGTAGGCCTCATACCCATAGACTTTTCCTGCATAAGAATTAAATATTATAAATGAACTAGAATTTATAAAAATTTTGGCAGAATTTTCTTTATTTTTATGATATCTACAATCTATTGAACAAAGAAAGTAACTCGACAACACAATCATATATGACACCAGACATTTATAACATTATCATTCTTCATAATACATATATTTTTATTCCAAAATTCACACACCAAATTAAATTGAACAACAACAAATTAAAAAAATCAGACTATAAATATAAAGTGTACATACTTACAAGTCTCTCTACATACTCGTGATGGGTAATAGATCCTCTTGTATGTACGGGAAGACTCTTCCCCTCGATCCTTCATGTTTCTTGGAAGAATTACGCTCTGAAATAGACATTGCCGCAAGTGATGTCCAATACTACTGCCAACGACTCCATATTTGTTCAGAAATATAAGATGGTTGTACACCAGCCTTGTATATCGCACTAATAAAGTTTTGATAACGTGTACGTACTCGTCTCTCCCATATTTTATAAATGACTGCGTTAAATTCACAATCCCAAAAAAACTCTTTGTGAAACAAAAGGAAAAACATTCAATAAATCCTTATAATGTAATAATATTTATCTAATTAATGTTAAAAAATTAATTAAAAAGATTTTTTTTTTGGTACTTCAAACTCCTGATAGTAAAATTCCTTTGTGGCCTGAGAAATATTTTTCCATAAGTGACCCTCAAGATCAATCTTTTCCTTGAATTTGGATGTCATATTTCTTGAGCATGGTCTAGAAGAAATCAACCTAATATAAAAAAAATGATTTTATACCATTTTTAAAATTTAAACCTATAACTTAATTGTAAATAATTGTAAACATATAGTGTTTTATGTATTTTCACTTACAGATTATTGATAATTGTAATGTAAGTTCTTCCATCAGGTCCCTCAGCTTCAGGCTGGCGACCGCCTTCTTCATCCACATTATTTACCTCTAATATCTCTGTCAGTGTTGGGGTAGTGGATCATGTAGTGGTGGTGGATGAGGATGGTTAAATAACATTAAGGTATAAACGTTAGATGGTCTGCTATTTGTGCTTCAATTACTGAGGGGGGTTTGGGATTGCCCTCTATAAGGGATACCAACACAATGCAACTGGTTAAAAGAATTTGAAAAATATTCATTGATGCTTAATCAATATAGGTTAAATAGGTTCATACTTATATAATAACATAACAATGCTTCTATTTCATCAAGGTAAACCAATTTTTTTCTTGCTCTTTTAATCAGATTCTAAAGTTAAGAAAGGGAAGCAAGTTGGATAGCCTCAGACAAAGAAGAAAAACTAGTAAATGGAAGATCCATCTTAAAAAGGAAAAAGGGAAAGGAGGAAGTTATGAAAATTGAAAGTTAGTTTCTTAATGGAAAGGTAGGAAAGAACACTCTTGTAGAAGAGAATTAGAGAAATGAGGGGAAAAATGGAGAAAAGCGAATCAAGTAAAACAATTATGATGAAGATTTGAAGTAGACGGAAGCAAAAGAGTTAAATGTACTTGGGAAACTGTAAAAAGCACAAAGGTGAAGCCTATCACCTTATAGCTTAGAAGATAAGAGTGAATAAATAGTATAGAGTTGAAAAAATGGGAAAGACAAAACCAAAGAGACATAAATGTGGAGTATAGAGTCAGTGAGCAAAGAAAGTAGATTAAAGATAAGATTCTAGAGAAATTGAGCAAAAATTAGCATGAAGATGATTTGTCTTAGTGAGAAGGAAGAGTTTCTTTTTCTAGCCTCCATCTTTTTTTGTTTTCTTTTACCTTTCCCTTATCTCTAATTTTAATTCAACACAAGTTTGTTTGTTATTCCATTATGTATCTTTCTTTATTTAAAAATCATATTGTATGTTTTCATGATTATTATGCCCATATTCTACACTTATACATCACTTTTATAACTATCTAAATTAAATTTAATATATTTAAGATAAAAATTATGTTACATATTCATTTTATGTTAACATTTCTATAAAATTTATGTACTTTCATTTTTCTATTAGATGAACATAATTTGAATTTAAATGTCTATTAATAATAAACAAAATACATCTAGTTCTCAATCTTTATTTTACAATGCAATCTTATAACCACTATCTTAGTAGTATAAAGGAAGATGAAAAATATTTTCAAATATAAGAATCTACGATAATCAATTTTTAAAAATTTATTTCATCTTTTTTCACATTTTTCTACACTTTTTGGATTAGTAGAAAATTTTCCTTTTTATGCCACCATTATAGATTTCACCTTCTCCCCTACATTAATTTTATTGCATCCTATTACTAAAGACATCATAATATAAGTAAAAGCTCTACTAATCATGAATTAAGAAGTAAATAATTTGTTTTATTTGACTCAAGGTATTTTTTAAGACACGGTAACAAAGAAAAAGGATATAATTTTTAATTAAGCTCAAAGGGGATTCTTAATAGATTAATGTATTAAAAGGTTGGCAATTTAGCTCAAACTCAAATCCTAGACGTCTTTATCATTTTATTTCTTATACATATGTTACATCTAATCTTGAAAAAAATGATATTCAAGTTCTAGAAATTTAAAATTAAAGAAGATATCCACAAAAGAAATAAAATTGTTACATAAAGGCCAAAGTTTCTTACATGATCATTCAAGTCAAATCAAAGCATAATTAATTATCAATTTTAATTTTCTAGAATTCACAAAGTCAAATTTTGTAGAATATTCACTTACTCATATTATGTACTAAATTTTTAATCAATTTCAACTAAGAATCATGCATAAACTCATGTTCCAATTAAGGAGAACCTAAACACTTAATTTAAAAAACTAAAAAAAATGGTGCGAAAGACCCTATCAATATTTAGGATTATGATCGTTTCTATGAGCATATTATTCTTGCTCCAATTGTATACCATTCTTTATTTTCCTAATTGATGATACTTATAGCCATTCTTTGAATACATACAATCAAATATGCCAACTTCATCATATACTCTATTAACTTCACCCTTACTAATTCATTCATTAACTACATCTCTTCAACACTCCCAATAATATCGTAAACCATAATATTTGTTATAATCTATCACAATCAACACAAATTCCACAACTTGAATTCAATATCCTCACAATTCTATAATAGTAGTACATAATCAACAATTCCTACTCATTAAAGCTCAGTAATTTTCCTTATAGACTACCACTATGAAATTAGAGAGAGTAATGGATGGCATAGAATTAAAATTAGGTACCCAATATCTCCTAAAACTCCTTTACACTCAAAATCCCGAATATAAGTCATCTTAGTGAAAGAATCTGATGAAACCTAAACATGTAGGCCATTTATATTAAAATGCAGCAAATTCAAAAGGGAGGTTCAAACCATAAATAAATACCTAAATTAAACCAAGTACACAAAAACCCAGTAAATAACAAATCCCACTTACCTTAACCGACATGCAGAAGAAATCGCTGAAGCATGTGAAGGAAGAATATGACATGGGTGAGTGACGACGATGAGAGAGGAGAGGAAGGAGAGGAGCGATGGCGACGAGGAGGAGAAGCTGTAGATGTGTGACAGTGAGGAAGGAGAAAAAAACCAAAACCTTCCCCCCTTGTTTTTCTCCTCTGTTCTTTCATTTGAGTTTAATTCCGAACCGAAATGATGTCATTTTTTATTTTTTTAAAATGACTAATCTGAAGGTAACCACAAATCAGCCAGACTGTCAGAAAATCACCGATGAACTACACTACCGTCAATAAAACCTGATGTTGACTACTAAACCAACCACTTCTACGTAAATTTATCGACGATGTGGTTATACAGTTGAAAATTTACTGGGAATAAATATATCCATTAGTAAATCCCCGATGCTAGTTTATTGAGCAAAGTGTGCCCGTCTAATTTACCAACGGGTATGATGTTTTCATCACTATATTCTGTCAAAAATTTACCAAGATATTTTCCTTCTACCTTTACCGATGAATATTTTTTCTGTTGCAAAATCGAATTTTTCACGACAGTTTTAATGAAGGATGTTGATTCTTGGTCTCTAATTAGCTATAGAATTTTTTCCGTTGGTAAGTTTTCGTCGCTAATTTATAGTTTTGTCTACCAAGCTAAAGCTTTAAGATGAAAATTCAAATTAATTGATTATTTCATTAATACAAGACCTTTCCTACAAATGCAACTTTGAGCAATAACTAAATGGGGAAAGTTGGAGTTAAAGAAGACATTAATCAATAGAGGATTTTTTTTCTTTTCAAGTTCACCTATGATTAGGCCCTTATAATATAAATTGTCACACCCCATTACCATAAATTATATACCGAAACACCCTGTGGATATCTAGTATATAATTTATAATAATGATGTGTTAACTATCTTACCTTCACTTTATAACATAACAACATATCCTACTTAGTCATGGCATCAATTATGGTACATAAAAGCCACTAAAATTAACAAAATTAATAAACTGTATTCTTCTTTTCATTTCATAAACAAAAACCGAATTTACAATGAAGCTTTCAGCATCCATACATGTACATTGAAATTCTCCAATATTATCAGAGTACATACATTATCAAGCCTAATACAAATACGCTACATGAAAGAGGAAATATATAAAATATCTATCTAAACTCTTCAGTCTCAGCTGACCGACTTTTGAGCCATTCCTTCGTTACAAAAGTAGAAGAATTATGCTTCTTGTAGTCTCTCAATAGCTAATGTTCTCTCTTGAACTTGAAATGTTAACGTGCAATTTTGGGTGAGTTTTGCGAACTCAATGAAGTAACCATCATCGATGGTTCACTCAATTCATGTAACACCTTATCATACGTAACAAATATTTCACATCTTTGCATATTACAAGAAATATCACATATCACATTCTCATTCAAATTCAAGGTACCAATACTTTTTAATATGTCAAACACGTGTATTAAAATGTATATACAATGCACGTGAGACTCACTTTGACTTGTTGTTGTTGTTGTTGTGACCGAGTTCCTTTTTGCTAGCTCATATCCCTTAGTAGATATCGAGATGTACCTGATAATATCCCATATCCCTTAGTGGATACCGGGTACTTTCATCATTGAGCCTGAGGCTCTGATCACAGTATGAGCTTTAAGCTCTTTACACTAGCAACTTCGGTCACAACTGACTTTATCTTTCATGCATTCATATAATGGAATGCTTCACATTCATATATATACAATCAGTCACTTAATTTCAGTTTCACTTTCGTATTTACATTTATTATCGGACCTTGGTCTGACATTGAACAATGATGTGGAGTATCACCTATTCATTCAAATTCACATATAAGGAGCACTTCAATATCACAATCATCAAATCAGAATCTTCGGGCCTTCATGTTTGGAATTAGTATAATCAATCACATATTCATAAGAGAATTCAATCATAATCAAAATAATTAATTGAGTGAGACCGTCTAGGCTACTCACAGTTTGCTCCCAAGGCTATTGTCTCGAAGTTCCAGAAATATGAAGAAATGGTCAATCTACTTGTTCTTCTATATGCAATCATATACAAAATTTACACATTAAGATAAATAGTCAATCATAAGAACATTCATGAATGTATCATTTATTATGCATGTTCAATGACAAATTCTCGGGAATATTTCTTTAATACATTTTATAAGCAATTTCAACACATTCCAAACATTTTTCGACTGTTCTTATACTGAAATAATGCTTTGTACTCAACTTCCACCCATAAATTGAAATTCTTAGAGACATAATTATAAAAAAAATTTGTAGCCCGATGTCTCTAGTTTACTCCAAGTAAAAAATCATTCATTTGGATACATACAAATCAAGATATTGTCAAAATACCGAAGCATGTTCAGTGAAAATATTCCAGTTACGAAATTCCAGAACTCCTTATCAATTTTGCCTCAAATTTGTCACTCAATCTATCTCAAATGATTTCAGATGGCTATAATTTTGGGTTTAGATGTAAAACAATGTGTTTCAAGTCTAATGGTTCAAGTCCCATGTCATTTGGAGGTTGACCTGCTATGTTTTCTACCTTCATTTTCTTCCCTTTTTTTTCCATTTTTGACTTAAAACCAGAAGTTTTCAGACAACACTTTCTTCTAATCAAATGTTCCTCTATGTCTTCAGTTTCTAATGACACCAAATTCATTCATTCTGGTCTAGTATCGTGCAAGTTATGATCAAAATACTCTATAGTATTCCTTATGTCTCAATAGAATACTACTCTCAACTTCCAGCTAAATTTAAGGGCTCTTATGAACAGAACAAAATTTTGAATTCTTCAAGAAAGTTGTAGAAATATATCTCTAGTTTAATATGAACCAAGAATTAACTCATTTGAAAATATATAGCTTAAGATATCAAAATACCAAATCATGATTAATGAAAATTCTCTAGTTCATAACATTCCAGCCTATTCCCTCATTTTAATTCAATCAATCCATTTTCAAATCAGTTTAGGTGGCTCTAAATTTTCATGGAGAGAAAGAACAATGTCTTAGGAGGCTATTGGTTCAAGTTCCAACGGTTTTAGATAAAACCTTCGGGTGCAACTCCTCTTCTCTTCTCTCTCTAAAACGCAGGTTTCTTCTTCTTCACCATAAACTGAAGATTTTTTCACTCTTCTATCTTATTCAACTAACAGATAATTCATCTTTTATATTCCCTTTTCAGTTCAACATAATACAACAAATCAAAATTCTAGGATTCAAATTAAATATCAAAAATTGTATATCATTCACTCAAATTACAAACTTTTCTGCACTTTCTTTCTTCCATCTTCATCAATTCTTACAGTTTATTTAAATCACTACTATATCACAACCTCATCAAATCCTTATTCCCTAAGATTAAACTCATTTCTATAAATACTCAATAGATTCACGTATGCCAACATTAAAAACATAATATATTTATAAATCAACTTGCATCAAGTGTCTGCACTCTTCCTAAGCATGGTTCAGTGACTTTTCAAACTCAAACTTCTCTTCAACTCCATCTTATAACATACCCATCATCAAATATACAGAAGCAACACATACAACATAGCCAAATTTTCACTCATGTTTCAGCTATTAAGCATCTTCAATTTATAAACACTGAACTATTAACTATGTAATATATAATTCATTACACAAATCATGAAAAACATACGGTACTTACTAGTTTAAACTCCAACTCATCAAAATCCCTTGAAAACTAATTTTTCCAGTATACACGATCATCAATAGTGCTTTGCCAAACAAAAACAAGAGAGCTGCAAAATTCTTTCTACTTACGAAAACATATGACTTGGTGTCTTAACAATTCATTGCCACGTGTCACCATGCATGTAAGCCATTTGTCAACAATTTAGTCAATCCACATGTCACAATATAATTGATCCATATTCCAATATTTTTCCTAGTCTATAATACTCCAAATTTTCAAAAATTTTGTAAAATCCACCAAAAGTTCAAAAATAATAATGACACTCTCCAAATAAATTTTCAACACAAATAATCCGTGATTTGCATTTTAATTGCATTTATAAGTCAATTTTACCTGGAAAATATCAATAAATGCATGTACAATTATTTTATGTATCAGCAATAAATAGTCACGTGTGTGAATATACAATGATGCATGAGCATGCAATGTACTTCTAACATAATACTCCCAATTCCTTATTCTGGGGTCTAGACCCGAACACGAGATGTTACATAAATGGTAAACCCCTTTAACACTAAAGATGAAAGCCTATAATCATACTTGATAAACAAATTATGAATATGAATATAATATCTTTTTGGGTCAATTTTTATAATATCCCCTTAGAATACTTATCTACCTTAAGAACGATATGCATAGAAAATAGCAAGTTTAATTAGGAAACTAATTTGCCTTAGTGAGCGAGCACAATACATAATTAAGAAGAGTTGGCTTTAATATAATAGTCTTGAGGTGGAAAAAGGCAAGGATCTTTGTGAAACTCTAAAACTGGAAAGATTAGCAAAGGATGAGGGATTAGTAGGGACTAAGATGTCATTCTCCTATTGGTGGAAACCAACAAAGCCCCAATAAAAATTGGAAATCTACTTGAAATTATTTATCGCTAGTGATTAAATGAAGTTATAGGGCTGAGTCTAAATAATAACCAAGAAAACATTATGAATAAGCCCCAAATTAATAAAAGGACCATGTTATAAGCTTAAATCAACTCAGGAGTTTCTAAATAGGGATAATTTGGACTACAAAGGACTAATACACAGCTGATCATTTAATAAATACCTACTAATGAGGATCTCCCAACAAAGTAGAATACTAAGACTCAAGTTACTGAAATTCTATGTGACAATGCTCGAGTAGACAATAATTCAAAGCCAATATGGGGAAGTTTTACCTTATAATATGAAAAACAAGATGTTTGTATGAATAACCCAGGAGATGCATTTGTAACAACTATTAAGATAAGACTATGCAATAAGCCATATGAAAAATATCATATAGGTTCTCAACTTCAAACATTTACCTAATCTTTATCTTAGCCTGGAATGTTAAGGTTTTAATTGCCCTAAAAAATAGGTAATCCATAACTTAAAAAAAAAGAGTAATCTATGATTTTTGCATACAAAAGAACCCTAATTAGTAAGAATTTTAAAGATTAAAATGAAACATATTCATTACAAAGAAAGTCTAAATTTTTTGGTGAAAATTGGAACATCATCATCGTCCATAAGCATCACTTTAATGGAACACCATCTTCAATTATCAACATCACCATAATGGCAAAATCATTATGGTTTTGATCATAATAGGGTGTAGGTTTTCCAATGCTTCTCTTCTAACTAATTTAGTCATTTTCTTTTAAAATTTTATCTAATCTTGTCTCATCAATATCACCTTCATTTATACTGCCAACTTGTTCGTTTGAAGAACTTCCTTGTAGGGTGACTAGAAACATATTTGTTACATTATCTTGAATCCTTTGCTAATCCTAAGAGATCTTGACAACATCAATTACTCATATAAATTTGATGGCAACAACCTAAGCCTTAGGTAATTTATTAAGGATCTAAGAACCTACTTAAGCCAAATTGGAGTTGGTAACTTAAGGTCTGATAGTCATTTTCTTCACTTGGTGCAATAAACACAGTAGAAATTGGCTTATTAGGAAGAAATTAAACAAAGCTCTAGTTAACTCAATTTAGATGTCTTGTTTTCCCTCTATTAAAGCTCATTATAGTAAATTTCTCTATTTATATCACTTTCCAATTGAAATTCACAACTTTATATATAAGATTACTAAAAAAATCTTTAAGTTTAACAACTACTTGAGTAACCTTAATGACTTTAAAGAAGTGGTTTTGATAGGGACTGCAACTAACATAAAAGGCTTTGAGTCTTAAAATGCGTGAGAAAAATGCAGGCAATAAAAAAAGAACTTAAGACCCTTAATAGAAGACACTTCCCTAACACTGAAACAATTATTCAAGAATCAATAAATGAACTCAATAGAACTTAAAATGAGCTCTACTTAAACCTAGGTGACGATTTCTTGAAGTTAAGGAAAAGGAAGGAATTAACAAAGCACATTTAAGACCTGAAAGCTCACAACTTCCTAATAAAACCAAAATTAATGATTTATTAGTTAAAGGAGGGACACAAAAACTTAAAGTTCTTTCATAGTGCTATCTTAGACAGAAGGAATCAAAATAAAATTAGCTCCTTAATATACCTAAATGGGAATACCATCTAGAAGCAAGTTGATCTCAAGAAGTTGACCTTCAACTAATTCAAAGCCATATAAAGTAATCCAACTAGCAGTTTGTCATTTGTGCATGTCCTTAAAACCTTTATTCCTCACTCCATTTCTAGAGAGTTGGCTAATCACCATATTAAGCCTTTCACTTGGTTTGATATAGATATAGCCTTTTTTAGCCTAAATTTAAGCAAAGCCCCTTGTTTTAATGGTTTAAATGCACTATTTTGTCTATAATCTTGGAACTTAGTAAGACGTTTGATCTCCAACATAACCTTAGAATTCTTTACAATTAAAAGACACCAAGAAAAATTATATATATCAAATAAATGTGTAGACTATGTTCTTAAACGAATAACTAGATGAAGGAATCTATACAGTACAACCATTATGTTTCATTTAAAAGAGCCAAGAGTAATACGTGCTCAAATTGTTAAAGTCAATCTATAGTTTAAAGCAGTTTTGAAGTAAAAGGTATATTACATCAGTACTATCATCATGTTGTATGATTTTAGTATATTAGAAAAGATCACTTAAATATGTTAAAAGATCAAATAATAAATGTGTAATTTGTAATTTCATGTGGATGATATTTTTTTTGGTAGATAGTGATAAACGGTAATTTGTTAAGCGAACAAAGAAATTTGCTATCAACCATGATCAACATGAAGAATATGGCTAAGACTACATACACGTTTATGGTTAAGATTGCTAAGTATCGTTTAAGTAAAGCTTTCTTATTGTTATAGGCCATATATATTAATATACTACTTGAACAATTTTGTATGCAAGATAGTAAAGCATTTTGTTATGTCAATTGCTAAAGGTGAGCACCTAAGCAATATATATTATCCACTTATGCCATAAGAAGAATAAGTGATACTGATGGTTCTTTATTATGAAATAATCAATAGTCTCATGCACACTATATTGTGTATGGATAAGTACATTAAAAGGTAGAACTAGAGAGCTTAAATATTAACATCAAATCAAGCACATAGATATTTGGTAACTGTATCAAGGACACTGTGGCATAAAAGAAATTGATATGATTTCTGACTATTAACAGTACTTGTTATCAAAGATTATATTTTTTTTCATCTAATATTTGATACAATATCTATTTAATTAAGAATTAAATAATATTTTCTAGAAGGAAATTTAAATGAAAACTTAATTATAGAAATATGAGAATTCTTTATTTGAGTTAAGCTTTCTGTTAATGCTTTATTTGAGTTAAGCTTTCCATTCTAGAATAAATGCTAGATTGAGTGTTGAACATTTACTTCTAGATACAAAAAGTATATCGAACAAATATAAGATGCCTTCCTACATTGTTGATTGCCTCCTTTATTTTGTAAGAATAGAGATGAGACAAGTTTTAAGTGATTTATCTAGGTGATAAATGAGAGTTCAAAGCTTAAAACACTGATGTTGATGTGAAGTATATAAAAGGATGTGAAAGATTATTAGTAATGATATAACTAAAGAAATGATACTTTCGTTTATCTTAATATGCTAGAAATGATTTTTGAAGGGTGGATTAAATAAATACACAAGTGAAATCATGTTAGGAATTAAGCATGTCTGAACTATCATCTATACAATATCTAACGAATAAACATATATTCTAATTAACAAAAGAGAGTCAATATTGTAACACATGAATTGTACCATGTGTGCATTTTTAACCAAGAAGGATAATATAAGTCATATTCTCAACTTATATTATGCGAGGATCTTTTGAGGCTATATGAACCTCAAATTTAAATTAGCCTTTTTACTCGGGTTCTAACTCCAGAGAATTGAATTAATGTTTGCTATCTTAGAATGTTACTAGAAAATCATGAATGATTCAATATAATGGAATGTTCCATAAAAGTGAGTTAATTTGATTCAAATGATTGAGAAACGAGGAAGATCATTTCAATCTAAGTTTGCATCAATATGTATTCAAAAGAAGAGCCCATCTTTTACGTAGAAGGCAATATGAATACAAAATATTTATATAATGAGAATGAGATGATGATTGATGCAATAAATGATTAGGGTATAACATACTAAATCCAATTAAGGATCAATTCATTAGTCAATAAGTCATATATTTTTAATAGGTGTATGACAACATGCTCTCATCATATGCTGGTCACATGAGTCATTGGACAAGTATGAGAATATTTAGAAATCTTGTTAACTAAACTCTTCATATATAAGTAGGATATGCTAATAAAAGGATACACTAGCTTGATGAGTATAAAAAATATGACCTTTCAAATACTAATTGTTGAAGAATAGTTAATGGTACTATCTATAAATAATATATAACGATCAATTCAAAGGATTGATAATGATCTTCTAAAACACACGTACAACATAGATAATTTTTGCAAGAAAAAATTTTCTTACCAAAAGGGCTTTAATCGGTGTAATAACAATTAAATCAAAATAAGTGATTTAATTAATTAATTACGTATGTGAATTTAAAGATCTTGTATATATTTATGTGGTAGATATTTATCCATACACAGTTGTGACAATATCCTCATTTAACAAATGAATGACTCATTTTATAGTTATTTACACTGAAATGAAATAGAACAAACATTATTTAATCATTTTTTCCCAATTTTACTAGAATTGCAAGAAAATGAGGGAACAGACATCATTCAATTCTACTCAATGTCTATTTTGTTATTGTCGTTTAGGTGACTACTCTAGTTTCTATTACCTGGTAAGCTTTGTTTTATCGAACAGGACATAAAGATACTAGCTTCTCTCCAAGTTGTAGATAAGAACTTTGATGTTACTACTTATCTGTTTCCCTTATCACAGTTTTTAACGCCTGATTTATGAAGGTCTGAGATTATGAGCAGTATCCCAATGTCAACACTGCATCATGCACAACGGACTTGGAATTGTTTCCTCAAATGACATTTTCAGTCAGCGCCTGAGAAATATATGGAAGAACAAGGTACAGAAGCATTTAAGAGACTCATGAGAATATACATGAAAATTATGTTATTTCCTAACGAATCATTAGTTTATCACTCTTAAATAACACAAACAAATATCACAAGGGGATGTAGCTCAGATGGTAGAGCGCTCGCTTAGCATGCGAGAGGTACGGGGATCGATACCCCGCATCTCCATATTGCCTTTTATTATCTCGAAACGACAAAACAGAGCCCAAATCTAAGTAAGGAAGGACGAAGCCCGAGCCCGTAATAATTAAAAAGACATCGGTGACGTGGCATTAAAATCTAAAAATTGTTGTTGTCTGTTTCGTTTTTGAGCTCCAACGAAACAAACTAACTGTTGAGCTTCCCTTCCACGGACCCAGGAAGAAAGAGACTCAGCTCACAAAAGCACCATCACGCATTCGTCTTTCCTTATACCTTTGTTTTCCTATTCTATTCTTCTTTCCAGATCGGGTTTCTCGTTGCGATCTCTGACACGTCTGATTCCCCCAGTTTGGTTGGCTTGAATTTGTTTTTCTTTTCGTGTGCGTTCTCGTTACGTGAATGCCTGTTCATTCTTAACATTGCCTTCTTTTGGCAATGCATTTCGACCCGCGGATGCCATTATTTCTGTGTTGAAATGTGCAGAAACTTGAGGGGCTTTGTTCAGATGGAACGCTTTTGTCTGATGCTCAACAACTTTAATTTATCTGTTTTGCCAACTTAAAATATCCACTTTCGAGGCTTCTACGTGAAATTATCTTATTTTTCATTTTCATTTTGGGCGTGGCACAGTGGATTATCGGGGCTGCATTTATGTTTTTGTGTGATGGGGTAGATACGGAAATGTGAGGGTTTTATGCTTTTTCTTCGTTGGAAGATCCTTGAATAGGTTAGGACGAATTTGCTTTTATGGGGAAAAGTTGGGATTTGGGTTTTGGTGGAAACATTTTCGTGAATGGTGTGTGTTCAAATGGGTATTGGTTCTACACCAACGAAGCAGCACCTTGAATGGCTGATTCTCAGAGAAATAGTCACGCCAACAGGGATATCGAGCAGGTCAAAATCCAGTTACATTCTTTCCTTGAAACTAATTTTCCAATGCCATTTTGTTGTTATATCATAATTTGGTTGAATTTTCCTTAACACAGCTTATTTGACGTAGTTCACTGGATGGTAAAGTTTTATTCATTGGAAGATTAATCGTGTTTTGTTCTCTCTTATTCTGTTAGTAACACGCACTGAATTAATGAGGCACTTGGTAGTTCAGTATTGATCTTCATCTGTAATTGTGCTTATAGGACTGTGCAAGGTATTCCCCTGCATGCATACCTATTAAAACATGAACCGTCCTCCTTATGTGTGTTTCCTTTTATCATTGCTGCCTCTTCAGGCCATTATAGCACTCAAGAAAGGGTCACATTTGCTTAAGTATGGACGTAGAGGAAAGCCAAAATTCTGCCCATTTCAACTTTCAAGTGTAAGTGTCCTTAGCATGTATTTGTGGTTGCTGCTACCTGAGTTCAAGTTTAATGTTTTCAATCTACGAGTAGCGTCATTGTTACACCTAATGTTTACAGTATTTAATAAATTGTCAGAAAAGGATACATTTATTTTTGGCTTTTGTTCATTCGATTATTTTTGGATTTTGTTTTAGGATGAATCTATGCTTACATGGTACTCTGGAAAAGAAGAGAAGCACCTATTACTTAGTCAAGTTTCAAAGATTATTCCTGGACAGCGTACTGTAAGTTTTCATCATAGTCATTGACTTTGAAAGTCGTGAGGGGGATTGGTTGAAAACAGTTTATGAACAAATTTGCATCAAGATCCAAAGATACATTTCTGTGTGCATAACTAGGGATAATTGTTGCAGAGGA
Organism: Erythroxylum suave; assembly: GCA_027563595.1. Lineage (NCBI taxonomy): Eukaryota > Viridiplantae > Streptophyta > Magnoliopsida > Malpighiales > Erythroxylaceae > Erythroxylum > Erythroxylum suave. Next base: position 2,323,193 of record JAOSBN010000001.1, read on the forward strand.
ACTTTGCTTCAAATGGTTTAGTTTCTTAAGTTCTATAATAATCCTTCATCAACAGTTGCACCATTCCAATGGTTTGCATTTTCCTTTAACTAGATTTCTATGGATAATGTTTATTCTTTCCTTTTTCTCCAAGTTTTGTTAAATGTGATGGTAGATTTTTGTGGTTCAGGCAATATTTCAACGCTATCCTCGACCTGAAAAGGAGTATCAATCATTTTCTCTTATATATGGCGACAGGTCCTTGGATTTGGTGAGTTTGTCTCATAAAAACACGTTTATACTGTCGAACAAAAGCATCAATCACCAACAAAGCTCTTTTTTTTGTTTATTTTAGGACTACGTTTCATTTTTTCTTGTAGATAAAACCAATCATCGTCAATAGACAGCACGTTTTGTCTCAATTTGATATGAGTTGACATACTATGGAACCCTTATGGACAGATATGCAAAGAGAAAGATGAAGCTGAAGTCTGGTTTGTTGGTCTTAAGGCATTAATAACTGGCGGTAACTACTCCAATAGGTGGAGAATTGACTCAAGAAGTGACAGTTTATCATCAGAGAGTCCACGTTCTCAAATACGAAGAACTTCGCCAACAAAACCACAATTTGTCTGTAACATTCTCAATCTGTTTGTGATTACTTGATAATTCTAGGTTATATAGCATGACATTTAAGTTCTCTTCTTTGTTCCACTCTCTCATAACAATGACAGCATTCAGAGCATGGAAATGGTGAGGGAACACAGGTGCCTTCTGATAGTTCTGCACAAAACAGACTAGGAAAGGCATTTGCCGAAATAATATCACATACTGCTACAGCCAAGTATCCAAGCCAATCAGAATTGGCTGGCAGCCCTGTTAGCCTGCTGACAGCTGCTTGCTTAGATAACTCAAGTAACAGAAATTCTACATCTGATGCAGCTAGAGTCAGTTTATCAAGTGCTGTAAGCTCATCCAGCCAGGGTTCTGGTCATGATGATTTTGACGCTTTGGGTGATGTTTTCATTTGGGGAGAAGGCATTGGTGATGGAATACTGGGCGGTGGTGTGCACAGGACTAGAGATTCAGCTGGTTCCCAGTTTGATGCATTTCTTCCAAAAGCATTGGAGTCAACAGTTGTTCTAGATGTTCAAAATATTGCTTGTGGCAGCAGGCATGCTGTGTTGGTCACAAGACAAGGACATATCTATAGCTGGGGGGAGGAGTCAGGGGGGAGACTTGGGCATGGCTTAGAACTGGATGTTCTCCACCCAAAGGTCATAAATTACCTGAATGGCCTGAACATTGAATTTGTGGCATGTGGGGAGTATCACACCTGTGCTTTAACACCTTCTGGGGATCTCTTCACATGGGGTGATGGTACTCATACTTGCGGTCTACTTGGGCATGGAACTGAAACCAGTCATTGGATTCCTAGAAAACTAGGTGGTTTCATGGATGGGATACGTGTGACATATGTCTCTTGTGGACCTTGGCATACAGCAACTGTGACATCTGTTGGCCAGTTGTTTACATTTGGAGACGGAACTTTTGGTGCCCTGGGCCATGGAGATCGTAGCAGCTCAATTATCCCGCGAGAAGTCGAAACTTTGAGAGGATTAAGAACAACAAGGGTTGCTTGTGGTGTTTGGCACACTGCTGCAGTTGTAGAAATGACCAGTGACTCGCCTAGTCATGAAACTTCCGATAGCTCCTCATCTGGACAACTCTTCACCTGGGGAGATGGAGATGAATTCCGCCTTGGGCACGGTGATAAAGAACCTAGACTTGTCCCTGAGTGTGTAACTGCTCTGTTGGATGAAAATATCTGCCGAGTAGCCTGTGGACACAATCTCACCGTTGCCCTCACAGCAACAGGGCGTGTGTATACCATGGGGAGTACTTCTCACGGACAGCTTGGAAATCCTGCAGCCAATGGGAAAGTTCCTACTCCTGTTGGTGGCTGCATACAGAAGAGTTTTGTAGAAGAAGTTTCCTGTGGTGCTTATCATGTTGCAGTTTTAACATCCAAAACAGAGGTTTACACATGGGGAAAGGGCAAGAATGGGCAATTAGGACATGGAGACAATGATGACAGAAATAAGCCTACCCTCGTCAAATTCCTCAAGGACAAGCAAGTGAAGACTGTAGTATGTGGTTCCAATTTTACTTCTGTTATATGTCTTCATAAATTGGTTTCTAGCGCTGATCAATCAGTATGCTCTGGTTGCCGTAATCCTTTTGGTTTTAGAAGAAAGCGTCATAATTGTTACAACTGCGGGCTAGTCTTTTGCAACGTATGCAGCAGTAGAAAATCTTTGAAAGCTTCACTGGCCCCAAACATGTACAAGCCATATCGTGTGTGTGATGAATGCTTCAACAAATTAAAGAAGGCTGCTGAATCTAACGTTGTTATTCGACTTCCAAAGAACAGGAATGGCAATGTGCAAAATAGGAATAATGAATTGGTGGATAGAGAGATTGCAAATCCTATATTCCAGACACACAATTGTAGATTATCATCTGCTCGAGCAACCAATCAATCAGAAAGTTGGCAGTTGAGGCGTGATAAAGGACAAGAAGTCTATAACAATAGAGTCTTCCCATCTTCAAATGTTAATTTTCAGTTGGGGAGTTTTCAACCTTCAAAGCTACCAACTTTATTTGAGGAAGCTACAAAGAAACCGATACCGAGTTCCCCTCCCTGTTTGAAAATGGCCAATGGATCGAGATCTTTTTCAGAAAGGAAAAATACAGCTTTGGCTCATGAAACAACTATGAATTATGCGGAGTACATAAATGAAAATTCAAGTGAAGAAGTTGTATGTTTAAAGGCACAGGTAACCTTTTCATTTAGTCCATGAATTATGCCATACTTATTTTCTCATGTGCATGTGATCTGAAAAATTTTTGAGATATGCTACTTGGTGTGTCCTCTTCCTTTTCAGTGAACCTATTACCGATTCTTGTTGGACACTTCCATTTTAAATTCAGTTTTTGGTTCAGTTTTAATCATTCATTTAAAACTGCATACAGTTTTAAGACTGGCAATATCCATGTTTCATTGAACGTATGGTAATCTTCCCCATAAGGTAAAAGAAATCTTAGGAAGTGATAGTTTCAAATGGTAATTTCACTTCAAGAATAGTGCTCTAAGAAAAGTAGAACTGGTGCATTCCTTCAACAGTTATGAAGCATTGACTTCAAAACAAGTAAATCATCAAGATGTGTGTCTGTGTGTGCTTGATGATCCACGAATGATGGGCCATCTTTTGTTTCTTAGCGGTTGGCTTGCACCAGTACATATCTTTTTTTCTCTAGATACTTCTCTTTAACTTCAATATTGTGGTTTTGTGAGGCTCATATACTTGGGAGATTTCATTGGATAATACTTTGTAGGTTGAAGAACTTACGATCAAAACCCAAAATCTTGAAGCAGAGCTTGAAAGAAAATCAAGGCAATTGAAGGAGGTCACAGCAATAGCAGCAGATGAAGCTGAAAAATGCAAATCTGCGAGGGAGGTTATAAAGTTAATGACAGCTCAGGTTGTATTTATGTCATTATTTCTGGAAAAAATCTTGTTGCAGCTTTTTGTCCGTATACTTATTTATGAGATTGGTGAAACTTATGTTCTAGACTTCACGTTTAAGAAGCGTTTCTTGGTAGAACATTGCCCTTAATTAAAGCCAAAAAAGTATTTACAACTGATAGTTCAAAAGAAAATGACCTGCAGAACCATTATTTAGGTTTTTGTTAGTTAAGTAGCATCTGTATCCATATCTGCTGCCTGCTCACTATTACGTCATAGTGACCTTTTTCATAAATTGAGTGCAAGGCATATGCATCTATGCACGCAGAAGCACTTGCACATGCCTACCTATATCTTCCCTGAAAGGGAGGAATCCTTGGACATGCTTATGAGTCGTGCAAAATTGCTTCTCTGTAAGATTAATAGTACACTACAATATATACTATTTTTTATTAGCTAATCGTCTCATGTTAACTTCATCACTTGTGTATTAGGGGCTTTTTGTAAATCAAAAGTTTGATTCACCGTTATCCTGTCAGCTCTTTCTGCAGATGTCTTGTTGTGGTACTGGATGTGTTACTGTTTAGGCATCTATATGTGAACTGATAATGTGTGCGCCAAACGTCTAATGATAAACATTTTATTGGTCTTGCAGATAAAACAGATGGCTGAAAGGCTGCCAGAAGAACAGAAGGCTAGCCAAAGTACGAGTTCTATTGCCAGTCAAGACTTGAGTTTGCAGAACCTATCCTCTAGTGGGTTTCATTCAACTAGTGAGCTCGCACATGAAGTTGAGTCCAATGGCAATTCAATAGATACTCATATGCTATCGTACGGAGTAAAATCCCAACATGAGCGGCCACAGAGGGTTATTCAAGTTGAACCAGGCGTCTATATAACTTTATCCTCATTGCCAGGTGGTGGCAATGAACTCAAACGCATCCGTTTTAGGTACTGGTAAAATCACTCTTAACAATAAAGTTAGCAAGAATTTGTAACAACTTCCAATTGATCCTTGTCTTTGCAAATACTATCCATCAACCATTCTTGGTGCTGGCCCTTGATCACATTACCATACTTAAAACCCTTTTGCTAGGTTTCCGCAATGCATATGCCATTACTCTTCATAGTTCAGCACTCATGCTTGCTGAAAAAGTTTTTGTGACAAAGATTGATCAAGTATTAAATTATCTTTACGATTGAATTACACTGAAGTACCGAAATGTGTGAGAACTGAAAAGAAATCTTGGTAGCAAAATGAAGAGAAAGGACCCTTAAGTGAGAGTGAGATGTACTTGATGTGAAGAACTTCAATGTCTAATTTGTAGCTAAAGGCAGAACACAGTTTCATTCGTCACCATTTACAATATCATTTAGGTTATTTTACAAGCCACTCTGTTCCTCGAGGAGGCAACATTTTTTCAAGAGTAGTTGTACGAGACCTCAAACTTTTCTTGCACGATTCTTTTAACTAATTGCGTTGATTAATAGCATGCTTTTTTACTAATTTAGATGCCTTTCTCTATCTCCATCTGTTCTTTTCTTTCCATTTGTTAATCATTCTCATGTCATTTTACTTTACTACAGCCGCAAAAAGTTCACTGAACAAGAAGCTGAGAAGTGGTGGGCAGAAAATGGGGTAAAGGTCTGTGAGCGGCACGCAATACAAAGTCAAGAGTAAAGGGCGAATCATCAACGTTGTTTTGTGAAGGGGGTTGATCAAGCTGACCCTGTTCGATTCAATTGGAGATTAACTCAGCTTCAAGGACCTCAGTAAGTGTGTGACATAACCCCAATCTCTGTCAAAGGAAACTGTCAACTTTCATATCCTCCCTTCGGCGGAGTTTTTTCATGGGAATTCCTGGGTTCACAATTTGACAAATAGACTAAGATAAAATATATGAATATTTAGGGAAGAGAGGTTAAGAGGAACAGAGAAACAAAATATCATTTATAAACTCATTACTGAGTGACCATGGCTACTCATTTCTCGTTTTTAACTTACCCTAGTCTAAATTAGTATTGCACTCTGTATTTCATTCTGGGATGCATCCATGTAAATCTCTATCAAAATTTTGATCTTTTGGCTCATTAATCATATGTTTTATTTTCGATTCTCAACTACAAATTGTACCCCAGGTCAAATATTTTCTTATTAGTTCTTATTGTTATTAAATATTAAAAAGGAAAAGAAATTTAATTTTTCATACATGTTGTACACCACCTCTCCAGAGAACCAACTCATAATGATGACTCTATAACAAACCTCAAGCTCTCTGAAGATTGAGAAACATTGAAAATCTTAAGGAAAGGCAAAGGAAAAAAGATGACCTACCAGAAACAGTTGGTTTGAAAAATGGATTCAGGTACTGAAGTACCTCCCCCTTCTTAAGGGTGTGAGATTGCCACCAATTGGTTCTGTATCCTCCTTAAATGGTTGAGTTGATGGATCAGCCAGACTTGGCATCCGAGAAACACTGCCTTTGCCTTTCCTGGCATTTGGTCCAATCTCCTCAATCATGTATTTCCATCCATCAATTGGTCTCCTCCTGCTAAATATGTGACTCTTAATAAAACTGGCTATCTGCAATCAGTTATAGAAACTCAAACTTCAGTATGTAACCAGCAATGAAATTGGGAGGAAAAGGCATGTGAAACAATAGAGAGATAAAGAATGTGATCAACAGTGAGGGGAGGGAAAGATGCCAACAATTGAAGAACCAACAACAAATTCTGTTTAGCATTCAACATTGGAATCGGTGCTCTCCAGAAATTAGAGAAGGTTCAGCTCTTACTGTTTGCAGAGAAGAAGGAAAAAATAGCACTTACTCAGCTCTATAAAGATAAAGTTTAAAGTTTCAAACTTCTATCTGGTGCCTGTTAATTAGTTTTACTTCTCATCTTTTTCTTTCCCTTAGTTTATCCTAACCAATAGTTACAAACAAATTGCAGCTCTGACTGCAACCAATGGCTTAGAAATTAGAATCATAGTGAGATAAAATGCTATGCAAGTAACTCCATCACTATTTCACAACAAAGAAGATAAATTGCAAAAGAGATTGGCAGGGAAATAGATGCTTTGGTCTATTGCATCACCTGGAATTTGCAATATGCAATACGACGATCAAATTCCTGGAGGAGGATATCTTCTTCCCTCTGTGACATTTCCCATATATTTCCATCTTGTGCTTTTGCTATTGTTTCCCAACCATCAGGTTTGTACTTTAAGTCGGAAGAGCTTGGGACTCCAGAGTCATCCAAGTTGTTATTGGTTGTGTCAAAAATCCTACAAAATGCAACCACAAAACAAACATTTGAAAGTTATAAAAATACTACTCAAAAGACTATGAATTTAGCATAAGCTGGCAGAGAACAGGAACATCAGGATTCTAATCTAATCACACAAAAACTAAGGCTTGGTCCATAAGCATAAGAGAACACAGGCATGACAGAGAAACGATGAATGTTACAATGTTCGAAGGAAGGCAGCCAAAGCATCCAGATGCCCAACTCATAATTTCCTCAATACAGGAGCAAGCTCATTTCTGATAATCAATGAGAAATTAAATGAGAAAACATACTCAGAACAGCTATCCATCAATCTATCGATGTCATCAACACCAAGAACCGAATCACCCAGCTTAGCTTCCTGTTGCTTCTCAATCTCTTTCATCCACAACCCAGCATGAATCCTCTGTTTCTTCAATCTATAATCCTTCTTCATATTCTCCAAACTATAAAGCGATGAACTTTCACTCTCATCGCTCTTCATCTCTTTCTCTTGTTGTCGCTCTTGGGTCTTCGACATTTTGCGCCTCTGGTCCCAGTTCTCATTCATCTCCTCTACGAACGCCTTAGTCTCCGTGTCCACATCCGTCGGTAGCATCGCGGCCGACGGGAAGTTCACGTCCGTCTCCCACGATGCACGGTCTTTTCCTGTGAGGTCATCGGGAAGCCAAGCAGTTTCCCAAGCGTCGTTCCACTCATAGTCGCCGTTATTGGGGGCTTTAGATGACAAAGCTCTGAAGAGAAGAGCTGGTACCGAATAGTGTTTCGAGATTGTCGACGAAAGTTCAACGCTTGGCTTCAATTTTGTAGTTAGCTTTGCTATGCCTCTAAGGTAATACATAGTAGCTGCGGGTGTTCAGCTTCGAGCTTCAGGGTTTAACCTTAAGCCCCCTGATCGTGGAGTATCAAAAGCAAAGATAAGGGGACAGAGAGAGATAATTTAAGCCCAATAAAGGTTTGGTCCTAGGCTTAGAAAAACTATTTCGACTTTTGTTGGGCCGAGCTTTAGAACAAAAAGACTCGATTTTTAATGTTCGCGCCTCAAAGAAATTGCAACAACCGCTGTAACTGCTGTCAGACGGCGTCTAGTGCTGACTTCTCATTGACGCCGTCGCACGGCGGTGGAGAAAACCCTGAGTAGCAACTATGACTTATGTCTTCTTCTACGGTAATTGTAAGTTCCGTTTGTTCTTATGCAATTTCGTTTTCCTCAATCATACCTCTCTGATCTGCGTTAGCTCAGGAACTTATGGCTTGATTCGTGTATCATTTGCTTACTTGGTTGAGGTGGGATTGGAATGTAAGGAAAATGGAAGGCTGGCATTGGAGAAGAGAACCACTTGAGTGAAGAAAAATCGAGCCTTTCTTTGTTGAGAAGTACGGGAATGAGAGAGTAAACAAAATTTAATTATTTTTAAATGCTTGATGGGACAAACGAAACGAAAAGGATTTGGTTTTCTAGATGTCACTTAATATCGATCGGGCATATATACTGTGCAGATCATCTGACCTTGGGTTATAAAGTTATGGCAACTGTGTTCTTATCAGTGAAATGTTCATTTTCTGCCTTTGAGGCATCTGTTTGAAAACTCAAATAGCACACGAGTTCTGGTGCTGTAACAAAAAAATTTACTTCTTGTAGTACTAAGTGTTTAGTTACCGAGCTGATTTCCATACTTTATTAAGTTGAAATCTTTGCTTGTCTGAGATAGGAAGACATTTAAAGCCAAGGCGTACCTACGAGGAGCAGTTGGATGCTGAGCTGAAGCTTGTCAGAGAATATTGATTCTGTTGCAAGATGGAACCCCGGAGAGTTCAGTACGCATTGAGCCACAAGCGTAATGCAGCGAGAATGCTTCTTACTCCAAATGAGAAGAACTTGCGTCGCGTTCTTGAGGAATGTATCAGGAGAATGAACAGGTATGGACTTTTGGATGAGAGCCAGAACAAATTTGGTTGCGTGTGCCCCTGATAATCACGCCATTGTGCCTGGGCCGTGAGGGCTCTTGGCTACATGTTGGCATTGACCACAGAAAAGCTTTCTTGGTCGCCACCTGCAGACTCCTGTGTTCAAGTCCGGTATAGGTAAGTCAAAATTTCATTGTTAATCAGGGATCTACTTGAAACTGTACAAAAGTTTGACCTAAAATTGTACAGCCTCGCACAGGATGTGAATAAATGTTTATTAAAATCAATTGCATTAAGCTTGTGGAGGATCTACTTTTTATTTAAAATGTTGCGTTGTAAGCTTGCTAGGATTATTTTCATGGTGGTTATGGCATTAAAGTTTTCCAATGGAGTAGTATCATTTAGCATCAAGTTTCTTGCCTGCTATCTTCCATTGTACTGCTATTTCGTTGTGAGTCAAATGTTACTTATCTTGTGATCTTTGTTTTTACCAAGCGGGGTTGAAAGGCAAGTGGTTAATGTTCCGTCTTTCAAGATGAGGATGGACTCACAAAAACAAATTGGGTTACTCCTCACTAGTCCCTTCGGCTGTGGTTGCTCATGGTATTACTAAAATATTTGTCAACTTTATTGACATGTCATGGTGAGGCGTAAGTCATCGGTTCAAATCCGATGAGGGGCTTTGCCTCTTTTTTCATAAAACTCCCTAGGTAGTATTTATAATTTATTATTTGAGTTGAAGCGAGAATAGAAATATTGTTGATATTTGTAATAAAAAATGTAAGAAAATCTATAATTGATTGTACTTTAATTAATATCAATTAAATTAAATTAATATTCATTTCAAAAAATTCAAATTGAATTTTAAATTCTACTCAATTTGAAATTATAAATAAACCGAAATTCATTCTTATAAGTTAACATTAACATTCTAGTGAGATTTATATATATTTTATTGATTTTATGTGTCATCAATCCCCATCATAAATTTGTCTATATTTGTCCTCAAATGTTCTTCTCATGTTTTCTTTCCTCGCTGCAAGACTTCGCATCTCAAAGGAATTTTCATTGGAATGTTGTTGTTGTTGTTTCCCCCAGTGCAAGTGTCTTCTAGGTTTGTTCATTTTTGGGGGGTCGTGATGTGGGTGCCTTGTTATTGTTGGGTATTTCAGTGTTTTAAGGCATGGGGTATATGGATATATACAACAATTTATTTAGGGATGGCAATCGGCTGGCCAGGGCCCGAGCTTGAGCTAGTCTGGGCTTGAGACGACATAAGCCCGACCTATTTTTAATCTTTAAAATTAAAAGTAGAAAACGATGTCATTTTTGTTATAGTTATTTGGCGTCGGGTCAGTCAAGTCTAGGCAGCCCTAGCCTGAGATTTGATTCTTTTTAAAAAGGTCAACCCAAGCTTAGATGGTTGACCAAGGGCTAAGCTAGGGCAAGCCAAGCTGAGCCCAAGTTTAAATGTCATCTCTAAATTTATTATTTTGGAATTTTGGTTGTGGGGATTGATTGACTACTATATTATTAACTTCTACGAGCAATTTTGCTTTAAAAAGATTTATCTTCTAAGCCTTAGGCCCTTCTAAGCTTTAGGCCTCACAGCAAATCATGTAAGTTATAAGTTAACATGAACATATCCAATTGAGAACTATAAGCTTTAATAACCCACAATTTTCTGTTACTAAGCACATTCATTTGGTTAGCCATATCTATCATGAAGGTGTGAATTGTACAAGATTCTTGAATGAATGTTTGTATTTTGCTTCTTTTGTACTTTTATTTTATTTGTGGGTTAATATGTGATGAAGCTAAGCCACTAATGTGTTACCACATAATTAGTATAAGTGCTAGGCAAGGACTTCACGTGAGACTGCTGATGGACATCATAATAACTATGAAGATTTGATGAGGTTGTTATAACTCCACAATCATGTGACTCTAAAGATTGGGAAGTTTTATAAAAGAATAAGGAGAGATATAAGTTTCCAAAAACTGATCATAATACTCAGCATTTTGTTGTTGGGATGAAGTTCACTAGTTACAGTAATTTAAAAGTTATGTATTCGAAGATATGCCATAATGAGCGGGTGCAACATAAATTGAAAGACAAATTGTGTAACAAAGATGGAGGCTTAATATGAGCTAAATTGTCCACGTAGGTTATATGGTAGTTAGTTAACCATTAAGAAGACTTTTGCTGTAAGGATAATTAAGAAAAAGCATTATGTGGTAGATTAATGAGAAATAGACAATTCGATTCTAATTGGCTAGCTAAGGAGTTAGGAGGAGTCCAAAATGGAATGTCATAAAAATTCTAAGTGATATGATCTATGGAGTTGCTTTTTTAATTTATATGATAGGTGGTAATGGTTGGATAGCTACAAGTGGCTAACAAAAGGTTAGTTAATGCTAATTATTTTCTAATAAAATTTTAATTATTAATTATTTGCATATATTCTTTTATTCCTACGTATTGTTACAATTGTTTGTAAGTATGTTAATAATTATAATTGTTTTCTAAGAATGTGTTAACCTTAAGCTAATGCATGTTGTATAGGTTTATAATTGTATAAATTGTTATAATTGTTTGCATACCTTGCTAGTTAATATTTATTTTGTAGGGTTTGGTGGATGTTCAAAATCATATTTTACCTACTATCAAGCATCGTAGATGTGCAAGATATAGAAACATAAAGGGTAACTATACAAAACTATTTTGGAGGGCGTTCTAATGGAAGAAATGGATGTGCTATCCAAGAAGTTGTACTTTGATTTCATCTTAAGCTCTATTAAAAATGGAAGAAGAATCTTTTCATATATTCTAATAAACCATTAAAAGAGTATTTACAGAGTTAGTCAATTAGGATTGTTATATATATGTATGTATAACAATCCAGTTACTATTATAGAAAGTTAAATAATTGACTAACCAAAACTAACAAGGTAAATCATTTACATTAACTATACAACAAGCACCACATGATTTACCAACTCAGCATTTTTCTCTGTTGATCATTAGTAGCCCATGTGCCATGTTTATGGTGGCTTAATCAATGTCTTCTAATATTCCCCCTCAAGAAGAACCTATATAATTGTAATGCTCATTTTGGCTAATATCTTCTGAAATAGAACTAGATGTAAGGTCTTTGTAAAATTGTATGCTACCTGCAAGAAAGTTGATACATATATAGGCTTGATGATTCCAGATAGAACTTTCTCTCTTATAAAGTGACAACTTATTTTTATATGCTTGGTTTCTCGTGGAACATTGGATTCTTTTATATATGCAATGTTGACTAATTGTTATAGTACATCATTATAGGCTTCTTGTGCTCAATCCCAAATTCCTTCATCAAAGGAAAAAAAAAACAATTAACTTCACATGTTCTGAGTGTCCTAGCTCTATATTTAGGTTTAATCGAACTTCTTACAACAATAAATTGTTTCTTTAATCTCTAGATAATTAATGAATATATAAGAAATACATAACTATAGCTAATTAGACATCTTGCCCAATCACTATTATTAGTGAACATAATTAACTCAGGTTTTATTGTAAAAGATAACAAAGTACCTTACCTTGGAGTCCTTTTTTATGTATCTAAAGACTCAAATAACAGTCTGTCTGTGTATCTTTGTAGGTTCATTATAAATTGTGACAAAAAAAATGCTTTGCATACACTATATTTGGCCTAGTGAAAGTAAGATATATCAACTTCCCAACATTTTTTCTATATTTTATGGCATTTGTAAGTTCAACTTTCTCTATAGCCACCAAAAACTTGTGATTAAGATCAACTGAAGTTGAAATTAGTTTATAGTTAAGATAACCAGATTAATTCAACAAATTTGAAGGATAATTTTTGACAAAGTGCAATACCCTCAGCTTATCTCGCAACTTTAGTACCTAGGAAATACCTTAAAGTACCTAGATCCTTTAGTTTCAACTTAGTTTTGAGAAATGTCTTAAAGTGTTCTATTGTAGGATTTGGGTTACTTACAATAGTTGTATTATCCACATATATAAATATAGCAATAAAACTTTCTAAATCTTTCTTGATAAACAACGAGTAATCTGCTTTACTTTGCATAAACCCATACTCTAACAATGACTTTGTAAGTTAAATATTCCATTGCCTTGAAACTTCTTGAGACCATAAAATGACTTGTTTAATTTTTAAACAAATTTTCAACCAGTGTAACCTAAATTCTCCCTTTAAAAGTCAAGTCTATGTAAATTACTTCATATATATCACCATGAAGAAAAGCATTATTAACATCTAACTGAAATAACTACTAACCCTTAATTGTTGCACGTGTTAAAACATTTAAACTATGCTTTGCTTAGCCACAAAACTAAAAGTATCTTGGTAATCGAAACTAGGTTGTTGATTGTTTCCATTTGCAACTAATTTGGCCTTATATCTGTCAACACATTTGTCAAGTTTTAGTTTTACCTTATTCACCCACTTAGAACTAATTGTGTGTCATCCAATGGAAAGAGGGACAATTGTCTAAGTATTATTGTCCTCTAAAGCATCAACTTCATATTCCATGGCATCTTGGCAATGAGAAAATTGAACAGCTTGAGAATATGTGGTAGGTTCAAAATTTTAAGACCAATAAGTTGTGAATGATTTATAACTTGGAGAAAGATGAGTACTAGAAAAAAAAATGCTGAATAGAATAAAGGGTTTTGGAAATAAAGGAAACAAGAGAAAGAGGTAAAGTACAATGGTAATTATGAAGGTAGGTAGGTAAGGATTTGACTCTAGTACTTTGTTTAGGTACATGTGGAAACATAAAGATGAAGAAGAAGGTGCATGTAATGTTAGGAGGGGAAACAAAATTAGGATTAAATCTAATATGTGCACTGTTATCATGATATATGTGGTGCAAAACATTAGTATTAAAAGGAAAAATAGAAGGTAGATGAAGACAAGAGAAATCAAAAAGAGTAAGAGATGGATCAGAAGAAGAAGAATCAAAAACTAAAAATTTATATGATGAAAAAATGAAATAAGGAAAGATGGTCTCATTAAGATCATCACAAGAAACAAAAATATAGTGAGATTATAGATCATATAGTCAATAACCTTTTCAAGAGATATCTAATAAATACACAAGGCTTAGCTCAAGGGGAATTTTTCTTTTTGTTATGAACAAGGGAAGATATAAAACACAAAGAAGCAAAAACTCGCAATTGATCATATTTTGTTGGTTTGTGAAACAAAAGCTCATAAGGAGTAATATTATTAAGTACTGGAGTGGGGATTATGTTGATGAGATAAGTTGTTGCAAGATTTGCAAATCCCTAATACTTTTTTCGTAAAGAAGCTTGAAATAAAAGAGACCTATTTACATTGAACAATAGCATTTTGTTCTAAAGTGCCAACACAAGTTAACTAATAAATAATCTCATTTTCCAACTAAAACTAAGACTAATTGAATTCTAGTCCATTATCAGACCTAACTTGTTTAATTTTAGCACTATATTGAGTTTGAATAAAGTGAAAAAGGAATGAATGATTGGAGATACTTCTGATTTAGTTTTCATCAAAGGCAACCGTGTAACTATAGCGAAATCATCAACTATGGTAAAAAATTAATGTTAAGCACCAATGGCAGGAATTGAATATGACCCTTACATATTCAAATGATTTAGATAAAAATGCTTTGTAGTATCTCTAATATGATATAGAAAAGGGAATGTTTTCTGCTTTGCTAAAGGACAAACAAAACAAGGTTTTTATTATCATAATTAATGGAAGATACATATTTATGTAGTTAATTTATTTTATCAAATGTAGTAAGCCCTAATTTGTAATGCCACAGATCAATAGCAACATAATTATAAGAACTAAAAGAGATAAAATAGATCAATTGATATTAAAAAATAAAGGTTTATAAGAAGTTCAATTACAAGGATGATCAAGCAAAAATAATCCTCCATCCAAATCAACAGTCCAAGTTATTGTCTTAGTAGACAAGTACTAGATAAATAAGTTTGCTAGTGAATACAACATAATAAGGGATGGATACAATGAGTTTATTGACAAACAGTATATTGTAAGTAAATGAAGGTACATAAAGAACATTATGCAGAATAATATCATGGTGAATCTTAACAATGCCTATATTATTTACTAAAACTTTAGCATTGAGCAATTGAACTGACATATTTTAAAGAGATGAATAGGATGAAAACAAATATAAAGAGCCAGATATGATTTGTAGCTCTAATGTCAATAATTTTTGGCATTAGATTTTAAAATAGTTGTAAACACATAATTTGAAAGAAAGGTTGAAATGGATAAATCAATACCTATAAGTTTGGAAACAATCATTAGAGTAGTTGTAATATGCTCATTGAGAAGTGTCTTTAATTTCTAATATTAATCCTTAGTAATAGAATAAGAGATTAAACGAAATGGCACAACACGTTCTACTGTTACAGAACAGTCTTCAAACTTAGCTTGATAAGCCACACCAATCATAAAAGAGGAAATATCTTTTATAACACAAGTCACATTATTAGAGCTCATTGTCACTCCTAATTTACTCCTTGTGAACTTGAAATTAGGAGGAAATCTAATAAGCCAGAAGCATTTCTCCCTAACATGTCCATTTCTGCCACAAAACTACAAAGTAGATCTTATTTTTCTTTCCTTTTAATAGTAGCCATAGCTATAAGATCTGAGAGAGGTTAAGAAATAGACTACATGTATCTCAAAGTTTCCTCTCTTAATGCCAACTTATATGAGGGATTAAGAAAAGGAAAAGACTTCATAATCATGATTTCTAACTTCAAGGCAGAATAAGATTCATTCAACCCTAATAAGGATTTGAAAACATCATCCTTGTGTTGAAGATTATAAAAAATTTTAAAGTAATAAACATTATAAGTTCCGTAAGAGCAATGAGGTAGAAGTCTAAAGCTTCTCAATTCTTTAAAAATTCCAAAAATCTCAATCAAATAAGTATCAATCAATTTTATACTTTAAGACAAAGTATGAAAAGAAAGCTACAGATTAGACAAATTAGGTTGAGAGAATTTTTTCCTAAAGTATCTCAAATTGTTACAGTAAAGTTGAAGTAAAAAAAACTATAGAAGCAATATTTAGAGCATTTAACCTCAAAATCTAAGCAACGATAAGACTGTTGCATCTTGTCCATAAAATGTAAAAAGGATCATCCTTTGAAGGCTCTTTGATAGATCTATCTACAAACTCAGTATTAATGCAAATTAAGAGTGCCAATAGGAATGATCTACTCGACGAAGCATAATTTGTCGATGATAACCCTGGTGACATTGTTAATAAGCTATGGAGATTAGAATGGTGAAGAAAATAGGGAGATTGAGGATCTTCCATAGGAGATAATGTTGAGGTTGTGAAAGAAGTAGGTATAGGAGAACTGAACAAATTCACCATTAAAGAAGGGAAAGCTTGAAGGATGTATATTTTATTGAACCATCAAAAGAGTATTTATAGAGCATCCATATAAAAAAAAAGTTACTACGACATGAAGATAACTAACTAACAAACCAAATCTCAGAACTAACCAAAACTAACAACGTACATAATAATATTTTAGAGATATTTAATAAACATATTTGTGAAGCAAGAACTAAGGCATTGATTAGTATATTGTCAATAGAAGACCGAAATGTCAAATTGCGCACAAAATATTTCAGAGACATTTAATGAATGTATTTGTAAAGTAAGAATAAAGGTCTTAATTAATATGTTTGAGGACATCAATGATATTGTACACTGTAAATAGATTGATTTAAGTAAAAGAGGAGGTTTGACATTTCTTTAGAATTAGTTACTCTTAAATATGTTTTTATTTCTTCATTTCATCTCACTCGATCGATTGTAGGGTGAAAGATCCAAAATTTAAATAACTTTTAGATTTCCATATTGGAAAAAATGAATTTTTTTTTCATGAACTCAAAAGCCTTTTCTTTTAAGGTTAGATAACGTATCCTTTTCTTAAGCAATATTATTATGGATACACTATTAATAGATTATTGTTGTTACAATGTATTGGATAGAATGAGATTTTAACTCAGTTTTGATAATAATAAATTACGTTTTACTATTGATAATTTTTTCCCTTGGTGATATTAGTAAGTTAATATGAAAGATTAAATACAATATAATTATAAAGTGAGCAAGGGTGTCAATTGAATGTATTGAGTAATAAAAGGATAAAGATAATGAACAAAGTGGAGCATATATATAATTTAAGTGAAGAATCAAGAATAATGAAGAATCAAATATATCAAGAATTAATCAGATCATTTTAATCCTCTTATAAACTTATCTTGGTCATTTTAATTAATTGTAGGCCTCAATCATTTCATAATCATTTGCTTTAACACTTTCATAATTAAAAGAAATTTTATTTTGATATTTAAAAAATCTTTTAATCTTTAAAAAAATTTTAGAAACTTTTAAAATATTTTAGATCAAATTTTTGTAAAAGGAATATGTTTTAATATTTAAAAGAATTTGAAATTTTTTTAAATATCTTTGGAAATACGTTTTCAAGTACACTAATTGACCAAAATGTGTGTGATTGACCAATCTGAAACCTTCGCAGATTAATATGGTTTGAAAGGTTTTACATAGGTTTATTAATGAATTGGTTGATACAATGGGTACATTGTTCAACCAATTTGCAAAATGGTCAATCTATGCTATTATTACTACTCATTATAATCACTAGTTTTTGCTTTAGTAATTATTTTAAATATAAATACATCATCTATGAGTTATGAATAGCTGTTTGAGATATTAGAGAGTTTATAAAATCCTTGGAAGGCTAAAGAATATATGTTTGTATTACATACTATATATCGATCCTTTGTTCATTTAGTGTTAGTAAGCAAACAAAATTTTGGGTTATATACATAACTTAATTGAGCAAGTTACTTGTGATGCGCTTTTTTCTCTTAACCTTGAACAAGATTTTTAAAGGGTTACACTCCACTCTTATCAAGACAAGACGATTATAAAAGTTTCTCTTTGTTGGTTTATGCCCCAGAGCCAATCGCTTTAATTGTAATTTAGTGATAAGTTATTTAAAGGCATTATTTATCTTGTACATGTTTAGATGTATATGATAAAGTCTACGGAATAATTATACATTGCAAATGAAATTTAATGAGATTACAATTATGAGATTCATATTGCATTTATATATTATTCTTAAATGTTCCTAGTAATTGTTCTATTAAGATTGAACATTAATAGAATGTAAAAAGACTAGTATACATCATGTTTTTCCTTATGAACGAAGTAGTCGATCTCATAGGCTAAATATGGAGATACTTAAATAAATGTGTGGGTGCTTGTTAGAGAACAAGTTCACTGAACATACCCAATATGAGGAATCCATTTGAAACATTACTTGTATGTCTATGAATTCTCATTATGATGATTGTATAAGTGATCCTCTGACTTGAGGTCATCAAAGTTATCTTGTATGGAGATTGTTATGTTTTGATACTACTTATGATATATTTATTTATAGGTCGTTTAATCGATAGTCATTGGATGTAGCATGAACTATATAGAGGTAGCTGAGTGATCAAGATATGATTCATCACCCTAAAGTAATTAGGGAGAATGTTCCACTGTTCTCGATTAATATTGATTCGGAAAATCCTTGGCTAAGGTGGAATGACATTTGTAAATAGTTTATAAATATCATTAATTGAATCAGTAGCTAATGATAGAGAACTAATATGATTAGATTCAAAATAGAGTAGACATTAATTCCATGTTCTATGTCTAATTGGAACATTGATTAATGAAAAGATTAAATTGTACGGAAAAATCATGCATAGAAAGGTTAGTCAAAACCACTTTGACATTCCTAAATATTTGGGTGGTGATGATGCGTTGCTAGACGTCAATCTTGATCAATGATTATAAATTGTTTAATTAGAAAATTAAAGATAAATTAAAAAGAGTTTTAATTTACCTAATTCTAATTATGAATTAGAATGTATAATCATTGTCAACATATTTGGGAACCTAATGGATCTCACATATAGAATGGGTTGAAGAGAGCAAAGTTAATTTGATCAAGTTGGACTTGATTGTAAAGTTTAAGAAACTTTTTAAACTTTACAATTAAATATGAGATATTTAATAAATAAGGATTAATACGAGATATCGAATCTTATATGGGCATAATTGGTATTTAATTAGAATTATAAATAATTCTAATTAAATTTTAATTGAAATTAGAATTTAATTTAAATTAAAATACTAAAATGTCTAAAGCTTATTATAAATAGGCTTAGTGCCTGTTTGGATGAGCTCATATCAGTAGAGTTTTTGTTAGTAGTGCTTTTGTTAATAGAGCTTTTCTAAAAAGTCAGTTGACTATTTGGCTGTCAATTAAAGAAATAGCTTTTTAAAAAGAGTTTCATACAATAGAATGTTTGGCAACATAAAAATAAAAAGTACTTTTATTAATTTTAACTATATTTTATTTTATAATAAAATTATTTATGCA
>JAOSBN010000001.1:2345924-2357002 GCA_027563595.1 Erythroxylum suave
CATAATATATTATTAACAAGTCATAATGTTAATACATGAATCACAAATATCCATTGGCCTAGGGCACACTACTAACACAGATTTGTTTTTTTCTCCTCATATTTTCTTCTATTAATTTTGTTTATACATTTCATAACTACTTCTCTTAATTTAGGAAAAGTGTGAGAAAGCTAAGGTGAATAGAGCAAAAATGAAGACTCCTCATAACACCAGCTTCAGATCATTTGTTGTCATCCGATAAGAATTTGTAAGTATAATGTTTTCAACTTATTATTCTTTTTCATAATACAATAAATTTTATTATCTTCTAATTTTTTAAATTCATACAATGAAGCCAGACACAACTCCAAGGACAAGAGTGTGATAGGATCACACTGTACAAGCTAACACACACTACAAGTAAGGTCAAGGTTAAACGTCTGAAGAGGCACAAAGTAATTATGTAAATACAAACAAATTAATATTACAATTTATTTTTCTATATAATACTAAGTAATAATTTTTTAGTTAACTGGATTTTGTAGTTTAAATTGTAGGACAAGATACAAGAGTTGATGCAGATGTCATTGTCTGAGGGGCATCAGCCCAATGTCGATGACATTTACAATAATGTCCTTGTTGGTACAAAATCGAGCTATATCAAAGAGCTTAGGTATAGCCCTAAGCCCGTTGGTGCATCTTCGTCACAACCAGCATATGTCATGACGCTTTAAGAAGAGAACTAGGCACTAAATACAAAGTTTCAATATACGGAAGAGAAATTAGATCGTAATGTAAAAGAAGTGAACAAGCTTAAAAAGATGGTCAAACAATTACTAGGCTCAAAATATATCAGTAGTAGTGACGACGATGAGGATTCTTAGTTTGTATATGACCTGTAATTATTTATTTTATATAAAATGCATTCCATTGTCAATGTTTGTTTTATTTCATTATTTAAAAAATATGTCGCAAAATCCTATGCATGACGTTCTACATTTTCTTTGGTTATATATTTTACCAATGAAATTATTTTGTATCTAAAGCCTTTTTGCGACGATTTCAAGAAAATGTTGCAGATATTATTTTACTACCAAGATTCAGTGACAATTAGAGCGACGATTATTTTTGTCGCAAATTATGATGTTTTAATATCTGGCGATGTTTGAATTTGTGTTCAATAACATTATCTATTGTAGTCGGAGAATTTTAAACGCCATCTATCAAAACAGTTTTTAGTCACTGGATCTTAAAATGATGAGGGGAAACTTTGATTTGTTCAAATAAATTGTTTGGTTATTCACTATATAGACAAACTGACGAGAAGTCGTTATGAGAACAAAAATTTAATAAGAATAGATGCATCTTGTTATTCCCCTGAAGAGGTGTGTTGTTTACCACTTGTTGAGGGAATAGATTTGAACTTTAATGCTGAAAGATACGCGATCCTGACATTAGAATATAATCAAGCAAGGTTCGATTTAGAGCAAGGTCATGTTATAAAGTTCTGTGTCCATTCACATTCACTTAACCACAATAGCTTTATGCTAATAAAAGATATCTAATGTCTTCATCCCAAAGTTAATGTTCATCAACAGGTGTTAGGACCTAGTTGGAAGTAACTATCAAATACAAATACCAGAAAACCATAGGAGTAAAGAAACCAACTTAGGACCAGTGCGTTGGCAGGTTGAGAATGCTCACAAAAGTAGATATTTTTAATTGGCCCGTGGAGGTTGGTCGACCGTGTTGCTTCTATTAATTGTAGTCGAATCGTACAACCACTGCCATTTGGAGTCTAATATCAGGTCTTATACTGACAAACGGCATTAACTAGGTTGGGTTGATTGATCAGGCTAGTTATGGCGGGTTGTTATCTTATTGAATGCATCATTGTCTGGAAGATAAGAGATAATTAGTCATTTGAAATCGAAGCTACGGTCGTATGAAAAAGGTGAACTTAGTGAATTATTGGCAAAGAGCAAACCCTATGTATAACACTCTCATTTTTTTAGAGTTATCAATTATACACAATCTTCTTTTTATATTTTACAGCCAAGGAACATAGTGAATTAAGAGAGAAACTAAAACTTTATGTTGTAACTACAGCCTAAAGAACGAAGAAAACCAATGAAAATCTAATGTTTAGCTGCCTAACTAAAGTACTCTATACTTGTCGGTTTAGGTTGCCCCGGGTCAGTTGCTGAACAAGGATAAAAGATAAAGTACCGAGAAAGGATGAACCCAGTTCTTGCATTCATTTGCTATTTTGATGATTACACACAAAGTTCATATCTCCATCAAAGTGCAACCACCGAAAGGTTAGAGTGTATGTACGTGGGAATGTTGTGTTTTTAAGAATTATTCGAAGCCAAGGAAAAGATGGTTACATACAGGACCAGAAAAAGCGTAGCTGTCAAGCCAGGCTGTTTTATAAACCCTCCAAAATAAAAATGACAGTTTCCACACGTATTTAATTCGGTTCCGTTCACTCGTTTGTATGGTTTGTGGAAATCTGATTTCGACCCTCCAATGCTCACCTGTTCAGTGTCCTTGAAACTTCCATCTTTGATTTCGACCCTCCAATGCTCAACTGTTCAGTGTCCTTGAAACTTCCATCTTTGTTCATATGCATAGCAACTTGGACTATCCCCCAAAATTGACGATAACACACTAATTATCTGTAATTAAACCTCACAACGACCTTTTTTCATGAAAAGGAAGTCTATGGTGCTCCTTGCATGAATTCGTTATCAAAACTATAACCTGAAAAGCTACGGAAACTTAAAGCATTTTGCAGAGAAGATAATGTTCACAAATCACAAGGTACTGGTAGCCCAGATATTTTCCATCAACTGAAATATCCCAGCTACAGTCCTTGGCCAAGCACTTAATGAGAAAGTGTTCGTTTGGCAGACATTTTTCTTCAATTTGCTAGTTAGATGAAACTTCGTTTTCCATACTTTAAGGCAAATTTAGTACTGGATGGGTGACTTTTAATGGAGATTTCAGATTAGCTCCAAGAAAAACATAGAAAAAAGTAGAAAAATGAAGGGAATTTGGAAGGAAATAGAGCAGAAAAAGCAAGTGCGGGGTTCTTAATTTGCTCAATCAAGCATACAATTTTCCCTGCATTTCCCGTTGGTTTCCTTGTTTCCAAACACAGAAGGCAAAACACAGTTTATGGGGGAAAGCATAAAAAATAGCTGAAGCTGAACTACTTGCTTGATGGATTATTCACTCTAGATTTTACAGGCGATTTGCAAATTTTCGAATTGGATTCATTGACAAATTGGATTTAATTATATTTATAGGATTGAATTAAATTCGATTTACACTTTTTAGAATAAATATATAAATATTAGAATTGAATTCAATTATATTATTTAGAACACAATAAAAATAAATTCAACTTTTTCATATGACTTTTTTTATCCTAAACTGAAAATAGTATGTAATCAGTATGTGTGTATTTTGTAATAATTTGTATATTTATTATGTGTATATTTGGAAAAACAATTTTTAATGTTTTGAAAAGAATTGACTCTTCAATTTACACACCAAATGGAACTGTTTGAGATGTGAATTGAATTCATAAAGAAAATAAAATCTAATTACATAGTTGAACTAAAGTCATCTCTTTTTTAACATTCCAAATACACAAATTGAATTCAATTACATTAAATTAATGAATTGTGTCCAATTCATTACTTTCCAAACACCCTATTACCGAACTGGCTTTAATCAATTGTTCTGCTTTTCAATGTAAACAAAATAAAAGAAAAACAGGAAAAGAAAAAAAAAAAGAAGAAGAAGAAAGATAAAAAGATGAAAGTGAATTATTCCATTCGGCAGCATATTACATTGTACTTTGTCTGCCAACAAGTCTCTGAAGAAGTAAAGTATGCACTAAAATGAATATGAAATGGGGCATTAGCATGGACTGACTTGTGGAAAGGAATATATTTTACCTTATGGTACTGGAAATAGCTTTGTACCTAAGTACCTTATCGTAAAAGATACGCAAACCATATGAATATGGCTAACGCGTTATATTTTCCCCAAAGTAACTTACAGATATATCTCCAATGTTCTGAATTTAATATTAAAATTTCTGGTGCTTTATTAAACACTAAAATCAATTAAATTTGTATTTTTATATATTTTTAAAATAAAATTGAATATTTAACTTACATATCAATTTTATAAGATAAGATAATAAATTACAAATTCTTTTTTTAATGATAAGAAATTTCACAATTAAATTTAAGGTTAATTATAAAAAAATCTCATACTTTACTAAATTTTATAATTATAGCCTAAATTTAAAATGTGACAATTAAATACTCAAATTTTCGGTTTTACTTAATTATAGCATGAGGTTAATCGTTAACATTGTTGACATGGTAAATCTCAAACATTTATACACGTAAGACTTAATTAAGTTTAACCTATCATGCTAGTGCAAGACAACAATAACATAGTTTCTAACAATCTGAATAAAATCTCAATTTTCTATCTTAAGCTCTCTTTCTTTTTGTGCGAGAACGAACTCATGATTTAGGATTTTTAGTTCCAGTGATTTAGGCAGCATATTTGATTGAGGGATTTCAATAACAAAAGCACATAGTTTGCTTAAACTTAATTAAGTCTTGCGTGCAAATATTTAAGATTTTTGTCTTATATGATAAGTTACGTGAACAATATTAATAGAATATTAATAACGGGTAAAATTAAAAAAATAAAAATTTAAATATTTAATTATTACTTTTTAATTCGAATTATAATTATAAAATTTGAAATTTTTTATAATTAACCCTTAAATTTAATCTACGTGGTCCCCTAAAACAGATTTTTATTATTTATAATTAAAAAAATGCGATGCTGCAATCAACTAATCAAGACTAAAAACTTGTGATTTGACTTGGAAATATCTTTGTAACAAAGTCGATGTTCATCTGCAATCAACTGAAGATTAAAAACTAGTGATTGACTTGGAAAATATCTTTGTAACAAAGTCGATGTTCATCAGCAGTTGATATTAGGCACTTGCGAATAGTAATCCTCAAGTTGAAAGCCAGTTGTCGTAACTGCCACGACACGGCCCTGTAATTGTCAAGTCCGTGTTCTTCTTTCTCATTTATCCTACCAACCACGTCACGTTTTCTGTTTTTTCTTTTAAGACAAAAAGTGAAAATCTCGATTATATCCTTTGTATTTTTTTATTTTAAAGATATTTTGAGTAATAAAATAATTTTAAAATTTTAAAATCACAATAATAAGTAAATGATTCAAATAACATTTTAATTTTTATATATTTTTACCTTTTCTTTAATTATATGTTTATTTATTTATTTACGAGTGTTTGTATTTTTCCTCGCGGTCCCCACACGGTTGTCGTCGACGTTGGTGATACTGTCTTCATTGCCTCCAATATTCATCCGGTGATATCATAATTAACTCAACTTTATCTTTATATTTTTATAAAAGAGACTGACTTTTTAGTTACTAGCTCTAATATTTAATTCAAATATAATTTCAAAAATCAATTAAAATTTTAGAGTGTATTTGTTCTTATTTTAAGTTTTTATATAATTCAGAAAAAAGATTTATTGTTTGGATTGTTATTTTCTATTTTTATTTCTCTATTTTTATAATTTATAAAAATCACAACAGTTGACTTTTTTTTTGTTTTTTGTCATTTATTATCAATTAAATGTATGATATTTGACTAACAGTAAAATATACATAAGATAATTTAATTTTTAATTTTATAAATACTTTTAAATTTATTTTTGAAAAGATAATTTATTAGTCAATTTAATAATTATTAATAACTAAATTGATTTTGCTTTTATTTAAAAATGAATCAAAAAATATAAATTACAATAAATGACTCTTTAATATTATTAAAAGCATATTCATTAACTTTTAAATATGTTAATGACATAGCATGAAAAGCCCTCTACATCGAGAGTTATCAAGTTGGTAAAGTGAAGGGTATGAAATTAAAAAGTCTTGTGTTTGAATTCTCTACCTATACCAGGACTTGTCTAGTGCGAAGTACTCGATTGACATAATTTACAGGTTGTTATATCAATTCTAAAATTTACTTAATACGCATATAAGTAGAAGGGATTCATCCATCCTTAACTAAAGGTCAGCGATTTAATCCCTGACTTTGGGTATCGAGCAGTCTTAAATTTTTGGGCCAGCTGTCCTACCTTATGAGGTGTCTACAAACCAACGATAAGATTAGTCACTGAAAACACCGGTGAATACCCTAGTTGAGAAAAAAAAACTACAGTTTCTTTTGTTTTTAAGGGAAAAAAAAAAGGACATACGTGATGAGAATGCTGTACAAGCTACAAATGTAAAGAATTTGATTAATTTACATTTTATTTGCCGTCTGGAGTTGTTTTGATCTGACTTTATAGTTGTTTTGATCTGACTTTATAAAAAACGTCTATTTGGTTTTGTAAGCGTTTTTAAAATATTACGAAACAGTTCCGTACCCGGAAGTCTTCCAATGTGGCCATAACCCTACGTATCGAGATGAGATTAGGTAGTTGCCGACATGACAACGGTCGGGATGATAAACAAATATCCGAACTGGATTCAAATAAATTTTTACAATAATAATAAATAAATAATTTATTTACCCAACTAAATAAATTTGTAACATATTAAATAATATTATGTCAATATAATTAATTAATTGTATAAAGACGCCTATAAATTAGGGGTTAAAACACCCTGTCTTATTATAACGTGTCACTTAATTTTATTCATATATTTATATAAAATTATGCAAATTTTTAATTTATCTAGTGAACCTAAAATTAGACTTGACTTTATGTATTGGATCTTGTCAGATTTAAATGATCACACTTAATTTATTTGGCGTATCGAGGGGGTGTGTGTGCATACATACATGAACATGCACAGTGCACATGCCTAAGAATGCGGTTCAAGGCGACACAGCAACATGCATGTGAGGGGGAACATGATATGAGGCATGGCCAACAACGCATTCCAGCATCAGCATCTCACTTTCATGTGGGGCCCAATCTCACCCACTCTTTTTTCCTTCTTTTAGTAGTGTTGGGTCCCACCTTACCTGACACATACGCAGACAGACACAGACATAACCCCACTCCTGTCTTTTCCTGTGGTTCGGACCCACCACTCCACTTCCCTCTTTCCCATCTATCTATGCGAGAAATGTCAATTGTGTGATTAAAAGCTTTGCATGACTTGGAGCTGATTTTGTGATTAATATTAGGAAAATAGGGACAAGGACACTCAACTATAGTTTGTCTTTTTTTTACTTTTTAATGAAAGTAATAAGTAATATGCTTTTTCTGTTAGTCATGTCACTTGTTCGTTCTACCAAACTTTTTTTAATGAAATATTCATCTATTAATAAAATTTAAAGTATAAAATGAATTAAACAAACAAAAAATATTTATATTTCATAGAAAAATATCATACCTTTTAATGGTCCAACTGTAATATTAATTATTTTATATTCATGAATTCGTAAAAATTCACTTTTTATTATCATAAAATTAAATTTTTATAGAATTAGGATGCTTATGTTATTTTTTAGTCAAATAAAATTTTTAGAAAAAATAATACAAATTGTTTATTTTAAAATATTCGAATCCTCTTATTTACACTTTTTTAATCGAACCTGTCATACAGAACTTATCTAGTACAAAATATATGATATAATTTTTATACTATTGAATTAATCCAAAAATTTACCTATTATGTATCTAAAAAAATAACTATTTTTTGTATTTACTGCTGGTATCTCTGGCAATGGAGAAATCAGTATACATTTGACCACGAGTTTGAGTGGCCGGACTCCGGTCGTCGCATAGTCCTTGAGTATCTCTCTTGGGTATGTCAAGCCCGCATTGTAACAAATCGGGTATTTACTCATCGAGGGCTGCCAGTGGGCTACTCAGTACGTTGGAATCCTCTACCAGTCGGTTGGATAAAAGTAAATACAAATTGTGTCATGCCCTTAAGTACTACTATTGGAACAACCGGAGGATTACTATGGGACCACACTGGCCGATGATATGGAGGATTCTTATACAAATTTGGGGCAGGCTCATCTCTAAAAGCAGAGTTGAAGGGTGCTACAAAGGGCCTGAAATTGACCTGAGACTTAGGGTACCGAAAAATCTCACTAGAAGTGAACTCTCTCGAAGTTATTAATATCCTCTCCGCATCTATTCATTTACTGACTGAAGACACTGTTTTGGTGCAGGATATACACACGTTGCTGGAGTGAAACTGGACAGTACAGATCCATCATGTCTATAGAAAAGGAAATCAAAACATCGATCTACTGGCTATTATAGCACAACGTGGACTTACCGAACTGTAAATTCTTACAGAACCTCCGTAGGACTTGACTCATATCCTTCCGATCGACAAGAGGGAACTACAATACAGTTGATTGTGTCTTGAATTTATGTTTTCTTTGTATTTCTTCTCCTTTTCTATTATGTATGAAAAAAAAACTATAGATTCCTCTATTAAAAAACAAGAGACATCAGTTGAACATATGACCACATCAGTTCGCACGTACAGACATAGTTGCATCACATTAGGCAGTCCTTAAAGTATGATTCTTTCATATGTTACTTTTGTCATTTGACATTTCAACTAATTAAAAACAATGCAAAGTTTTATATTTTGTCAACTTTGCACTTCAGATTTAAAGTGGGGCCCATCTCTTCCCCTTACGCTCCAAGCCATCATTTCATGTTTCACGCCGAGTCGCCGTCTCTCTCATACCCAAATTGCATTATTATTATCTTTTGCATTTTTCTTTTTGCTAATTATGATTTTTCTCTCTGTCCATTCTATTTAGTATTAATCCAATCAAGGATGAGAGAGAAAAGAGAAGATCCTTCGAAATTTCAAGTTGTTCATGTGGGCCCAGTTTCAGATTTCCGACCGTAATCTATACGCCTCGGGAACTGTGTCAGGAAGACCGTAGGCCAAGGTGACCTCTTTTGAAGTAGCAAGTTGATTTTGGTATAGTCAGCATTGAAAGAGTTTACAAGTACGAGGCATCAATAAAGGAACGCTTCAGAGCGTAAAAACAAAGTACCTAAACACTAGAATACTGAAAAAAGGGTAAACCTGAAGTTAGTAATAATTAATTAATAGCCCTTCTCCTACCGAATAATTTAATCTTGCAAAAGATGGTAAGGGGTGTTTTCGGTTGCATCAAACGTAAAGGGGGGACCGGACCACCAATACGGAAAGCACAAAAACAACCTCCATTTACATCTTCTTCCCTCACTTTTCTACATTTTCTCACAAACCCTAACTTTTACTTTTCCTTTCACACTAAAACTACATTACATGAACACTTCAGATTGCATCAAGGCATAGTAATTAGCGTTAAAGTCTTCAAACTCCCACAACCCATCACAAAGCGAGAATCCGTCCACCGTCGAACATGCATCACCGCCATTGTTAACAAACCCCTCTTCGTTCTCCTCTCTGTTGGGCAGCCCAAGCTCGTCGTCTGAGGCTTCAAGAAGATGTCTTATAACCCTCTCTCTATCGTCCTCTTCATCTTCCTTCGAGGAAGATGACGAAGAAGAGGAAGATGGGTAGTCTTCCAGAGTAGTTGTTGCCATTGTTAGAGTGTTGGTGTCTGTGTCGGTTTCTAGAGTTGGGTATGAGAGAACGTCTAAAGTAGTTGAATCAGAAGATAGCTCTTGCTGAAGTGTAGTAATGAGAGAAGAGAGGTCTTGTGTGGGTTCATCCTCTTCTTCTTCAAGAAGAGAAAGTATGTGATTGTAAGACTTGTGTCTCTTACTTTCTTCAACATGTTCATCGCCACCCTCTACATGGGTCTCCTCTCTCTGGCGCTTAGAAGTTGTCTGTGTTTCTGCCATTAGAGAATAGGCTAAACAAACGGCGGAAGTTCAGAGTTGTACACAATAAGACTAGAGAAAATGGAAGGCAGAGGATGAGGAGAGAGAAGTGTAGCGAAAGGGTTATATAGAGATGGGGATGAGGAAAGTGTTGATATCGGTCAAATGAGTGGAGGAAAAGAAGAACTGCAATAAAAAATCGTTTTCCTAACGTGTGTTAGAGGGTGTGGAACTGGAAGATGCTTAACAAAAGGGAAAGCAAAGAAAAAGTAGGGAAGTAGAAAATGCTCACATGCTCTCAAACAAAAGTTAACCGTGGGATCATGTCTAGCATAGAGATGTGAGTTTGTTGAGATTTAATCAATGGCAGTGATGAGTTGAAGGAATAGAGGAAAAAGACAAGACTAGGAAAAGGATAAGTGTACGGGTGTAATGAAAAAAGGTGAGAGCAGCCTATGTAACGTTTTTTTTTTAATGGTCCCGTTTCTTAAAAAAAAAATTAATGCAACGGCTACTTGTGATATGTGAATTTATGAAGGATGGGATACGTACTCTAGATCAGGGAGCGTATATTTTTGTTATTTTACTCTTTCAA
Organism: Erythroxylum suave; assembly: GCA_027563595.1. Lineage (NCBI taxonomy): Eukaryota > Viridiplantae > Streptophyta > Magnoliopsida > Malpighiales > Erythroxylaceae > Erythroxylum > Erythroxylum suave. Next base: position 2,356,413 of record JAOSBN010000001.1, read on the forward strand.
CGGTCCAGATTAGTTCTCGTGTCAATTTGTTTGGGGAGTTGAATCCTGGGAAAGATTCGGAGATGGGGAAATAAAAGCAAAAGAAAAGATAAAAATATATATTTTTATATAAAAAAGTGAAATGGAAAAGAAAGGTAAGTTGCGTTTGGGTAATGATTAAAAATAAAGAGGAGATTGAATTGGCTTCTACTTTTTGTCAGAGGTATGGTAAAGCAACTCTTCCATATATATGTATATATATATTTTATATTGACTTTTAAACCAAAAACTTGATAGCTACATGAGAAACAGAGCCAAAATATTTTAAAAAATAAAAATTGGAATACTTGAAACTAATATTTTAGAAATCAGGTAAGAAGTTAAATTGATAAAATAAAAATTTTAAAGTTTAAAAGATACAATTAATATTACACTTTTATAAAATTAATTAAAGATTAAATAACTTTAAAAAATTTAAAATATAATTAAAAAATTATCTTTATTTATAAAAATTTTAAAATTTGATTAAAAAAGATTATTAAATACACATTAATCGATTTATTTAATTTATAACAACTTATTAATTTACAAAAATTAACCAATTAATTAAT
>JAOSBN010000001.1:2357102-2367404 GCA_027563595.1 Erythroxylum suave
ATTATTAAATACACATTAATCGATTTATTTAATTTATAACAACTTATTAATTTACAAAAATTAACCAATTAATTAATAAATTGATCAATTTTTAACAATAAAAATTATTAAAGTAAATCGAATCAAAAGTTAAAAAAAAGTTAAAAAGTTAAAGTTCCAAATTGCATATCTTATCGAAAGGTAAATTAGTAAGATAAAAAATTTAAAATTTAAAAGACAAAATTGATATTAGACTTTTATAAAACTAGCTAAAGATTAAATAAAATGAAAGAATTTAAGATATTATTAAAATGATTGTTTTTATCTATCGAAATTTTGGAAGTTTGATTAAAAAAGATAATTAAATGAACATTAATTGATTTATTTGATTTATAAAAACTTATTAATTTAAAAAATTTAACCGATTAATTAATAAATTAATCAATTTTTAACAACAAAAGTTATTAAAGTAAATCGAATCAAAAGTTAAAAAAAAATTAGAAAGTTCAAAATTTTTACAATCAAATCGATAAATTTTTTAATATAATTTTGATTTTACAATTGACTTTTTTTAATAGCACATCTCTTTCTCATTTATATTTTCCCTAAAATTAGTCATAACCTTATATAAAACTCACCAAAAATGAGTTTAAGCGATAAAGTTTAGTTCAATTAAGTTCTGCTACCCAATCTTGATGTCTTCTTATACAGATTTCTTAAATTTAATTTGGATAATACCATTTTCTTTGTTGAGGATGGGATAGAATATCTTGGAACAGTCATGCATGGAAAGATTGTTCACCTGGAGGCGGACATTGGGGGATTCAAAGACATGGGATACGACTACTTCTTTATTATTATTATTATTTATTGGTATATGTCCTTTTTTGGTCTCTGTTGTAAGAGGCCGCGTGTGCATGAAGACAATACTTACAAAGGCTACAACCTTCTTGTGATTCTTTCACGGACTCTTTTTCTAAGTCTTATCTTGTTTCAGATGATGGCTAACACGTTTCTCACCACTCAAACAGTACCGCATCTGCAAGTTTATGATTGTCCTCTGCAAAATCCGCTCCCCACTTTCTCCTGTATTTTGAAACCCGGGCTCTTGGCTTTTCATAATACTAAGATTTGGCTTCAAAGTATGAACAAGAGTGTTCATGATTCTGTTATTGAGTGCATAATTAGGTCAAGGAACAAAATTCAGATCTAATTAAACTAAAATGGCGTCCTTCAATGTCACACCAAGTAAATCAATAGGTTTCGTTTAGAGAAGGTAAAATCATGTGCATATGAACCATTATTCCAATTTGGGGCATGCACCGATTGATGTTTCTTTTACAAGTTATTTTTCTTTTTTTCTCTTTTTTCTTTAGCATGTGATGTGTTGTGTATTCTAAATCTAGTTAAAGTTAAGAGGATCCATATCAGGCAAAAGTGATTTGGAAGTCACTTCTGTTTCATTGACTTTAATGGCACGTTTATCTTTTGTTATCATACTTAAAATTGTTTATATAATTTGAATTTAAATTAAACCGAAAGACTCTCAATGAGTGTTGTTATTATTTATTTTTATAGTTTGGATTTACTCATGTAACGGTTCAATTGACTTAAGGCATAAGTTCTACCACGATTGGACTGAATGTAATTGACAATCGGTTCTTGAAACATTTGACTACAAGATAAATAAGTTTCAAAAACATTCTCTCTTTATTAGATATGAATAAGATTTAGTATTATTGGAAAATATCACGTTTCAACGCAACTCTCGTTGAATGTTGTTGTTGTTGTGTATAAGATATAAATAGGTTAAAATATGCACAAACAAAAACTAGCTTCTATATTAATTTGAACTTTAAAAAAAGCCAAGAAACTCGTATATCAAGTTGGTATCCTGATCTCCAGATTGCATATCGAGCATCAAGTTCCACACAACACTAAAAAGGATTCCTTATTTTATGTTCCATTGACAATTAAGTAATTGTTTGTGATGAATCCAATTTTTTAAAACAAACCCACCTAGAGATTAATACTACTTAATTCATAGTGAATAAAAGAATTATCAATTATTGAGTCTAGTCAACATAGGGAAAAAATAATAAACACAAAATGGCCTCAAATAACCCTAGAGTGTAGCGAAATGAAAGCCATTGACACGACAAATTAAGCAAAGTAGCATTAAAAATAATAGCAATTATTAAACAAAACTATGTGACTTAGTGGATAGTCCAACAAATTAGTATATAGTTCTTTTTTTAATTAAAGCACTCATTTGACCGTATTAGAAATGTTCTCTATAACTAAAGCTCCAATACACACGAGACAAGATCCCATTAATCTCTCTTTTCTATCTTGTATTTATTTTTCTCTTCCAAGTTGCGTGTCTTAAGGGTGTCGAGCTTTGTTTATTCGATTGTTTCATGTTTTAGGGTGTTTGTTGTGTGAGTATTTGTATCGTACTGTTATTATTTGTTTAAGTACTTCTATGTGCGTTCATATGAAGAAAGGTCCATGCTTACCTAATCAACTCTATCGTTAATCTTATGCTTATTGTCGTTTTACGATCTTAACCACGTGCAATGTTCACTATTTTTGATAAATCATTTTGTTTTTCGTGGAATTGGTATCTACATTCTTTCCAATGCTAATAACTAAGTAACGACTTCGTAATTGTCTTAATTAAATTGGTAAACAAATTGATTTTCTATCTTCTTCCCGAGAATATTAAAGGGTATGGTATGAAGAAAGGTCATCAATTGTATGCAACATTTTTTTATATTTTATAAATATTATTTTTGTGACTTAAATCTTTGACCTTTCAATCATAAATAAGTAATTTTATCAGTTACTTTAAGACTCGTCCTCTAAATTACTAGAAAGAATGTAATTAAGAAACGAAAAATGGGATGAAGACAAACTTTTTATTTCTCTCCTTAATTAATTACTTTCCTTCTAAAATAATATGGATTAAATACATTATTTCTTGCATTTATTTCTTTAGGATTATTTATGATGATATAAGCTTAGTTACAATAATTTTGGCTATTCAGAAAATGAATTTCAGCATCATTCTCCTATATTATTATGAAAGCAGATTATGTTCCACAAAACTATATTAAATTTCATTTGACATTGAGTCTTGACCTTTATTAAGTCTAAAGGAGTAAAAAATAATTAAAATACAAGCAAACTAATCCAAGTAACACCGCCTTACGGAACTTTAAGATAAGTACTCTAAATCTCAATTATAAATATAAACCAGCAACTCTGGCTTGCCAAGAATTAATTATGAAGAAGTCAGAAATGTGAGTCAGATACATCGTAATAGAAAAGTAGAGAACAACAGCTAAAGATGATAGGGCTAAGTAGTTAGGAGAGCAACGGCCATGTGTGCTGAGGTTGGGGATGATGGACACCTAAGAGTGCCCTTCACGTGTTAAGTACCCACCAATTTTAACCACCCCATTACTCACATCTCCGACCCTAGCTAGAACCAGTACTTGTCACTGTACCTGGCCTTGGCATCTCTTAGCTGGCTACACTTTTTTTAAATACATACATAAAATAGCTTCTCTTGGAAAGTAATTCTCTTATGGATACTAGTTTCGGTGCAAATCTCCCTATCTGTCAGAGATTTTGGTTTGAATTGACATGCAAACTAACCGGAGAATACTGCTGAACGTGAACATATATGATATATGAACACACAAGCATAAAGATCTGTTGGAAGCAGTGGAAAAGGCAAGGAATTTGAGCTATAGGTTTCCATTATTTTGGTGCCTTAACAACTTGGCAGATGGACCATCCTGTCATATGTTGGAAGGATAGGACTTTGAAGGTTCAATTATTCTTATGGTTAGATTCGCAAAAGTAGCTCGTTTCAATAGGACCATTGCCCGTGGTTAATCATTGATATCTACGAACAAAATTTCCAGGTAATGGTGGTCGAGTTTTAATTGGCATCAACGTGAAGCACATAAAAGAGGTGGTGGGTGGTCCTGATGAGACCGTGACAAGAAGCTATCCGATTAGTTAGGATCACAATACATTATACTGTATGTATGTATGTATGTATGAGGTGGTAGCCACTTTTATCCCCACTGCCTTTTGCTTAAAGAATCTAATTACTGCAACGGACAACCAAATCTTCTCCATGATTTGCGTTGTTGAAGTGGTTCAACTCAAAGGAGAAGCAACTCAAAAGTGCTCATTCCTGTAGGTCAAGCCCTCCAAGAATGTCATTTTAAGTTGATAAATTACTTTCACTCGAAATAATCAGAACTTTTGAACCTTACTGATCTAAATTGCGAAAACTAGTTTGTAAAAATACATAAGAGGCTGAAGTCTTTAAGACAAGGAATAGAGACTCATTAGAGGGTACTTTTAATATAGGTTGAAAGAGTACTTCAATGGTTGATATTGCCTCCCCAAGATCACTAGATAATGATTTTTAAGTACTCAACTTTGAGTTGTTTAGAGTTTAGAGCAGCTCAATTTAAACCTTGAAAAGAATAATTTAATTATTATGTATTAAGATCAGAAAATCTTAATATCCTTATTTGTTATTATCTTTAAATTTCACCATTAGTTTTTAACTAGTTCTTTAGCTTAAAGCTCCTAATATTTTAATTTATATTTTCTTTATTTATTAGGTTAAGGGTATTAATATTACAAAATATCTCATTTTGTCAAACACGTTTTTTGAATTTCTCCATACCAAACCAACGAGGAAGTCCTTATCATGAATAAACTAATATTACTATGAAGCCTTACTCTTAATTAATAAGCTTAATTTAATAGTAATAAATCATAATACTTACTACTATTATTACAGCAACCTAGTTGAAATCCCTCTAACATGTAGAGTATGTAGAAGTTCAATACTATGGAGCCTTACTCGTAATTAACAGAGAGATTGTTTTTAAAATATCAAATTATAATAGTCACTCATTTACAATAATTTAGGATTAAAATATAAAAAGGAACATGAGATGAAGAATCCATGTACCACATCATGACATAACGATAAGACTTGCCCAATTTTGTCTCTCATTTTTAGTGATAATATAAGGACTAATAGCATAAATTAACATATCAGAATATATGTACAAACTCAACTCGACATTCTCAACTACTCAATATATATTGTTAGTTTGGTCCGCTGGTCTAAATCAAAAACCTACCTTGAGAAAAATATGATAAACAACCCTAAGAAGATAATATGACATCAGTGATAATCACGGCTCACTTAACAATAAACTTAACAGGAAATGTGATCAGACGGGGCAATGATGTGACCATCAAGCTATGTCCTTACTTGGCTTGTAGTACATTTTGTCCAATTTCTATATACTTCTTTAGTTGATTCTCCAATCAACTAGAACAAAGCACCAAGAAATGCCTATAGATCTTGATGTCTAGCTAGTGAGTGCATATATGCCACATGATTAAGGAATATTTGCAGTTGTTAATATTTGACCATTCTCAAGGAAACTACACTTAATTGATTCCAGATTTTGTATGATATTCGTTGGGAATCTGTGACATAAATAAGGGCCAATTCCACACCTAAAAAGTGGGTATATTTATTTTCAAAAGGCAAATGGCTATCAAAATCCGAGATTAACAAGTGTAATTTATTATCTTAAATTATAAATTATACATTTATTCGATCCTTTAAAGTTTGATACTTATTCCTCGAATTGAAATTGTCATATAGAAAGTTTCTTTGTCAATATCCTGTTTTTAGTCCTTGAACTTAGGTGTTGATTCATTTTAGTCCCCATAATTTTTTTATTTTAGTTCTTACAATTTGATATAATTTAAGATTAGTCACAAATATATTCAAGGTCAAACTTCTTAGTCCTTTTCGATTTGTTTATACATAAGGTCACACTTTAAAACTTGGTTTTATAATGGTATTTGTTCAAAATAGTTGATAAAAAGAAATATTGGCTTCATATTTTCAATAAAACTGAATTTCAAAATTTCTAGAAGCACTCTTTTTGGGAAGTAAATGTAATTAAAAAGAGCAAATGAAATGGAAATAGATTTGTAAGAGTATTAAATTTTTATAAGGGTCATTTTTTACTGTTAACTACTTCAAGCAGCATAAGTAAGTCAGTTTTAGAGACTAACTTTTCAGTGTGTATTGAAACAAATAAAGTCTTATGCTACGATTGTGATTAATGGTTTAAAAATCATACTAGAAGTTAAACCAGAAAGATAAGTCGTTTAAGGCTTAAAAGTATAAGACAGTATGTCATAAAATTGGCTAGATTAAATAAAATGACATAATTTAAAGTATGATTGAAAATACTTGTCCTTACTTAACGAAAATTTTGAAGTTTTATTAAAAGAAGATTGTTAAATAAAAATTAATTGAATTATTTCAGTTTATAAGAACTTATTAATTTATCAAAATTGACTAATTAATTAGTAAACTAATAAGTTTTTAATAATAAAAATTATTAAAATAAATCGAACTATAAAGTTAAAAACTAAATTGAAAATTTCAAAAATTCAAAAATCAAAATTTTTATGATTAAACTTGCAAAAACTGTTGAATTTTTTAAAATAGATTGTGATGTTTGTCTTTCGATAAATGCAAAGCAAGCCATGATCGAAGCACATTTAAAGGTATGCAATGACCACTCAAGGCTCAATAAGGTTAAGAGTATGCTAGGTTCATTTAAGAAAATAGCAATAAGAATTATAATAAATAAAGTAAGGAATAAAAATGAATATGACTTCTATTCCTCACTATATCAGGGGATATAGAGTATTGTCCTAAAAGGGGAAAAAAATACTGTTCAACTAATTATAATATATCACCAACTATCTTTTTTTATACCTTGCCCATTCTTTTCTTTTCATCCAACTCGAAATATCTTAAGATAAGAGAACAACTTTTACGCCCAACAATCCCATGTCTTTCTTAGTTGTACCAATGGTAAATTTGGTCAATCGAAATTATTTTACGAGATTGAGTATAGTTGTTAAATTGATCCTTCAAACTCAATCAAAGACACAAAATGATTTAAAAAACAATTTCATTAAGATTTTAAATGAATTAATAGATTGCTTTAATTATCATGTTATAGGGAATAGATCTTTCAACTCAAAAGTAAAGTATCACATAAACTTAAATTAATAAAATTTTGAGTTAAATTAACATATAAGATTTATTTAGTACAGTAAAATATTGACGTCAAACTTAAATTTTAATAAAAATATAAAGATCAAAATGAATTTTCTATCAATTTAAAAATTAAAATGATTAAATGATGAAATCAAATATACTTTATTAAATTATCTTCATAATTGTCCACCATTGATGTCATACTCAACCAATGGAATAACCAACTATTATTGATTAGAACTCAAGGCTGCCAAGTATGAGCTAATCATATCTTTCCAAGATCTATAAAGTAACAGATACGCACGGCTAAACCAATAGTATACATAAAAAATGGCACAAAGATAGGTTTAAACCCAACTGGCAAAATACTATTAGTATTATGAGTCTTATAATGGATGCCATGACTTATTCTTCCAAAGATGATGTGGTTTCCATAGTGGGGGGTTCAAATTGAAAGGAACACATTCAAAACAATCCAAAACTTGAATCAAAATGATAAAACTCTTTTTTTAAGAATCAAAACATATGCAGCCCTCATGCTTGAAATGGACGGATGTGAGGAGACATAATCAAATTATCTTTCTACGGAGGCCAATTAGGCCCCATTCAGCTTATAATTCACATAATAACAAGTTTCTTTTTCTTCAAGTTTCACAATTGAAAAAGAAAAGTTAATTTAGTATTTTAGATCCCATATCATGCAACCTAATCTCGAGTCACCAAAACAACCGGAGGTCTATAAGAAAACAGGCTCTGTATCTCTATAAAAAATGCGAGCATGACTGCGTACATCTTACTCCCCATACCCTGCTTAGGCGGAGATTTGGGTATTGTTGTGTTGTGTTGTGTTATCATGCAACCTAATCACGTCTTAAATGTATTCAACAATTTGATTTTGTTACTTTTCATGTATATATTAACTCATTTCTTGGTGACACCGGCCGATAAAAACTGAAATAGAATCGTATTAGTCTCATTTTAAGGAGAGACTTTGACTAGTCTCTTTAAAGAAGGGAAACGAATGCACTTTCCAACTACAAATGAGACTTAGATTGAGAGTTTTTACTTAAGGATGCCTTATATTAGCATCTGTCGACCAAGGTCCCCTTATACATCCTCCGTGAGGGGAACGAATAAAGTTTAGAATACATCGTAAATCGTATATTTAACGAATTAATGTATTATAATTAAGTGGTAAACTCAATCTAAATTAACCAAGTTTGAGTTTTAGCATATCATGTAGTATAGACATATTTTTGTTAAAAAATGTTGTTGCAAATTAGTGGAAGATGGGCATGAAATCTTAACCCATAAACATGGGGCATGAGAAGGAGATGATGATATCCCACTAAACAACAGCACTAAGTGGCAGCTTGGTAGCTGGTAAGTGAAAGTGTAAGTGCAAGTGCAAATTTGTGTTGGCTAGTCATCACCTTTATGTGGGCAGTGGGCACTAAAACAGTTATTGCTCCTTGTAAACATGGATTATCTTTTGGATTTGATTAAGGTAAAGTATCCCTCTAAAGAGGCAAAACACTGGACAACAATTGGCCGCTGCAAATCCTCCGAAAGATCTGGTCTCAGACAGATTTTGACACCTTGGAGTTGCATTTCATTTTCTTACCAGATAGAAAAGGTTTCCCCTTTCTCGTATTTCACGTGTTTTAATAGATTCGTATACACCCAAGACTAGTGGCCACGCAGCAAAAGGGTAAAATGTAATCGATTGACACTAAGAATCTTCAGAAACACGACAACTTGGAAACCAAAACCAAACCACGGCTTTGAAGATCATTTTTGGCTTTGGTGATAAAGGCTTTGTCCTCTTCTGTTTTTGTAAAGACTTCCAAGTCCGGGTTGATCTTGTTTTCCATGAAAGAATTGGCAATCGTAACATTACAAGTGTTGGACCATTCATACGAGATCTGGGTTTGGTCCAAAGTTGCATACTTTCACTGAAAATGGCCCAAGAACACACAAATCCTTATTATACACCGGTTTCGAGATTCCCAAAAAAGAGCTAATAGTAAGCTTTTCGTTTCTTTTTATAAGATTTGATCACCTATAATCGATTAGTGCTCGAGGCTACCAAGCAACGGCCAGTAGGTGCTAATTACACCTTACCAAAATCTCAGAAAAGCAAGAAAGGGATAAGAAAACTTCGAAGCAAAACAAAACAAAAGCATAATTAAGGTTTTAAAGACACTATGCTCTTCTCTTAAACAACCTCTTTATGGCAAAATTAATATAATAAATCAATCTCGTAATGGAAGCCATGACTTGTTCGTCCTATGATGATGTGGTTCCCAAAGTGAAGGGAACGTATACAAAACACTCAAAAAGTTCAAGTCAAGGAGATAAAATTTTTAATCATCCATAATAATATCTTTAAAAGGCTTTCCTTTTTTTTTTAATTGTCTGCATTGATGGATGTGAGGCTACAGTGACATGAGAAACAAAATTATAAAACCAAAAAGAGTGTTATATCTATGATATATAAAAAATAACCCCTCTATTTAATAAAAATAAGATTGCATACTACTGAATCTCTTCAGACTCTATTTTTAAGGGACTCATGTTAAATATTGTTACTTTTGTTTATAAAACCAAAAAGAATTTCGAATATATTAGACCTGATAATATTATGGTTTACCTTAAAAATATGAACTACATTGAATTTTTATTATTAATTCGAATATTATCCCAACCATTTTAACTAAGTTAAACCTTGTGTGTGCTTTCAAATATAAAACGGGTTATGGAATAGGCAGACCTCTTCTTATGCTAAGACTTGATTTGGGAGAGTGGTGGCGGTTGACAACTTGCTGAAATCAACTTGCTGAAATGTTAAGTACTTATTCTTAATAAGTACTTATGTGTTTGATATTGCTATTTTAATAACTGCTGAAATATAAAAATAGGTGTTTGTGATTGCAGTTGTTGAAAAGAGATAAAATGAGTAAAAAGTTCATTAATTTAATAAAATATTAATTGTTGTATAAATAATTAAAAATATATTATTATTCATATAAATTTAAAATTATAAATTATAAAATATTAAATTAAAATGAGAAAAAATATATAAAAAATTTAGCAAATAAAATATTTCATAAAAATTTATTATTAGTCATATTAATTAAAAATATAATGGAAAATAATAATTGTAGTGAAGGTTATTAATG
>JAOSBN010000001.1:2376735-2390821 GCA_027563595.1 Erythroxylum suave
TTTTTTTAGATTTTTAAGTTTATTTTTATTGTGTATAATATTCTTCTTTTTTTATTAAATAGGAGTAAGGTTACGTACTATCAAACTTTTTTAAATTCTATATCTTAGCAAAATTTTAACTTACTGTTGGTAACGGTGACGATGATTCTCAATCTTACCATAAGAATACATTATATATAAAGGAAAATTTTAAATTTATTTAAAGAATAAAAGCAAAATTTTTATAATATGTAATTTAGGAAATGTAAGTATCGTATGAATTTTAATTTTGTAATTAAAATGAATAAACAATTATGATTTGACCCCATCCGGCTGAGTGTGGTGTGGTCCCCAACTCGCAACGCAGCTATCTTTGAAGCTTAGGCTTAGTCCGTTCCGTCCAAAACCAAAACAATGACTGTATCTTTCCGAAACTGCCCTCAATAGCAAGCTTGTAAGAAAAATTCAGAATGGGTAATAAGGTAAAAAAACAGAAGAAGTCGGCGACTGTCCAGCTGTGGAGGACGACCCATGTCAAATGTTGATCAAGTTTAGGGATTAGTTAAGCATATCCAGGCCTTGACGGACGTAACGAGAGTTGATCACTATCCTCATTCCGTCTCTATCACGTCAAAATTAGGCCAAAATCAAACATACAAAACGCCATTTTGAAAATGATTATCCTCGTCAGCCATTTTGCTAAATTGTTGTTAAAGTGACAGAAACAACGATGTTTAATTATATTTTCATTTAATTGCACATTATTAAATTTTACGTCATCTTTGAGGTAAGACTCGTGCGGCGCACGCGATGAAAGTACACAGAGCCACACGTGTCGGAGAAAGATATTTGGGTATACGTGCGCCCACTAAAAGAAAAGAGAGAAACGGCCAAAGTACTTATATATATATATATAAATTAGTATTTTAAGAAATTAAAAAAGTTGAATAATTTTAAAAGGAAAAGAGGGAGAAGAAGAGGAGTACACATGGGGGAATATCCGTCTGTGCCGGCTTTTGCTTCCACCGGAAACGTAATATAATGTGATGCTAATGGTCATGATGATGAAAAGAATGGCTAGAGTAGGCTTTTTTATTTATTTTTAAAAAAAGCCATTTAAGAAAATGACAAATTGCATGTACCATTATGAATTAAATCGTACTACGAGTCCAGGATTCGAACTCGCGACGTGGGAAGATGAGATTCCGGCGTGCAATAACCAACTATTATAATAATAATAATAACAATACCAATCTTCTTCCTCGCTTCAAGAACCGAGGTGAGGCTTCCCTCTACCAATCAGTTCCCACCACGTGTTAATCACTTATATAAAGACGTGTGATCATGTGAAGCATTATTGGACGCTGAGAAAGGCATTGAATGAGTAATTGCAACTCTCTTCCCTTATCTCTATGTGTAGAATTTGAAATAGGCCCTTGACTTAGACTTGGTACAAATTGTATGTAGACGAAACGTATGGCTACATAAGGTATTTATTGCAGTGTATAAAACAAAATTCTCGACGTAGGCTTGATAGAAAGAGCCATGATATTGCCTAACACGCAATCTAAGATAAACCCATTTGGTGATTGTACATATAACCTAAGAGAACATATCTTAACCCAACTTTTTGTCATGAAGAAAAAGAAATGATTAGTGATTAGTGACTAATACCGAAATGGGTCTATTTGTTTTGTTTTAAATAGATGTTAACTACTAATGTGCTGGAAGATTATGGTGTAGTATGCTGTTTTAGAATGAAAATTTTGGTGAAGGATGGGGGCTACCATGTGACATGTATGGCTATTTACATGACATAGATCGCTTGTTTTGTTTAGGTTTTATCTGGGAAGGGGCCATTTTCAGCATGGTGAAGTGGGTCTCTCACGCACCAAGTTTAACTACATGGAACAAATCAATGAATAATAATCTCTCTAACTTGTAAGCGAAAGAACATAAAAAGGAAAGGGAAAGCTCCATTTGGAACTTAGCAATCTCATCATAAATCATGCAAATCTATTGAGTTTAAACGTGTCAGCCTCTCAATTACGCATCGCATGCCTTATAAACCAATCATGCAAACATACGTACATGTGTAAAACTAAACTTTCTACGCAAGTGAGTGAGCGCATACTTTTGAGAGGTGGATAACAAATATTAGAGAGGCTTACGTGTATTACTTTCTTTTAATCATAATATCGCAACTTTGTTAATAATACGAGACATGTTCACTTTATATTAATAAAGAACTTGGTTTATGTAAAATATGGTAATGCTAAAGAGATGGGTTAGCTGACAACAAAAATACAAAGCTAATGTTTCAAACGTAGAAAAGGAGATAGAGCTCTTCTAAAATGGGATGCGTCTTAGACTCTTAGCAGAAAGGCAAGTCAATGATAAACACAAAAAGCCAAGAGCTAAGGTCATCAAAAGAGAGCCTTATCGCCAGTCCCATTTTTCACAAGGAAAAAAAAGAACAATCGTTGTCTTCCAAGGAAAATTGTGTTAGGCAAACGTCACATTCTCAATCTCTTCCTAAGAAAAATTATAATTGATATGTACAAAACTTAATCCCCTACTCGTAGAGAAGTAGATTATAGTTACTTTACGTCTTATTCATACATGATAAAGAAGGGAACAAGAAATCCGTGAATTTCGCCTAACCAAAGCAAAGTCCACTTTGATAAGGGGATGGAAGAAAAAAGAGGACCCCATGAAATTTATGTGCTCATTTCAGCTACCTCCCACATTAATTTCAATTACTTACATACTAAAAGATATACACAAAACCTCATTTATGTAAAGGCGGGAATTTGTACATGGATATGTATGTATATGAAATAAAAGCATCTTTGATTTCTTAGCTTAGGCAAGTTTTTGCCTTGCTCTCTTTCGTTCTTCCCTAACCCTTGCTTAGCTTTCACTTCTACAAAAGCCAAAGATTACATGCTTTGCTTCCTGCCAATGAAATGACTTGGTGACCTTGGTCTATCAAAATTTTCTTAATTTACGAGACTTCAATTGGTGTGTATTAATATGTTATTGAAGGGTGAGATATGACTTATAAGAGAAAGCAACTAGACTTTGGTTTGTAGTCCATTACGGAATAATCATTCACTTCTATCAATTATGGCATGTTCATATAATTGGAAGAGGTAGAATATTTTAGATGCATATCAAAAGGAGAAAGGCATAGAATAAAAGAAGAAAAGGGGAATTAAGAATCTTTTAGGTTTGTATCACCATTTTGTATTTGGTCGTAGTCCTTCTCTTTGGGGGGGAAGGTCAGGGGTGAATTGTATTCTTCCTTATTGGGAATATTGCATGTTCATCTCTGCAATTTGTCAACCAAATTCTACTGATTTTATTAAAGCTTTGGGACACGTGGAGACATCTCAAGCATATAGGCTTAATTGGCCTAGCCGTGAGTGGGCAACCTTTAATTTTTTTTCCTTCCGGATTTGATGTGTCACTGAAACATAATTAGACTGGATTCCGAGAAAAAACATTCATCATAATCAGAGAGGAGAGAGAGAGTACAGGTCTATTATCAATATCAACCTGAAATTGGCCATCGAGGTCTTTAGTTGATGGTCATGATTTTGCACTTCCATGACAGCTCATGTTGGTGCAACTACTTCCATAATTATATCATATTAAATTTTCTTCCCATCCCATTCCCATCCTCAACCTAAGCCTTAACTATCCCATTCCCACGTTATTGTTCCTTTTTCTCATTTTCTCTCTCAAAGCTTTTTCATTCACACGGTTTGTTTGTTATAGCATTTTCCTCAGCGTACACACAAGCTCCTATTTCCATGTGTAGCATGTCTTATGCAAAAACAAGTTCCTGGTGGTTGGTAATGTTGCCAATCATGTTGGATTTCTATATATTTTCTGTTTGTTTCTCTTATTTATCAAAATGTTTCTGTGACGCTGCAACCATCCTAAACCTGGCCAACTTGCTTCATCTCCACGACGAGAATCACATTTCTTTGCAAAACCAGATACTTCTCTTCGAGTTGTAGGACTAGGAACAGTATAGACACTTGCGTTTGTTACAGTGTTAGCTTAACTGTTTTATATAAAGCAAACATGTCGATAATACTGTTCTAATGATGTGTATTAAGAATTTGCGAAGTCGGAAAAGCATCTATTTTAGGCTTTAAGTACGGTAATAATTGTGCGCCGTAAGTTTTATGGCTTGGTGGGTGATTTGTTCACACGTAAAAAATGACAAGGCTCGTCAAAAGATAAAAGACAGCGTGGGTGTTTATAATCCAAAGTCTGAAGTCAATTTGATTAGATAGGTTAAAGGTCCTTTAGTCCATTGACATGTTCGAATAACTCTCTTTTTCTAAACCAATGTGCCTCTTGTTCTTGTCATCATTTGCTGTAGATAATAAGAAATTTTGCCTCTAACTAAACCACCTTTCTTTGTAAGTTTCCATCTATAATCATTACAGGCCATTCACAGGTTTTCCATGTCTGATAGTACACCACGTCTGTCCAAATTAATTTGTTTTGATCATGTTATATAATGCGAACAGTTAAAAGTATGTTGCAGACCAAGCTCAAAACAATACCTGTTGATGGACCAAGAACCTGAGAATTCGCAATAGAACTGTTAGGCTTCGTCATAAATTTGGAGGATATGAATGTGTAGACATATATCCTTTTTGCATTGTTAGACCTCGAGCTAGAGGAGAAGAACTAAGAATCAGGCTCTGGTGCAGGTTCAGGTTCCTCATATTATGAAAGGACCAGCAAGAGATATGGGGTGAAAGTTGGCACCCTGTTGTGTAAGTAAACGAGAGCCGCTCCATTTCATTGGAATAATATATACTAACATATAACTTCCATCATCTTGATCCCAAATCTTTAATTGTACAGGGTTTATTAGATGTCTCTTCCAAAGCCTTAATTGAGTAGCAAAATGCTGTAATTCATGGAACTAGCAAGTTTTGGTGTGAGAGAATCTGAACCCACTTGGAAAGTGACAATGGAGTCATACGTGTAAAGGATATGAATATGGGGAAGAGGCCCTCCTTTGGGACTGGAATTTAGAGACGCACTTATGCTTTGGATTTGGATGAATTGTGTTGTTGAGGGCTAGGTTTTGAATAGCTAAATTGAGAATATTGTCCTTAGGTCTACTTTAGTATAGGATTCATGAAACGATAGATAGATATGGATGTCTAATTATTAAGGTACATGCACTAGTTCTTGCTAAGCTTCTCTTGCCAAATCAACTTTTTTAAAGTCGGATCGAAAATTAAACCGACAAAACAAAAGTTTGAAGATATAAAAAATTCAATCGGTATTAGATCGTTGTAAATTCAGTTAAGGATTGAATAAAATTAAATTAGTGAAAAAGTCATAAAAATTTAAAGATCAATTGAAAAAATTGACTATTAAATAAAAATTAATCAATTTATTTTAATTTATAAAACTTATTAATTTATAAAAATTGACCGATTAATTAATAAATTGATATATTTTTACTAACAAAAATTATTAAACTAAATTTACCCGGTTTAAAATTTTTATTTTGGCATCATAGGTTTGACTTTTGAAACATGATTACTACCATCCCATTATGAGAACAGTAAAATTTCATGTATGTGAATGCCCAACTCCAAGCGTGTTCAATCACACAACAAGCATTCCTAACCAAAAGTTTGATTTTTAAGTGCAAAATGTGTCATCTTTCTAATTCACAGACAACCAAACCCTAAATGTTGAGGTAGATTTCAGTTTCCGAGAGTAGTGATAAATTATCCATCAATCTTTTCGGAGGAGATTCAATTACTAGACAAAATCTCCAAACCCTTCTTGTATTACAAGTTGCAGATTCGAATTTACTAAAATTTCAAACCACTATCAATTAGAGGTTTTAATTAGTTATCAGTAATTAAAATTGAGTAATTCATTTTTGAATTACTAATTTTTTAAGTATATGTTCATTCCTAAATTATTATGTGAATCAATATTTTATTTATAATATAATTAAAAAAATAAAGATTAGGAAATACCCATTATCAAAAAAAGGCAAAGAAAAAGATAAAATTGATCGTGTAGTTAATATTTTAAAAATTGGATCGGAAATTAAATTAGTAAGATAATATATTTAAGGTTTAAAACATTTAATTAGTATTAGAATGTTATATAATTGACTAAAGATTAAATAAAAGTAGAGAATTGAAATATAATTGAAAGAGATTGTTAAATAAATACTAATCAATTTATTTTAGTTTATCAAAGTTTATTAATTTATAAAAATTGACTGATTAATTAATAAATTGATAATATTTAAACAATAAAAATTATTAAAATAAATTAAACAGAAAATTAAAAAATAGAATATAATGAAATAAGAATTTCGAAGTTCTAATAAATTAATGGGCTAAAGGATACAAATAGTAAAAAATACTATAGATAATGTTTGGGCCTCCGAAAAAGTAAGAGTTACGTTCAGTCCATTGGGTGTTGACCAAGCCTAGTCCAGTTTCGAAAGAGAGCATTTGGATTCTCCGGGACGTTGATCGAAGCCGTAATATTTTAAGAAGTTAATGTTTCTTGCTTATTATATGAATATTATGCTAAGGGGTGATCGTTGACGCTGTTAATTTGTTTAAGATGTTGATGGCATTGTTGGTTTGGTTGTTAATGGCGTTTGCTAGTACTGTTGTTGTTGGTTCTTCGTCTAATGATCCCGAGCTCGGCTCTGCTCGTGTTGTTTTCCAGGTTTGATTCTCTTCAACAACTATTTTCTTATGCTTGCAAAATTGGTTCTTTTGCTTTTGTTATTGGTACGACAATGTTGATTTTCTTTTTTCTTCAGACGAATTATGGTGACATTGAGTTTGGATTCTTTCCTTCTGTGGCACCCAAAACCGTGGAACATATCTACAAGCTGGTTCGGCTTGGATGCTATAACACCAATCATTTCTTTCGGGTGTTTCTCTTACTAGGAACTCATTTGAATATATGGTTGTTGTTCTTTGATGGGTTTTTTTGTTCTAGTTTGGTATGAATTGTGGGTTTAGGTGGGATTTGATGTTTGTTTCAGGTGGATAAGGGTTTTGTTGCCCAAGTGGCGGACGTGGTCGGTGGACGATCGGCTCCGATGAACGAAGAGCAAAGAAAGGAAGCTGTAAAGACTGTGGTTGGTGAATTCAGTCATGTGAAACATGTTAGAGGGATTCTTTCCATGGGAAGGTATTTTCCTTCCCTTAATTCACTTTTCGGATTTCTTTGTCTTTTGAGGTTGTTTGCTGGTATTTTACATGAATTGCTAAATCTTGCTATTGTTTTAGAGTTTTAAAGCTTTTTGCTAGCAATTTTCTTTTTTTTTTGGGGGGGGGGGGGTTGGTTTATGATCAAGTATAGGGGAATCCTACCCATAGACTAGGCTAAGTCCATAAGTGTAGCAAACATATTACATGTGTTTCAAGTGAGGCAAAGCAACTGCTGTGAAAAATGTTGAAGCTGCAACATTGTGAAACATACTTGGGGTATGATGCGGAGTGTAGATATTCAGTTGACATTGATGGGTGATAAAGAAATGTGGGTGGTTTTAAGCATCTAGCTGCACGGACTGGTTCAAATACTTCTTGAGGCGCAACAGTATACAAAGACTCATATAGGAACTGGATGAAGGGAATGAATTAGCCCATTTATTTTCTAAAGCTTTGCACTAAATATAATTATTGTACTGTTCTCTCACTGAGCACGATTTGTTGTGTTGATGGTATGTCTTCTTTGATATAGATATGAGGATCCAAACAGCGCGCAATCTTCATTCTCAATGCTTCTAGGGAATGCCCCACATCTTGATGGCAAGGTATGGTAAGGGCCAGATTTTTTAGGATAAATTTTGGAATCTCAATCTGACAATGAACAGGTTCTCTCCAGTATGCAATATTTGGCAGAGTTACTAAAGGTGATGACACATTGTCTAAACTTGAGCAACTTCCTACTCGTCAGGAGGGAATATTTGTAATGGTATAGTTCTGATTCACTTTTAAAATACTGTTGTTGGTAATGATATGGAATGTGGATATCTGGAGATAGGATTTTACCTCTTGAATGAATGAACTGTGGCTTGAAAATTGCACGAAATAACTTTCTGTTATCCGAACAGATTCACATATATTGCAAGTTCTCACGTCATATAGACAAATTTTTTAGCAAATTTTTTTGTAGATCTTAAATTGTTAATAGAAATTGTTGTTGGTAGTCTTTAGTAGTTGAAGTTGTATCAGGAAGTTTATTGCAGTTACAAAAGTTGGTTATTTTTCGTGTCTAGGAAGCACCATTTGTATTGTCGTTGCCTCGCAGAGATGAGCTAATAATCTTCACTTTTCTTGTTTCAGCCCACTGAGCGCATCTCAATCTTGTCATCATATTATTATGGTATGTTTCAATTTAATTAACTTTATTTTGGTGAGTTGATCATTGTTGCTATTAAAATGAATTTTGTTTTGCATTACTGTGTGAGTTAACTTGAACACAGTTTAAAAATTTAATCGCAAGGTACCTCCTAGTTGGAAAATAGGTCTTGCATTCATGACTATCAAGTTATGCAACTGCTATTCCAAATCTGATAATGGTAGCTTTGCTGAACCCAGAACTGGTTTACGTAGCTGAGACTAATTTTAGCAGAATTTGAGGTATATCTATGGACACAGCTAATCAAGAGCTATTTACCTCTGGGTCTTTCATGTGTTCTGGAAAATACTAGATAACCAAGCTATTGAGTTGATATAAACTATTTTGATACTTCGCATGTCACAAGTGTTGGCAGCGTCACTAATGGAACCAATTGGTTCAGATAATATCTTGGTTAAACATTATCCATGTTGTCCAAGGACTCTATCCTTGATGTGTTTTGCATGACAAATAAAAAATATGAAACAAAATGATCAGAGAGATTGAAATCGACTGAGAAGAAAAACCTGTAGGAATGAAACGAAGAACAGAGAAATGTGAACTTTGTAATTGTCTTGGATTCTTACCTTCATAACGATGAGTAAAAGTAGATCAAAATGATAAACAGACCTTGTCAGAACATTTTTTGTTTCGTCCAAAATGGACTAAGGTTGGTTCATAAACTGACTTGCTGCTCTGAAAATTTGAAGTTTAACAGGAGATCAACTAACTAATCACCGTGCAATTGAGAAATGTAAGAGATAATACTATTAAAATTCCCTCCTCTCTACTCAACCGCTCATATTCCTTTCATACCTGTAATGCGTTTTCTTGATCCAAATTTTTATGTTAGTTAATGCAATAAGCTTTCTTTACACAAAACTCAAACTCTCTTTTAGATACTGAGATGGAGAGGTGTGAAGAGGAGAGATCATTATTGAAGAGAAGATTGGTTGCATCTGCTGTTGAAATTGAAAGACAGGTACTTTAATTCTTTATTGATCTTAGAGTGGAATAGGCTCTACTCAGATAATTATGGTTCAACACTGGTTCAATTTACAGAGGATGAAGTGCTTACCCTGATTTGGTTGGAAAAACTGGCCAAGAAAGGAATTCTACCTGTGCTATTTCTTTGGAAACATGAAACTGTATGGAATCGTGAGCTGGGCAGATATCATCAACTAAACGGGATCTCATTATTTCATTAGGTTAGGGTTGATGTGCCAACATAAATATTGACTTGTATAATGTTCTGTCCTGAGTGCCAAAAATTTTATCATGTACACAGGATGAATCTGTGCTTCCAGGCACTGGACTCGTGTAATTTTGACTTGTTCAATACATTCAATGCCCTGAATTTCTTCATGAACAAGGGATTAATTTTCGCTGCTCTGTTCCACCTGATGCATGATAATGGTAGCAAGAGTAACTTTTAGTATTAGCCATTTTACGTTTTGAACGAAATGGAGAAGACTTGAGTTACGACTGGAAGTCTCGAACAGGGTCAGGTGGGACGCATGCTATTCGGGAGAACCAGAATCAGATCATTGAATCAAATGTAAGGATGGTAATGAGACGAGGCGTTTGCGACCTGAGCCCAGGTTAAAGTTTTTTAGATGTCAAACTGCACTCAAGTTGAGGCCTGATCGATGTATTTCGCCGAGCTTAAAGTCTGATCAAATTGCATTAATAACCAAATGAACAAATGAACATAGATGCACCGCTACGTCAACCATGATTCATTGTCTGTAATTCAATCTGTTGCAGCTAGATCTAATTTTAGCATCCACTAGTGTTCACTTGTATTCTCAACTTTCCCAAAGGATACAGTACAAGATAAAAACAACAACACCGCACCTAAAATAGGGAACAAATCTTGTGTTCTCAATAATCTGTTCATAATATATCTTAACCATTCAATTTATTGCATTGGATGGTTGAGATCTTATATGTACATGGAGGAATTTATTGCATTGGATGGTTGAGATCTTATATGTACATGGAGGAATTGGATGGTAGGAATAGAAGATCTTGTTCCATAAAATAGGAGAACAGATCTTCTGTTCTCAATAATCTGTTCCCAATATATTTTAACCATTCAATTTATTGTACTGGATGGTTGAGATCTTACAGGTACATGGAGGAATTGGATAGCGGGAACTGAAGATATTGTTCCGTAAAATAGGTATCAGAATAATCATGAAAACAATTAGAATTTTCATGAATCAAAACAAGTAATTTAACACAAGTATACCTCTGGAATTAAAAATAAAAATAACCAGCCCCATGCTTGATTGAAGAATACTTTTATCCAAATCAACATCCACAAAATCATAAGTCATTATAAGGATTGAATCACTTAAGAGCTGTCAACAGACAAATTATAAATATACTAAAAAGAAAAGATGAACCCACGAGGGCTATGGTTGAGCGGCACGGGTTCCTCAATTCTTAACTAAGGTCTTGAGTTCGAATCTTGAGAATGGAGTTGCTTTACAAACTCGTGAGGGAGAGCTTTGTTGCCCAAAAGGGTCCTACTTACTTGAATCTGGACTAGTCGGTTGCTGACGCTAGATACTGGGTGGTTTAATAAAAAAAAAAGAAAGATGAAAAAATAAAAGACTAAGACAAATATATATGATAATTTGCAACATAAAAATTAGTTAATGATTTCAACAATAGAAGAAAATGGCTTAACTAATCATTATAGGCAGAATTGTCAATATAGTTCATATCGTTTCATCTATTTATAAAAAAATTATTATGTAAACTATACTCAATTATTTAACAATTTTATTAAAATGGATGCGTGATGATTAACAAATAGCTATATTTTTATCATTGGATATTTATTCAAAAAAACTTTCAGTTACATGAATGGTTTCTACTGTATTCACATTTTCTATATGTGTTACAATACAAACAAGAAATATAAGATAATATAAGAGATGATTATTAAAATTATAAAAATAAAAATTAACATATTATAAAGTGTAGAGTTTACCTTAAAATTTTCAATATCTAACCATCTTCATATACACATAAAGGCTTCCACAGTTTTAAGATAAAGTCAACTATCATGGAGACTCACTATTTGACCACCAATATTAAAAGTAGACTTCAAAACAACTGAATATAATATAATTGCAAATAAGTTTTGTACAATTGCTTGTATAATAAGATATTAAGCTCCATTTTACTTCCACTACAATCCTATATCAAAATAATCCTCAATTGTAATCATGATATCTTCTTTCAAATTATTATCTAACTCTATCTTACTATAAGAAATCTTAACATTTTTTTCTTTATGAATTCCTTAAAATGAAGACTCGAACTTTCAAA
This sequence comes from Erythroxylum suave, assembly GCA_027563595.1. Lineage (NCBI taxonomy): Eukaryota > Viridiplantae > Streptophyta > Magnoliopsida > Malpighiales > Erythroxylaceae > Erythroxylum > Erythroxylum suave. Next base: position 2,388,493 of record JAOSBN010000001.1, read on the forward strand.
CTTTTCTTGATGATGATGTTTCATTAAAAAATGAAGCTAATATTGAATTAATGAGATCAAACTCTTTGCCCATTTTTAGTTAATAATCATTAAACAAATCATACCGAAAATGATTAATGATATTGATATATGTTCAGTTTGATCACCATACAATTTCTAATAAAAATACAATTTCCCTCCATCTTGTACCTCAAATCCAACACGAAAATAAATATCACATTTTTACTAATCTTATGCAAATAACTGTCAAATTTTCTCATCATCTGCTTCGCTATTGTCTGAGTTATCTTATTTAAATCAAAGATCCTCTTAGATAATGTTGGTTCAATCTTGCACATAGTAGTAAAATAAATGTGTGAAGTTAGATATTTTATTTTAGCGAACAACTCAATAATAATATAAAATACATCAAACTTCTCACAAATTACTTTTGCTAACTCCTATTACTCTTTTGTCACCAAAAAAATATACTCAGAATTTTGCTATCTCAACTTGATAAATGCCCAGTATACTTAATTGCCAACTCTAGTATCTTGAATGTAGAATTTTGTTTCGTTGGACAATTAAGAAAAAAACTTCTTAGTGCATGAAATGCATAGTTATTTTAAAGTTTTTTTTTCCAAAGTTTTCAACTAATTTAGGAGGTGCATGCTAATATACTATGCTATCTCACATTGTTCTAACTCTTCTTTGATTATCCAATAAGCTATCATTCACTACCAAATTTAGTATATATGCAAAATAATGTATATGGAAGAATCAGCAAGCACCCAACTTAGCCTTGACTTTATCAACCATAACATCATTTGTAGTATAATTATCCAACATTATGGTCGAGAGTCTTGTGTTGATGGTCCAGTCCATCAAATAATCGAATAATACAATTGTTAAGCTCTTATTTATATGAGGTGTTGGAACATAAATAAATCTTTCATTTTAAAATATAATTGAATATCAATTATAACATAATCAAATGATAAAAGATAACTCTATTAAAGAATATTATTTAACTCAAGATTCGACTATATGAATTCCAATTGTTTTTAACTCAAGATTCGACTATATGAATTCCAATTGTTTTTAATGTAATGCATTGTCATCTTCATAGAATATTTCTTTTGTAACCTATCCATTATTTACTAACAACATTTTTAATGTCAAATTCTTCAATTCTTTATAAATCTTGAAGATGTCTTTCTTGATGGTATTACTAGTTAGTATCCTAAAAATGAACTAAAGTGAGGTAGCAAATAACTTAAAATCTTGATTATTAATAATCGATAATGGATAAACATTCTTATTGATCATCTTAATAAGAAAATATTTTGATCTCTCACAATCATAAGCCATAGTAGCCATTTCATTTCTTAGATTAAAGGTCAAAAAAGTTTGATGGTCTAATATCATCTTTTTTTATTGCAGGGGTTCATATGTATTTTCAAATGAAACATTTTCCCTTTTGAACCTACATTCAAAATCTTATAGCAATATTTACACTCTAGCTTTTCAACTCTATCACTTGATTTGGTCTTCTTGAAATGATTTCAAGCATTACTTTTTATTTTCAAAGAGGTAGTTCCTTGTGTTTGAATTATTTCATCATTTGATATATGATATCTTATCAGATTAGAACTCTCTATTGTATTAGATTGTGTTGTTGAAATATAAACTTCATCCATAAGAATAAATTTTGAACAAGATAATCATAAAACCTTTTGACATAATTTACGTAATACCAAAAGTAGTTATGACATAGGCTATAAACATTTAGTGAAGTTCCAAAGTTTTCATAAATGGAGTTCTAAACATAAAAATGCAGTCTAATGAAAGAAATATACCTAGTGTTTGATATTTACAACAAATCATCAGTGTTGGATAGTTTTGGGGCGTTAAGCGAAAGAAGAAACAACTAGAAAGTTGAGAAATATTGAAAAACCATAGGTGATAGTAGTTTTGCAAACTTTTAGACTTTATCGTGGTTGTCACTGGCACAAACAAAAACAAAACCAATCAAAAGCAAAATAATAAATGACACCAGAAATTTGGTAACGTAATTCGACACTCTTTGCCTACGTCTGCAGGGCCCTCACCTAGTTTAATCACTTTCAACAAAGTACAATAGATTTACCCAAGGCTTTACTGAGCCGACATCACTCAACCCTTGACACTATCTATCATCCTTACTTCTTGTGAAAGATTTTCACATCCAATAATACGATCAACTCGTGTTAACCTTGTTAGAGGATTTTTCTCTACTACTCTTAATGAAAGACAATTAATAAAATAATTAACGAACAACTCAAGTGATTAAAATAACTAGAAACAAAAA
>JAOSBN010000001.1:2390921-2408535 GCA_027563595.1 Erythroxylum suave
CTACTACTCTTAATGAAAGACAATTAATAAAATAATTAACGAACAACTCAAGTGATTAAAATAACTAGAAACAAAAACGAAAACACTTGAGACAAAAGAAAAGAAAAATTTTCTGAAAAGTTAAGCTCCATTGAAATAAATTTGGAAGTCATCACAACAACAATGATAAAGCAATCCACCCAAGAGCCACTCCACAAATCTTTCTTAATTCAGCCTCCAACAAATTAAATGGATATCACGCACATCACACGAAGCAATCATGCACAAGACATCAGTCGTAAGTCTTCAACCATAAAACACTCCCTTGTGTATTTCCAGAAATCACTTCAATTCATAATTAAACTTGTGGCAACACTTTCCGGCCATAACACCCATGCACTTGATTCACTTTTTCAATGATAAAGACATATACGAATCTCACATAGTGAAGACCCATACTACTCACATATACATTAATCACACTCCCTTCACACCACCAATTAGCCGTATATATATTTTTCTCACTCAAAATCAATTCACCATTAATACCCTACATAACATCAACTGCTACAAATCCGTAAGACCACTTAATAGAATTTCCAGCAATATCCTTGTGCAATCCTTCACCAAATCAACTCCTATTCAAGATAGAATTCTGTTCTATCTATAACATTATCCAACTGGTATTTGAACTTAAGATGACAAAAAATGCCAATTTAAAAATATGCCAAAATAAAAATAAAATAGATATATTTAACATATATATAACAATCTCCCCCTTTTTAGCATATTTGTCACAAATCTGAAACTCCCCCTAAATCACATAATTGGGCATATAAGTATCAAATTCACAATTCATATGGACTCCTTCTTAATCCAACATCAAGTTCCAAAGAACATTTATAGAAACAATAATCTAATCATCCAAATTTCTCCCCTTTGGGACAAAAGATGCCAAAATGCAAGACTAATAGTCATGAAAGTATCTTAAAATCTCTCTTTGAATTGAACAATCACCAAAAACAATTTGATGTCTCTCCCTTGGAACAAAAGTGTCAAAACGAAGAATGCCTTCAACATAATCAATCACAACAAATAAAGAAACATATAAATCAGTATTAGGTGCAACGGAAGAATCATATGCATGCCAAGATGACAATTTACCACTATTCAAAACATCTAGAGATATGCTCGAAAGAGAAAGAGATACCCGAGAGAGAGACCCATACTGATGAGAAAGCTGAAGAGCCTTCGGTGGAGCCAAATAGAAGTCATAATGCAAACTTATAAAAAGATGAGATGACAATGGCAATGTAACAATTGAAGAAGAACTAAAGAAAAACATTTTTTTTTACTTTTCTTTTCTTTTTTTAATAAATAACAACAAACTATACTTTGAAAATGTAAAACGCAGTCTCGGTGCTCCTCGCAGAAATTCAAACCTGGGATTATTTCTCATCACATTATCTCGGTCATCAACTGTCTAATTGATTTCTTCATTTGAAGTAACTGACTTATCCTCAGTTTGAACAGTTGCTTTAAAAGCAGTAACTAACTGTGAATCTGGACACTTTCTTGTTTTTCGTTCACTCCATCTTTGTACTTATCCTTAACCCTTTCTAACCCAAGTGGATTTCGGTATTGAAGGTTGATTCTGAAATTTATATGAAACATATAGGGTCCTTCGGCTTTGGCTTCTTTGAAACAACATCTGCAGTAAATTGAGCATTTTGGCCTTATGTTCTTGACAACTCCGCAAAAATGACATGTGGGAACAAATCTTCGATTCTTCCTCAATGTTTCTTCTTGGACATATATGGGTATATCAATTTTCTCATCATTCACCTTGGAGCACTCACCTTTATAGCCAATGCCTTGAAAATCCCCTTTAACCTTACCGATTTTTATTAACTTTTCTAGTTTTTCTGTGTCTCCATTTAACATTTTCAATCCCTTTTCGGTACTTAGTAATTTCATTCTAACTTCACTAAGCTCATCTAATGCCAACTTCAAATTCTTTTCTAACCCTTGGATAGTGTTCTTCATAGAGAGATTTTCTTCTTTCAATCTTTCATTCTTTCTACACGTATTCACCCATTTTTCATACATAGCTTTGTAAGCCTCGTAAATATTCTCCTTTCTATCATCTAGGCTACTTTCATCACTGTCATAATCTGATATTGGGTCTTGAGCTGAGTTGTTTGCATTTTTCTGGAAAATTTTCGTTTTTCCTCCTTTTACGTCTTCAGTTACTTTCTTTTCAGTTACTGTTAAGCAAGTAACTGGACTTTTGCTATGTAAAGCAACTAATGTAGTACCATTAGCAATTTCTTCTTCACTACCATACTCATTTCCGGATTTATTCTCACTCTAAGTGCTTCTATAAGATTTCCCTTTTCTCTTCTTCAAAGTGTTAGAATATTTGGCTTGAAGGTGCCCGATGCATTGACATTCATGACATTGGATTCTCTTCATCTTTCTTTCACCCTTTTGAGCTTTGGCTTGTTGTTTTAAGTTGATACTTGATGAACTCCCACCATGTTGTCTGAATTTGGGTTTGTCCTTTTTCATTCTTTTCAAGCACTTATTAAAATCTCGTGTTGATAGCTTCATATCTTCATTCTCATTCGATTCATCATCTGTATCATTCACACCTTTTCTAGTTTCAACATGTAGTGCTAATCCTTTGCTTCTTCTTGCTTATCCCTTAAAAGAATCATTTTGAAATTTGTAAGAATTCCAATTACCTTCTAGAAAGATAGATAATTAATATTGTGGGCCTCCTTTATTGCTGCAATTTTTTGAATAAATCTTGGAGGCAATGACTCGAAAGATAGATAATTAATGTTATGGGCTTCCTTTATTGCTGCAATTTTAGGAATAAATCTTGGAGGCAATGATCTCAGTGTTTTCTTGACAAGCTTCAGATCAGAATATTTCTTTTCGAGTTAAAGCACCTGATTTGCTACATCTCGCAATCTTTAATGAAAATCTCTAATGGTCTCATTCTCATCCACTTTCAGTTATTCAAACCTCACACCTAACATCTATAATTTTGACGCTATCATTGATTTGGATCCCTCATGAATAGTCTACAAAGCATCCCACGCTTCTTTGGTCGATTCACAGGCCGATATCATTGAAAAATATCTTTCATCAACAGAACTAAAAATTGCATGCATTGTTTGTGAGTTTACAAGTGCACTTTCTTCTTCAGCTCTTATCCATTCAGACGGATCTTTTTGAACTGTCTCTCCTTTGTCATCAGTAATCATTAGATGCGTCCACCTGTATAACAGTGAGTTCCATGCTCTTGTTCCTTGTGCCTGAATAAAGACCTTCATCCGTGATTTATATATAGGATAATTGGAACCGTCCAACAACGGTGGCCTGATAATTGATACTCCTTCTTTTATAGCCATGTTCGCGAAACTAGGATCTACACCAATGTGCTAACAAGTTTTGAAATGGTGACCTGCTCCAATTGAAAAACCGTAAGTGATAGTAGTTTCGCAAACTTTTCGATTTTATCGTGGTCGTCACTGGCATAAGCAAAAAAAATACCAATCAAAAGCAAAATAATAAATGACACAAGAAATTTGGTAACATAGTTTGACACTCCTTGCCTACACCTGTGAGGCCCTCACCTAACTTAATCACTTTCACCGAAGTACAATAGATTTACCCAAAGCTTTACTAAGCCGACACCATTCAACCCTTGACACTATCTCTTAACCTTACTTCCTGTGAAAGATTTTCCCACCCAATAATATGACCGACTCGTGTTAACCTCTTCAGAGGATTTTTCTCTACTACTCTTAATGAAAGACATTTAATAAAATAATTAACGAACAACTCAAATGATTAAAATAACTAGAAGCAAAAACGAAAACACTTGAGACAAAAGAAAAGAACAACTCCTTGAAAAGTTAAGCTCTACTGAAATAAATCTGGAAGTCGTCACAACAACAATGGGAAAGCGATCTAACCAAAAGCCACTCCACAAATCTTTCTTAATTCGGCCTCCAACAAATTAAATGGATATCATGCACATCACACGAAGCAGTCATGCAGAAGACATCAGCCGTAAGTCTTCAACCATAAAACACTCCCTTGTGTATTTCCAGAAAATCACTTCAATTTATAATGAAACTTGTGGCAATACTTTCTGGCTATAACACCCACACACTTGATTCACTTTTTCAATGATAAAGACATATACGAATCTCACATAATGAAGACCCATACTACTCACATATACATTAATCACACTCCCTTCACACCACCAATTAGCCATATATATATTTTTCTTACTCAAAATCAATTCACCATTAATACCCTACACAACATCAATTGCTAAAAATCTGTAAGACCACTTAATAGAATTTCCAGTAATATCCTTGTGCAATCCTTCACCAATTCAACTCCTATTCAAGATAGAATTCTATTCTATCTATAACATTATCCAACTGGTATTTGAACTTAAGATGATAAAAAATATTCTAAAATAAAAATAAAATAGATATATTTAACATATATCTAACAAATATAATTAACATTCATTTTTAAGTTTTTGTCTAGGATAAGAGGTATTAGATGGTTCTTGTGGAGTCAGATTCCTTGGAAGCAGTGACTCTTGTTAATAAGCCTTGTCATACCTTTCACCCTTACTTGACTCTACTTTTAGAGATTAGATCCTTACTTAAGATAAATTGGGGGTGCTCTTTATCTCACGTGTTGAGGGAAGCAAATTACTATGCAGATTTTTTAGCTAGTCAAGGGTCATCTAGCAATCATCGGTGGACCATCTGGGATTCTCTAAGTCCAGGGATGAAGGCATTATTTTGGAATGATCAGCGTTCGATTACTTTCTTAACGCGGTAACTTGTTTTATTTATCCCTTTTAACAACAAAACAACTATTTGATGTAGTTGAACATTTTATATCATTTATTTAGTGTCAATCACTTACTGATATTAACTGCCTAAAAGAAAAGTGTATCACTAAAAAAATAAACCTATACCATTAATGCTTGGTTAGTAAAAACTTGAAAGTAGGATCATTCCTCTACATCAAAATCAATAACCTTGGTCATGGAAGATCTACTTCCATGCTTTAATATGTCTAGATGCATAAATCAAAAAGTACTTAATTCCACAAAAAGTGAACAATTTAGTTCTACAAAAATTGAACAAAATCAATGTCTCATCAAATTTTAGACCACCCAAACAAGAGAAGTTGGACGAATAGATTGACAATACCTTGCATGAAGCTTTATTTTTTTTTAAACGGAGAAACTCATAGTCACTATTATTTAGATGCGCATTGGGCAAACCGTTGGATTGATGCAATAACTTGCAAATCACGTCAACTAGGTACTTCGTACTAGGCAACTCCTGTATGATAGGCTCGATCGAGAGAGTGTAGGTAAGCTTCTGTTAAGAAAAAAGACCATGAATTACCATTCTCATCAAATAATATATTAAAAATATAGCATTCCCATTATATTACGTCTCAGGAAAATCATCGAACAAATCCAAAAGTTGATACTCAAGAACACAAATAGTTTCTCAGCTAATCATTTTTGGACTCACTTTACAAGGATATAACAATCAAAAAATTTAAAAAAAAAACTATGATACCTACCTCAATAACATATATTACTAGTTTCTGACAACTAAAGTTCAAAAACTTATTAAGAATCATAACATTAACATAAGAAAACTTTCAATCCATGATGAATGAATGAGTAACGATGGAACCTCAAAATGAATTAAGTTTTGTTCAGTACCAAATTCTCAGTATCACGATAAATAAGCAATCAACCCATCCCATCAGAAGACCAACATGAGCAGCAAAATGCTGCAAACTAGCCAATGCATTAAACATCCAGAGCGTAACATGACAGTAGCAAAAATGCTGATATTTGTTGGATAAATAGTTGAGAATAATAACAATAATAATAAAAATTAGATGTACATCCTCTTCTACGATTAAAGAGCCATATGAATCATTTATCAGTGAAAGCATATAAAGTTTAACGTTTTACCAATTGCAAGAAACAACAAAATCAAAAGTCTATTTTTCTGCTTTGCTACTTCACTAGGACACGACGAGACAACAACTTCGCTAAGGCTGAGTTAGCTGCTAGTGATTGAAACGCATCACTGGATAGTAGTGCCTGTATATGAATATTGACAAAATAATTTTGTTTTGTTTTAAGCAAGAAACTCAGGTTTCAAGTCGGCTTGGATAGTAGTGCCTGAGTCCAAGCTCGATATAAAACTTAAATTTTATTTAAAAAGTCCAATTTGATTCGAGATTTGTTCAATTCACTTAATTTCAAATTAAATTAAATTATGCTAAATCTGTTTTCGTGCTTATATAAATGATTGATCTTTGGCGTTCGGGCCCCATGCCAATAAAGTCTCAATAATCACATGTATGAACCGGTGGTGTTAGCTGTCCTTTGTAGACAAGAATTGTAAATACTTTTGCATTAACTGTTTAGTTGTCTGCTTTATTACTTGCAGCATAATATTAGCACAATCAGAACACATGCTTCCAAATTTCAAAACTTTAGGACATAACATGTGCTGCCTGTTGTGCGTGTAACCAAATGCAAGCTTTCTCTTTGTGTTTCCTTGGTGAATTCTTCAAGGAACTCATCTGAATTCGGGAATAGTTATGTCCACTGAATGTTGAAATTTATCATTCTTAAAGGTTGTTTCGTCTTTATTTTTCAGAATGTATTTGCATGAAAGACAGCAGCTGTCGGGATACGACCACATTGGAGCCCCCTAGTTGAACTCTATGACAGTAGCGTACATCGTTATACAGGAAATTTAGAGGTCACATGTTTATTGTCTTGTTAGGAGGACTAAAACGAGAGCTATGATCACTTGGTCAATAGCATTTACTTGCAGAATTGTTTGGGAATGGAACTGAATGGGACTTCACATACAACTAAAGGAAGTCACATCGTAAGATCGTCGAGCACGAACCTGTCTTTTAGGCTGTTTTGGTCGTCGGATGCACCAATCCCTCTAAAACCTCCTACTTGCTCCGCTGAACGTAGGGGAGCACATCACATGGTATTAATGTTACTGTTAGCCTAAAAAGGTGTTTCAGAGAGTTTCTGTAAGGCTAATATCTGCGGGTCCACAACGAAGCATATAAAAGATAATGGCGGTAACACAACAAAACACAAAAACGTAATTAGTGTCCACATGAAATATTTTGGTGAGTTTATTAGTCTCCACAAGAGTTTATCAGTTTCCACCAAGAAGTTTTGGGTTAGTTTACACAGAATAGAGTGTATTTTTAGTGTTCATAACAAAGTCCAACGCTTTTTGCCATGATGCTAGGGAGATATTGTCCAAGAAAACTAACCAATATCAAGGTAGTACTGTTAGTAGAAACCAAAATGTAACCTACTGATCGTATGCATGCTCCAAATTTCCAAGTACGGTATGCCAATAGAGTGACTATTATTCCCTCAAATTCGAAGTAGAAGTAGAACACAATGTAAGAGAGAGGAAACAGTAGATAGAATGTCTTAATGACTTGTGCTTAGCATTAAATTATCATAAAAATTAGAAATTAAATAATCAGAGTTCAAATTTGTTAGATATATGTTAAATATATCTATTTTATTTTTATTTTGACATATTTTTAAATTGACATCTTTTTATCCGTTTGAATTCAAATACCAGTTGGATAACTCTATAGATAGAATAGAATTCTATCTTATATAGGAGTTGATTTGATGAAGGATTGTTGAAGGATATTGTTGGAAGTTTTATTGTGATTTAAGTTTTTTTTTTATGTGAAAGTATAGGCTGAAGGGGGAAAAAAGCCCATATGCTTTGATTGTGAATTGTGTGGTTCTCTAAAATATACGCATGTGTGGCTTTGAGTTGTGAACCTACGGCTGATGTTTTCTCTTGAGTAGCTTAAGTGATTTGTGAGTTATGCATGTCCCTATCTTGGCAAAAAGGTAAATCAAGTGGTTTGTGGCAATTGTGTGTTGGTATGTTAATTAGGTTTTTGAAGAACATAATGGAGGTTGTTGACATTGCGTAGCTCAGCTATTTCATTGGAAGGATTATTTTTACTTTGTGAAGGCTTCGGCTGAATGCCAATCTAGTGGATTGCATCAACAGTGCATCATACGTGAATTGGATTTTTGAAAAATAGTTGAAGGTGTGTTCATATGTGTGTAAGCCAACTCTTGCGCAAATAGTCCATTATTACTTGGTGAAGGTTTTGGTTGGGAGTTTAATTGATGGGTTGTGCATGATATCTACTTAATTTGTTGGAGGCTGAATTGAGGAAGATTTGTGGAGTGACTCTTGAGTGGATTGCTTTTTCGTTGTTGTTGCGACGACTTCCAAATTTATTTTAGTAGAGCTGAACTCTTAGGGAAGTTGTTCTTCTCTTTTATCTAAAGTGTATTGTTATTCTTTTCTTATTTGATTAATCATTTGAGTTATTTTTATTAATTGTCTTTCATTAACAGTAGTTTTTAAAAAATCCTTTTTCGAGGTTAAAACGAGTCGGTCGTGTTATTGGGTGTGAAAATCTTTCACGGGAAGTGAGGTTGAGAGATAGTGTTAAGGGGTGAGTAGTGTTGGCTCAGTAAAGCCTTGGGTAAATCTATTATACTTCGGTGAAAGTATTAATCTGAGTGATGGCCCTGCAGACGTTGGCAAGAAGTGTCGAATTGCATTACCAAATTTCTGGTGTCACTTATTGTTTCGCTTTTGATTGATTTTGTTTTTGTTTATGTCAGAGACAATAACGATAAAATCGAAAAGTTTGCAAAACTATTTACCCCCTACGATTTTTCAAAACTAATATAAGAACACCTGAGAATGAGAGGAAAAAACAAGAAGTAATAATACACAAAGAGATCGAGAGTTATGGGAGAAAAGGAGTGATAGACACATTACTTTATGTTATAAATGATTACAAAATGATATTTTATGTGGTCATATAGATGAACTATCTGAATAGTCTTTACATATCGATGATAAATTCATAACATTCTACAACAAGGTAGCCTTATAGGTAGGTATTTTTTGGCTAAGTTTTAGAAATTGTAGCTAAAAATAAGTATTTGACAACGATTTTGTAAATCGTTACCAAATGAAAATTTTTACCTAAGGCTTCTAAAAATCGTCACCAAAGGGTTAGCTTTTGGTTATGCTTTAGTAAAATTGTGACAAAAGGGTAAATCTTTTGCGACGCTTTTTTAAAATCGTCGTAATATGGTAAAATTTTGTTCCAAATTGTTGCTGCACATAGATTGCTTTGGTGATGATTTTCAAATACAATATGTATCAATTCTTCTATCTTCTTTGTTCTTTTATTGTACACTCTGAATCATTTATTAGCAGTACTGTAGCCCACGAAAATAACTTCATCTGATCTCATAATTTACTTTGCAAGATTGTCTTTTCCATTGTTTAGCACGAAACACTTGCACCCAAACACTCAAAAGTAAGAAACATTTGCCATGCCTCCTATAAATTTAGTCTTCTAAATTAAGTTAGGTTGATATATCAGAGGATGTCATTCCTGCTTCATCTTCTTCCCAAATTTTGTGATAGATTTATAGAAAGAAATGGTCTTAAATGTTGCATAATTTGATGTGGTTGAGATTAGGGGATCTGGGTTGGGTTTTACAAGGTGTAGGAAGGGGTGAAGAGACTCATAGTAAGGCAATGAGAGGGTGATATATATAGTGTTACAAAGAAAATAACAGAGGACATTGGCATTGCCATTGCTTCATCATCATTCATGCTCCATCTTTCTCTTTAATTCTATGATAAATTTACAGAAGGCAATTGTCTGAAAATGTTGCATAATTTTATATGGCTAAGAATTTGGGTTGGGTGTTACAAGGGTAGGAAGGTGGCGAAAAGAAGAAAGGGCAACTTCTGTGGTGATACGAAGAAGATGATAGAGGAAATCGAGTGAGCCAAGCTCATAAGCCACGAATTTAGGGAAGAGTAATATAATGTGTTAGATATATGTTAAATATATCTATATTTTGGCATATTTTAAAATTGGAATTCTTTTATCAAGTTTGAATTCAAATACCAGTCGAATAACTTTATAGATATAATAAAATTCTATCTTGTATTGGAGTTGATTTGGTGAAGGATTGTTGAAGGGCATTATGGTATTTTTTGGTGAATTAAGGATTTATGTTAATTGACGGCAACAATCCATCGTTGGCTATGTTTTTTTGGGAAACAATTGTTTTGTCTGAAGATGTGTAATCGTCGTAACTCCAGCATGGAAGAGCTTTGAGGTGCATTGTGAAGTTATTGTCCCCATACATTTGTTCATGCCTTTTCTTTTCTAGGTATTTCTTTTTGTTGCACAAAAGGGCTCTTGCCAGTTATTTTGATAAAAATTGGCAAGAGCCCTTTTTATTATGTGTTTTTATTTGAGACGTTGATGTGGAGTGGTTTATGTGGAACTCTTCTCTTGAGTGTGTTTCTTATATGGGTTGAACACTCAAGGGTGTGTGTGTGCAGTAAAGTTAACGTGCGTATGTGTGGGTTAAGGTGTTCATTTTTCAGACTTGTTGATTCGAGGTTGTGCATTTGTTGTGATCAAATACACCGTGGGGTAATTTCTAATTTTTCAGATTCGATGTTCTGGAATTGTGCATGATTTTTTGGTTGCATCATTCTTCGTTGGCCTAACGATTATTAATTGATTTCTTTATGGGCTACATATACTTTGTGTTGGTGTTTATGTGAGTCAGTCCATTGGTGTTGCGACAACTTCCAGATCTATTTCAGTGGAGCAAAACTCATCAGGAAGTCGTTCTTTTCTATCTCTAGTGTATCTAGTTTTCATTCTTTATTCTTTTAATCACTTGAGTTATTTGTTCATTGTTCTTTCGTTAAAAGATGAATTGAGAAAATCCTCTATCGAGGTTAGTACGAGGCGGTTGTACTATTAGGTGTGAAATTCTTTCACGGGAAGTGGGGTTGAGGGATAGTGCCAAGGGTTGAGTGGTGTCGGCTCAGTAAAGCCTTGGGTAAATCTATTATACTTCAGTGGAAGTTATTAATCTGGGTGCGGGCCCCGCAGATGTAGGCAAGGAGTGTCGAATTGCATTAACAAATTTCTGGTGTTTTTATTATTCGTTTTTGCTTGGTTTTATTTTGCTTGTATTAAAGAAGTTTACGAAAGGTTTGCGAAACAGTTAACACTTTTGGTTTTTCATAATGTTTAAAATATAAGAAGAAAGATGACATTTTTCAGTTAAACAGAATAAGACAGGGTTATATTAGACATAGAATTTGAACTCATTTAAGAGACAATTCTTTTGAGAGTTAATAAATGAACATCAATCAACAAATAACACATAATTAAAATTTGCTTTAGCAACAAGGGACAAGTATTATCTTCGAATAACACTCACCATTCTAGGATAGTTACTATTACTCAATGTCATTCAACATTATCACTTAACATTATAGGATAGCTGTTATTATCTTTACTCATCATGCTGCAAAGGATTTAGTCATTATTCATTTATTTGTATGAATTTAGCTAAATAATTTGTGGTCTTAGTGTCTCACATTAATGTAATTATACTTGATCCTGTACTCGGATTGCAATTTTTGTATCTCCTTTTGAGAATAGTAATACATTTTCAATGTGCAATCAAGAACAATTATTTTTGTGTGCGCAGGAACTCAACCTGTTATTGTTACACAATCACTACATCAAAGTTGACATTTGGCTATAAAATCGTAGCTAAAGGTATTAAAATCGTCATTAATACGTAGTGGTGATGATTTACTTTCATCACCTAAAAAATCGTGAAATCCTACAGCTGAAAACTATAGGCGATGTTTTAGGCTATTCGTTGCAAAAAGTTTTTGGCAACTCTTTTCTTTTGTAGGAAAAAAATTCCAAAGAATTTGTCTACGCTTCTCTTTCGTAGCTAAAAACTATTAGCTACATTTCTTATAGTGTAGCCAAAAGTTTTTTAGCTATGTTTCCGAAAATGTAGCTAAAAACTTTAGGCTATATATGCTTTTTGATAACATAGGCTAAGAATTCTTGATTAATGGTCAGGTTGAGGGACTTGGCTAGCATTGGGTTCTGTTTTGAGGAAGAAAGTTGAAGTTCAATCATTCTCTTCAAAGCAGGGAGAGTTCGGACCAAATCCAATATTTGAGATTTCAATCAAAAGAGAAAACGAACTTTAAAGGGGTTAGCTAACTTTCCAGAAATGTAACCAAATGTTTTTAGCTATGTTTTTTAAAACATAAGCAAAAGTTTTTAGCTATGTTTTTGAAAACATAGCGAACTGTTTTTAGCCACATTTTGTAAATTGCAATCAAATTTTTTATCTATGATTTAACGAAATGTTATAACATCTTGGAATAAATTATTTGTTTCATTTTTAATCTATATTATTGTATATAATGTTTCGATATATTTTTATTGTAAATTTATTATAAAAATTATGCAAAAATATTTGATAATTTGAAGCATTATATAACAAATAAAATATCATTAAATCTCAATGCATACAAGATTTTAATTACAACTTTAACAATTCTTATACACAAAACAACTAATACAAAGACTAGTTTACAAATTAAAATACAAATCACTTAGTCGACGCATCTTCTTCAAATTTGTAATCTGAGAAAAAAGTATTAAATTTAAATTATAATAAAAGCAGGAATTAAGAAAAAAATAAGAGATGTAATTAATATCATTCACTTTCATCTTCACCGCTTTGATAATCCAGGCCAAGTATTTTCTTAAGGAACTTCTCATACTTGGCTAACTTTCTTTGAGTATGTTATAATTTAGCCTTGAGTGACTTGTTTTCCAGTACAAGATGGTGAAAATATGTGGATCTTGATGAGATTTAAACATTTGGCCTAGGGTCAAGCCAAGACCTTTGATGTAACCAAAATGTATACTAAGCATGGTATTGCAAATGTCTTCTACATTGACCTCATTGCCTTTTGACATTAATTTCTATAACAACTCCTACATCTTATTCTAAAATTAAAAAAACAAAATCAATATTCAATTCAAATATTATTAGTTAGTATTACATAAATATACAAACTTAAAATTTAAACAAAAATTTATACTTATATATTTATTTTCCACTTCTTCAGACATCCACCTTTGACCTTCTTATAATGAGTGACTTTGTACAATGTGATCCTATCACACTCTTGTCTACGTTGTTCCTTCTTATTCTGTTTAATGAAAGAAAAATACAAGGCACAATAAATAATGTAATGTTTATTGATATAATTATAACGTGTAAAAAAAGATCTTACATATTCATTTCAGTTAGTATAAATGATTTGGATCCTTAATTGTGAGGATTTTTCATTTTTCCTCTATTGACCTCTTCCTTATTACATTTTTCCTAGATAAAGAAAAAAAGATTAGGTAGTCTTAAATCATTTAACAAGATTAACGGGAGCAAATGCGAAGGGAAAGAAAAAAAATCCTGAACTTTGGGATAGGCTCAATAATCACAAAAATTAATCTAATTTTCTTTAGAAATTCATTCCGAAACATGTCTCCTTGCCTCCGCATCAGAAGGAAAAAATTTATAAAATTGATGCAACCTATAAAAGCAATCCATGGTCCTTTATTTCAACAATGAATTTACGTAGTTTGAAACATCAGGGTTCTTGATATCAACAACATTCAATTTCATCTGTGAACAATAAGTAAAAGTGTAATTAATCTTAAAATAAGTGAAACAATATTGTAAATAGTTAAATAAATTGAAAATTTACCGCAACTTTATCCAAATCATTTTCAAGCAAGTTGTCTTCCTTCAAGTCCTTAACATGCTTGAGATAAGGTAATTCTGTTATCACAATAATTCCCAACTTGCATAAAAATTTTGCAGATTGAATTTTATTTATGGGACGACATAGTGAAGTATCAATGTGTATTAATAACTTGCCATTTGTTGCAACATGTATTTGTTACAATTCATAACCTGTAGTTATACCTCTGCATTTTTTTAATATTAACATTGGAACTTGAAAACAAATCAATAATGATAAGAAAATATACATCAAACATGTAAAAATATATTTAAACATAAGTCTATTTGTCCATGTTAAAGATTAACAAACCTGCAAATCTCTTTGTGCTAGTTGATTCATTATTGTTTGAGAAAGAATGAGGTTGTGCCTGACTAATTTCATTAGTGATTGAGGTCAATTGTTGTTGTTGGTTAGTAATTGATTGATCTAGTTGAAGTTGCACATCCTTCTATTTTACAATTTCAATATCTGCCACCTTCTTCCCTTTGTTTCTACCAAGTGTTATTATATTGGATATCTATAAAAACAAACATAAAATTTATTAACTTTACAATACATCCAATCATGATTACAGATATATATTTAATCATATTAACATAACTCAATCCTTAATAATCCGTATTAACATAACTCAATCATTAACAATCACATTAAAAAAAGTCAACCACCAACAATCCACATTAACATAACTCAATCATCAACAATCTATATTAACATAACTCAATCATCAACAATCTGCATTAACATAACTCAATCATCAATGATGGGCATTAATATAACTCAATCATCAACATTAAGCATTAATAAAACTTAATCATTAATAATTCGTATTAGCGTAACTCAATCATCATCAATATGCATCTGCATTAGCATAACTCAATCATCAACAATACACATTAATATAACTCAATCATTAATGACACATATTAGGATAACTCAATCATCAACAATACAGATTAATATAACTCAATTATAAACAATACGCATTAACATAACTCAATCATCAATAATCTGTATTAACATAACTTAAGAAACAACAATCCATATTAACATAACTGAAACATCAATAATCCACATTAACATAAATTAAACATCAACAACACCCATTTACACAAATGTTTACAGCATTACATTTCAAACAATATAAAGAACAATTTTATTACCTTCAATCATCATGATCAAGATCTTAAAAATCATCATCACTAATTGGATTATGATTCGAATTTTTATCACTATTATATTCAGCCAAAGTATCATCATTGTTATATAACGAATCCTCAATATAGTCTTCATCTCTTTGTATGACAAGATTAGCTTGTAATTCATTTACTTATAGTATATTGGGATCAACATCTCTCTTATGAAATGATGATATATCTGCATCTTCCATTTGTAGGGATCTATTATTCAACTTCGATTTAATCTCCTGATATACCTCATCACCATCTCATCCATTGGACCATTCCTTTCAGAAAAATAAAAAAGATTTGGATGTTGAAACTTTTGAACAACTTTTCAATTATTGCCTAGTACGGTGTCGTTGATGTAGAATACTTGCTTCACTTGACTTGTAAGCATAAAAAGATCATTATCATACCATTTATTACTAACATTTATTGCCATTTACTTTTATATTTATCCCTTTATCACCAAGATTAAATCATTTGCAGTTAAAAAGAACAAGCTTTTCAATCCTTGATGTACTGTCACTCTATTATTTTGAGATTACACCATAAAAGTCAATAAATTCGTTGTTATATTGTCCCTTAACAATAACCACATAATTTTGGCTTCTAAGTCAACTGTCATGATCTTTTATGTGAAATCTAACTTCATTGATAATGCAATCATTTTATTTTTTTTGACATATATGAGGCTCATATTTCAAAGCATATAATGTTGTCATAGCCTCTGGCAATTTATAGTTATGCAATTATATCATCTGTGCAAAAATATAAATATAAGTTAATCTCTCCTACATATTGCCATAAGTTCATACTATTTCATGAATAACTTACTCGAGTCCTAAACCATGATGGGAAGTTACTCTTATGTCTTACTTTAACATTAACAATTCCTTTGCTTCTAATTTCATCTTTGTGCTCTCTATTTGAAAAGGTAAATAGACGTAAAAAAGACAGATTGAATGATATATTTAAATACGAAAGAATGAATGAGAAATAATATACATACTCCACATATAAATTGCTTTCCTCAAAATTGTTCAAAATATACCAACGGGAAATTTAGAGTTGGTCTTTAGTTAATTCCACATATTTTTCTATTCCAAATGGCCTTACCTTTTGGGAGAAAACTGACAAGCCACCACTTGATTAAAATCAAAGTTACATTCTTCTCTAATAAATCTTGTCTCCACGTCATTTAAGTACATAGAACAAAATGTCAAGCATTCATTCAATATATAAGCCTCTATAATAGAGCCTTATCTACAAGAGAGCCTTTAGGTCAAGCTCTATTACACACATAGTGCTTAAGAGAGCCTAAAAACCCTACACATAGTATGAAAACATTAACAATTGTTTTTGAGGAATAAAACATTAACAATTGTTACCAAATAATAACTTAAGAAAAAAAGTTGAAGTTAATAAGAATTACCTTTATATGGAGAACATCCATTGAAATTGAACTGGTTTATAAAGTTTTTCCTTGTATGGTAAATGAATTGTCAAATGCACCAAAACATTAAAAAAGATGCAAGGAATACTAGGTCAAGCTTACATAAAATTAAAGCTATGTTTTTTTTAAACATTTTTCAAGCTCTTCTACTTTTAGTGTGTTGCAACATAATTGCTTAAAAAACTCACCCAATTATTCCAAAGTTGCGGCAAATCCTTTCACAAACACCTATGCATTTCAATAGGAAGTAATCATTGTAAAGTACATGACGATCATGACTTTTTAATCCTAAAACCTTTTGCTCATTCATATTGACATAATGGGCTATATTAGATACATACCCATCAGGAAACTTGACTAATTTAAGAAATTGAATTTTTTTTTGCTTTTCCTCTTTTTTGACATGTTGTAACATGTAGGTGGAATAATGTATAACTCATTATCTCTTCTTTTCAAATGCAAGTCTTTTCTTATATTCATGTCTTCCAAGTACAATCTAGCCTTATTGTGTCTTTTGATTTGCCATCAATTCCTATCAAAGTACCTAAAATATTCTCACAAATGTTTTTTTCAATATACATCACATCAAGATTATGCCTCAATAGCAATTCCTTCCACTATAACAAATTGAAAAATATGTTTTTTTTAATTCCAATTAAGAGCGATAACACTTCACTTTCTCTTTTTTTTTTTACTTGGGTGTTTGACAGGTGTAAACTTAGTAGAATGTGATAATTGTTCAATCACGTTATCACCAAACAAGTGCAATGGAGCTTTACTATGTTCTACTTACCATTAAATAATTTGCTTCTTTTTTATCTATGCCCATGTTCCAAATAATGACTATGTCCCATATAACATATTTTAATTCATAGCCTCATTGAATGAGTTTGATAGTTATACATAGGCTAGGCCATATACCTTTTAGTACTCCATCTAGACAAATTGCCATAAGCTGGAAAAGCATTTATAATCCACAAAACAGCCGTATGCATTATAAAAGTTTCACCTTTGACAACATTATAAGTTTCTAATCCAACCTACTAGAGATTGTTCAAGTCATCATGATCGCGGCTTATCTATCAATCCTAAGATTGATTCTTGGAAACCGGTCAAAATCAATTTATACCAAGAATTGCAAT
>JAOSBN010000001.1:2408635-2440405 GCA_027563595.1 Erythroxylum suave
AATTAAAATAAGAAAATATAAATAAAATAAATTTAGTAAATAAATATTTCAAAAATACATTATTAGTCATATAAATTTAAATTATAAATATTAAATTATTAAATTAAAATAAGAAAATATTAATAAAATAAATTTAGTAAATAAAATATTTCACTTTAATTAAATACTATTGACAAAAACTTCCTTCTATTAATTAAGTAAAGGTATAATGAAAAATATTAAAATATTATGAGGTTATTATTGGAAGGTAAAATTTCTACCGCATATGCAGTTTCTTACCGCAGCTCTTTTTCTACTTATTTATTTCTACGGTGGCATCACAGTTTTTTCCAATTTACGATTATCGGCCGCAAATTCAAATGTGTGTCTGCATTTAAAAACTATGGTGGATAAGTAATTATTCCTACTGCATTGTACATCTAAATGCAGCCTTAATTATGAAGGAACAAATGTTATTTGAACAGTTATGACTTACGAGGGAGCAAATGTTGCTTGAGCCCTCTACGTTGCTCCAGGGTTCAATTTCCAGGCGTTTCCTACTAATGGACAGACTTGTGCCAGGAATATCGCCGGAAAATTTTCAGAATATCCCACAACCATGTGAACTGACAAATAGGTTATCGTTTGCATTTTGAGTGTCCAAGTAATCATAATTAGCAAGATTCACTGAGAGAAAAACATCCAGACTTTAGTTGTCAAGACTTGAAGATGTCTCTGTCAGAGGGATGACAGGTGGATGAATAACCAGGAACTGTTGTGTTTCTAGGTTTAGGTGCTATTTTTAACCCCAAGCTCAACAAGTCAAAGAGGAGTCACTGATTGAGGATTCAAAATCTATAAAAGATGGCTAAGATTACTGGACGACTCGTGCCCTTCTCATGTCGTGACCTGAATATTGTACAAGAGCACAGGGTGTTTTATCCGACTGGTCAACAATGTCGTGCAACCTCCTGAAAACTCTAGCCGCTAGAAAATGTTGCATGTACTTCCAAACCCCACTTACACCAGGACCCTTGCTTGCTAGCTCCTAGCGGTAAGTGAACAATTGCTAGCTATATAAGGATTTACTGCTTTTGGTTTTCTAAGTATGGTGTGTACTCTAAAAAGGTTTCAGATTGTTGTATGCCACTTTCTCTGTTGTGACTAATATTTCTATCGATAAACTTTGACTTCAAAAATATATTATGAATAAGTGAAAAATTGTTCGAATTTGATGAAAATATTCTTTTAGTTTTACGAGCAAATTTAATTATGGTTTTATTTATATTCAATAATCAATATCCACAGATCATTCTAGCATTAAATATGAGATTAGTTATACGTTTATGTAGAGAATGACATGCAAATACTGAATTTACTTCTATATATCTTTGTAAGTATTTGTTAAGAATAATAACCAACATCTATTTGATGCAATTACTATTAAGGGACAGTAACACTTGTATATAACATGCTATATGAAAAGCATTTGGTAGCATACATATAAAATTGTAAGAGGAAGATAGGGTTATAATTCAAATGACAAGAAGTAATAAGATAACGTGGCCTTGCGTGCCGAGACTGACACAGATTGGCCCGGGACGTTGGCTAATAACCAAGCAGATTTCCCTAAACCCACTTGACCACTAACCCCAGTTTGGGGACACACAGAGAAAGGACTTTATGGCGTATCTCCATAACATGATTCTTATCCTTCTTTCTCTTTCTACTTGTGCCTCTTCAAAACCCTATTTAATAACAAGCACTATGGCAAGCCCACAGCTTTCTCCCATGCACTTGTCTTCTTCGTCGCCAACACCATTTCCCAGTCTCCCTCTCCTTATTTCTCTCTTTTATATCATCACTCCAATATTTTCTCTGGCTAATTCCTCGTGGCAGGCTTGTCGTTTTGTCCATCACTTGTCTCTTAACATTTCTTTTAAATCTCAAGACCTCGTTAGGGTCTCTTACTCCTCCTCCATAACCCTTCTTCAATGTCATTCCTAACTCATCTTTTGTTTCTCTGACAACCCATTCCTCATTTTGTCTCCCAAGGACTGTGGCTTGCTTAGCTAACAGTTTAATTCCCCTCCATAACTTCAGTTAACAGCTTACACTTTCTTTTTAATATAGTCTTCCAACAATGTCTAGCAGAAGATCTCGTTCAAGGCAGTCATCAGGAGTTTCGAGAATTACTGATGAACAGATCAACGATCTCGTCTCCAAGTTGCAACAACTTATTCCTGAGATTCGCAATAGGCGCTCTGACAAGGTACATATAGTTCGGTCATTTTCCCTCTTCTCTCTCTGCATGGATTAAAAACTTGTGTGGCCTTTATTCAATTTAGTAGATAAAGTCTTATAATCCCACAGCCACATTTATTTTCTCGTGTCGCATTTAGCCACTACCACTTGAGGTGTGGGACTCCATTGTTCCCTAGCAATTACGTCTTCCTCGTATACACACAAACACAGACAGAGTTGTGATGCATATACTTTATGTAAGCCAGCTAATTAGTTTAGATAAACCTCTGGTGTAAATCACAAATGTTCTTTGACTTGTTTATATTCAACAGGTTTCAGCTTCCAACGTGCTGGAGGAGACTTGCAACTATATTAGAAGCTTACACAGGGAAGTGGATGATCTTAGCGACCGTTTATCTGAATTTCTGGCTTCAACAGACTCGAACAGTGCTCAAGCCGCCATAATTCGGAGTTTACTTATGTAATATAGATTATCTTATTGCACACCATTTCAAGCATATATTAGGGTTTGGCCACTAGGCCAAGAAAAAGAGTTTAACATGGTTTCTACCAGTGTCTTTGATACCCTTGCTAGTTGCTACTTGTCGTAATTACTATCAAATGTAATAAGAGAACGAGTACTTTTCATCAATTAATTTCATGTACTTTTCCGAAGCTACCATTTTTAAAGTCATCTTAATTATAAAATTTGAAAATGATAATTCATGTGTTAACCCTTAATTAATGAATTAACAAATTATTAATTTATAAAATATGTGTTAATTAACTAAAATTTATTGTACTTTACTAATCTAATTGTAAAACCGTAAAGAGTAGATAGTTTCGCAAACTTTCCTATTTTATTGTGATCATCTCTGGCTAAAAAAAAAACCAATAAAAAACGAAATAATAAATGACACCAGAAATTTGGTAATGTAATTCGGCACTCCTTGCCTATGTTTGGGGTCCTCACTCAGCTCAATCACTTTCACCGAAGTACAATAGATTTACCCAAAGCTTTATTGAGCCGACACCACTCACCCCTTGACACCATCTCTTAACCTCACTTCCCGTAAAAGAATTTCACACCCAATAGTATAATCTTCTCGTACTAACCTCAATAAAAGATTTTTCTCAATAATCTTATAACTGAAGAACACTAAATAAATGACTCAAGTAATTAAATAAAATTTAATATGAATAAAAACTCTTGAGCAAGTGACAAAGAATAACTTCCCAAATTTTCTGCACTTCACTATCGCATAATTGATGCGTGTAAAAGCCAAAAGTCAATCACGATTACACCAACAAAATAATCGACAACACCCCAGCGGCCAGTTCACCAACGTAGGCACATCAGTAAGACAAACTCTTCATCAACAGAGCTTCAGCTATTTTAAAAAGAACAAGCACACACTTCACACTCACAAATCAGCCATACTAGTATTTTCAACACAGCAACTCCAATCACAACCCATCAATTTATTGTTTAATAGCAACGTTTTACCTATACTTACGCATCTAATGAGTTGTGAACAAATACCTTCAATACTTCCACCTAGGGACTCACACACACAACACCCAATTAGCCATAGGTATATATTCTCACTGACATCCACTACACTAAATACACATACTGCTCACAATACTCATATCTCAAGCAAAAACTGCACCTATGTAAAAGTTAATTTGTGCACCCACACACTGCACACTATATAATCGTAGGTATATTTTTTTCAAGCTCCTTCTTATCTTTTCAAAAAAAATTCACATAATCCTTCACCAAATCAAATTCTATTCAAGATAGAATTCTATTCTACCTAGAGAATTATCCAACTAGGTTTTTGAATCCAAGATAATAAGAAATATGCCAAAATAAAATAAAATAGATATATTTAACATATATCTAACACTAATCAATTAAATATGAATTTAATTTAATAAATACAATATATTAAATTAACTTAGAAAATAAATGAATTTTAATTACATTTATTCCTTTAATTGGAATTGTATGTACACAAAAGTTGAAACTATTATGGAAATAATTACATCATTTGACAAAACGAAAAGCTTCACCAGACAGGAACTCCTTTAAAGCCAAAATTGACATTAGAGCATTAAAATATTTGATTCTCTAATTATTGTAAACTTTAGAGCAAATTCTGTGCCTGTTTTTGTATAGGATAAGATGCATTTTGATTTTGTCCATCATAAATACAGTGACGTCATCCTCCTTCTAATGTTGATTATTGAAAACTTTGTTATTTCTTTCTGCTTAATTATATGCTAGCAACCAGATGTGATAAAAGCTATGTAAATTGTCCATATATCTCCTTTATACCTGTCATTGAGTTGTACCCTCCTATTCTTTATCTCACTCCATCCTGCGGGGGGGATTGTCTATACTGCACAGATAAGTTGTGGACTTCTATATTTTTTTGGTAAAGTTGCAATAAAAGAATAAGTGATCATGAGTTTCCATCTCCTTCTTGCATAATATGCACCAATTTGGAAAGTATAGGTACTTTTCTAATTTGTCCAATATGGGGAGCTTGAGTACTAGAAAGTTGTCCATAGTATGCGCTGCTTTAGGACTAATCCTTACACCCCACTACTATGTGCCAGACTATTTGAGGATTTGTTTGATTAAATAATAGCTTATCATAGTTATTGGAGTAGCAATTAAAGGGTTCTGGTTTCCATATTACTTTATCTCTATTGTCACTTAATTTATGGTTGATCAAGAAGTTGATAAAGCCAAATGTTGCAAATATATCGTAATAATCTTCCATTATTATGCAACTCCGAAATGCAACTTCAAATGCAGTAAGTCCAATAAGTTATATAAGTTATTATCTATATATGATTGAAGCATATAAAAATGGAATAATAAACTAATTCAATATAGCTATAAATAATGACCATTAGCTAGATTCATTATGATTGTCATATTGTAGTTGTACATCTCAAAATATATGTCCAAAAGCAAGGTAATTACACTAACATAAATATTAATATGATTGCAACCATGTATGAGCATTATCAATTTAGCACCTAAAAGATAATTTAGAATCCAAAACAAAAGACTACTTTTATCAAGCTTCATTTTCTCTTTGTCTATTAACTTCCATTTCCAAAACAAGATTTATAAGCTTCAAGAGTCATTTGCACTTTATTAAGAATCAATATATATGTAAGCATGAAGTGATGTTTGAGAACCAGAAGCTCTATATTGAGTAGCTTGCTCTAGCAAATGATGGTATGCTTGGCATACCCTTCCACCTAAAGCCTCTTGGTTGAATAAAAGCTAATAAATATTGGAATTAATTGATCTAAAGCTCCATTTCATTCTAGGCATTAATACTTAGGTTGAATGTTGAGATTATTGGTTGGATCCATTAGATTCATATAAAGGAGGTAGGAAGGTGATTGTGCCCCGTGAATAGCTAGCATACATATAATTGATGTTAATACAATGGAAGAAATAGTTAGATATAAAAATAACTAATAAGGTACATTTAACGGTTTCTAATATCAATTTCA
Organism: Erythroxylum suave; assembly: GCA_027563595.1. NCBI lineage: Eukaryota > Viridiplantae > Streptophyta > Magnoliopsida > Malpighiales > Erythroxylaceae > Erythroxylum > Erythroxylum suave. Next base: position 2,414,405 of record JAOSBN010000001.1, read on the forward strand.
TGTTAGTTAACTAGTTTACGACTCCTCTTATTGTCTCTAGGTTTTCAATATTTCCTACATACTTTACATTTCCCCTTATGTGAAAGCTTTTGATGATTATTGACTCCTTTGGTTTATGTTTATCTTTCCTCCTATTCTTTTTTTAGTTTATTAGACATCATTCTTTCTTTTGATGGATGTATTTCTTCCTAATTATTTTGCATCTATAATTTTGGACTCCTAATTTTAACAAGTATTGATAAATCTATATAAACCTATCTCATAGAAATATTCCATATATGACTCTATTTGTTGCCAACCATGAAAAATGACACTAATAGATAGAGTTTCCATACCCTACAACTATTTGTGTTATCCTTACCCAAGTACCCTGTATGTGTACCATTCCCATTAGTGACTGATAAGATGTGATTTGATTATGTTAATTGACTTATCCCTTTTGTTTTGGATTGATTTTGGTGCATAAATGGTGAAACTAATATTTACTTTATTTTAGGAGGTGATAAAAGGAGATGGCATCAAACTGGAAAAAAAATTATCAAAATCAAAATTTTGTAAAAAGTGGAAAGATTGCTACATTGGATAAGTGAGTTCACGTCTAACACTAGATTCACCTCAAAAGTTTCATTTAATTAGGGAACTTATTTCCATCCCTATTATGTAAGGATTTTGAATTATTTAGAATGGAATCTTTACAGGATAGAAGGAAGCTAGGTTTTTAGTAGGAAATGGGAAGGAAAATGTGACATACACCTTTTCCATCATTATTTTTCATTTTCTTTGTGTTTTCTATTCATCTTTCATCTTTTATTTTATTTTTGTGGTTGAACTAAAGTCATGAGTGGCTAAATCCAAATATTTTAATTCAAGGAGAATCAAAACTCTAATTGTATGCTTGTGAGGTTTTGTTCTAAACCTAAATTTTATTTTGATTCAAGTAATTCTTATTTTGTGTTCTTATATATCATGAGTAATCAATATTGATTAATTTGACAAATTAATTTGATGTTAATTATTCTATAACTATCTATGAATTCAGTTATCTGTAATTGTCATGAAAGATTGGTATAAGTAGTAAATAGGTTATTTGTGACTTTACATATTTAACTTATGAGAAACAAGAAAATTAAAATGAATAATTATAGCTATTTCAATTATTTAATTTAAGGTTTAGTCTTTTTCATTAAGCTTATTGCTATCATTCAATTGTTATGAAATGCTATTACAACCAATCAATTAATGATAAGTTTTGATTTGAATGATGAGTTTGGACAAATTAATTTAAGAAATTTTGGGACTTATTATGACTATCCTACTAGGTATCGGATTAAATGCTTGAATTATGAAAATTATTCTTTTTATACCAATGATTAATGTTATAATTATATAAGATATTTCCCTTAAAATTGATTTTTTCAGTCTTTATATTTAGTTGATTTATTTTAATTCCTTGTTATTTTTAGTTCGTTAGTTAACTAATATAAACCCCCATTTGTTTAGTTAATTGACATTAAGAAACTAGTTTTTAGTTCTTTTAAGGATTTGATATGATTCCATAACTACTATAAGAAGTTGGTGAATTAGAATTAATTTTGAGGGCTTCCATAACTCGATCAAAATTTTAACGTTGATGTCGAAGAATTATTTCAGTTTATTAGTTTCTTTGAATTATTTTTCAGTTTATTACTAATCTCTTGTCTTGTATGACTCATTCTTCTCAGACAGGTGAATTTGTAATATAACTTAAAAATTAAGAAGACAACGCATTGTTTAAGGAAAGAGGTTAAGCAAGGAAAATATCATTCACCTCCGAAAATGAAATTTGAGATACAATTAACAGTTGGTGAAGATTCTAATTTCTAAGAAGTTGAAGCAAATAAAACAAATCCTAATACTATAACATTAAGGGAGTAAGCAATACCAAATTTCAATCAACAACCCTTATACAAAACATTTCAAGAGGTTGAGATAGATTTCAAATTGAAATATGATTTGATTCACTTATTTCCTATCTCATGGTCTTGTAGGTAAATATCCATATAAACACTTGAAAGAATTTTATACTATTTGCTCTAGAATGAAGCTACATGAAGTAACAGAAGAATAAATTAATCTTAGAGTCTTTCCATACTCATTGGAAGATAAGGCAAATGATTGGCTATATTATCTCCCATTTGACTTAGTGACAACATAGAATGAGATGAAAATGTTATTCCTGGAAAAGTTCTTTCTTGCATCACGAGCAGTTAATATCATAAAAGGAGATATGTGAAATGAGACAAATATTGAGAGAGCTTTAAGAAGTCAATTGCTAGTTGCCCACACTATTAGATTCTTGAGCAAATTGTGATCTAATATTTTATTAAGGTCTATTGTCAATGGATAAGAGTATAATAGATGTAGTTATTGGAGAAGATTTTGTAAGCAAAACATCATAAGCGTCCAGGCAATTAATTTCAAACATAGCAAAAAAATTCTCAACAATTCGGGATAAGTATGGATGGAGCTGTTGAGCATGTGAATAAGGCAAGTAATACTAACCTTGAGGATAAAATTTTAGATTTAATTGCCCTATTTCATCAAATAGTCTAGGTTAATTGCAATCAGCATGAGTGTGCAAAATATGATTATTCCCTTGGCGTCCTACGGATATACGCTTTACGTTGCAACAAGACTCCCTTCCCTAACACGATCTCCATCATCGTTCCTATCCTTGTTGGCAAGATGGTTAAGGACAATGAGATGCTCCAAGGTCTCCCCAAAATGTGCCTTTAAACGATCCTTTAATCGGTAGATAATTTGATGCTTCATCTCCCTCAGTGCCTCCCATAGTCATCTGACCTAGGGTTATCTGTAATGTGATTTTTGTTTTTGTTACCATCACTAACATGGAGGGGATGATTCAACCTGCTCTGATACCAACTAATGTAGCGAGAGATAAAGAACAACTAAATAATATGCTTGATTTGAAGAAACAAGAGAATTTACTCATAGAGAAAGCTTAAAGCTAACTGAATATGAAAGTATTATTGATAGACTAACTAATACAACACTTAAGAGGCCTATTTATATGCTTGATAAAGTAATCCGAATATTAAAGGAAATAGGAAATTAAAAATAAGTAGGAAATTTATAAAAAATATGAAACTTATGGAAATAGGACACTTATGAAAATAGCAAATTTTTGAAAATAAAAAATTATGAAAATAGATGTTCCATGTTAAGGAGGCATTATAACCTCTCTTGTTGCTACAATACCTAACGATTAGAATACAAAATTGTTGATTTCACGATGAGATTAAACCACTAAGAACTTCAAACAAACATATTCTAATTTGTTTACATAAGAATCAAGCAGAACCCTCACCCATCTAGTCAACATCTCTCCTAATTGTCACAATGTGGATTGATTTCTAATGGATTAAGGTAATTAGAAATTTAATTTAAGGCAACTAGGAGTTTTTTGCAATTAAGATTTGTAAAATGGGGGGTCTTCTTCAAGTTTGATGAGTAACAAAGGGGTAATAGATGAGTTCTAAAGAAAAAGTAGGGTTATCTTTTGTTGCTTATTTTTATTAAACTAAAAATTAAATTATTTTTATAATTTAATTAAGTTCAAAATTTAACATAAATATCATATTAAATGTCAAGTAAATTGTAATCTACCACGTTGGCACCTTTTAATGAGGCATGATGAGAGGACTTTAACAAAGTAACGATAATGTGTTTTGTTTTAGAATGTTAAGGGTCCAATGCGATTTAGACCTTTTGACGTTCTCCTTTCAAGTACTAGAATTGTCCTCTTGTGGGGTCCACAGATCATTGATGGGCTTAGTGGCTTACCCTTGAATGATTCTATGAGAGCTTCCTGACTCCTGAGCCGAGCTGCGGAGAAGCTCAGTTCAATAACCATTTAGTTGTTGTCCGTATCTCTCTCGCTCTAGAAGTTGCTGGCCTTCTTCTCTCTCGAGATCTACATCCAAAGCATCCTCTAAATACAGGTACGTAACTGTAAATAGTCTTTCTTCTATAGCAAGTGAAGCAACATCAACCATCTTGGTTTTGATTGTTTTATTCTACCGTGAACTTGATGGGTCGATAATGGTTGGCCAGTTGTTCGGTTAGATTTTATATTAGGGGATGACCTAGGTGGGATCGGGGATGTACTAATTTAATTTCACTATGGGTTAACTGCTTTTAGCACGGACGAGATTTGATTCGATGATTTTCTATGTTGTCTTAGGTTTTATCAGTCTATGATGGACCAAACTGGGTACACGGTGGAAGTTACTGGCCTCTCTCCCCAGACCACAGAGCAGGTTGTTTACGATTTTTTCGCTTTCTCTGGCCCGATTCAGCATGTCGAAATCGTCAGGTATTTGCTCGTCTTCTATTTTTTTTTCCTACTCCTTAATTAATGGCTTATTGCTTCCTGATAATGGATAAACTGTTCGTTTCTATTTGTCTCTTAATTGTTACAGATCAGGTGAATACGCTTGTACTGCTTATGTGACATTCAAAGATGCATACGCCCAAGAAACTGCTGTATTACTGAGTGTAAGTATTGGCCAGCTAGCTTTTCTTCTCTTGACTTAATCTCCTATCTGGTTGGTTTTTTATTAGGCTTGCTAATTTTTCACAATTGAGGGAAACAATTGTGGTTAAGAAACACTGTGTTAATTTTACGATGAAAATTGAAGTCGACCCAGCAACTGCCCTTGGCTTGTATTAATGTGATGAACAGCTCTTGGATCAGATTGTTCATTGCATTGATAATAAAGATGGAGTGGGTGTGTAGTGACGTTCATAAGAACATTGAAAATCTTGTCATGAATGGTTAAAGCACTTGTTCGTCCTCTGTTATTGTTTCCACTACATGTTCTGCAAGGTGCATACTCTCTCTTTGCTATTCAAATTTTAGATGTAACCTGTTGCAAGTTATTGTTGTATTTGTCTCCCTTCACTAGGACCATAAGAATTATGGTGTGTTTCATAACCCACTAGATTTTTAGGTGAATGTCAAAGTCCTATTACTAATCTCATTATCTTTTCATATTTTTCATTATAATAATTACATGAAAAAAGACCATCATTTTCGTTGTACTTGGGGATGATTCAGTGGCTAAAATAATTATTTTTGCTGGAATTTCTTCCTATTCTTATGGTCTTAGGGTGCTACAATCCTGGATGAACGTGTATGCATAACACGGTGGGGGCACTATCAAGATGAATTTGACATGTGGAACATGCCTACATCAAGTCCTGGAAATGAAACGGACTCATCTGTAAGCTTTTCCTTCATTCCTCATCTGTCCTCTAGCATATGGTGTGGGAAATTGTTTTTGTAACCTAAAATCAGTCTTTGCTATTCATCCTGCTATGTTATGCCAGAATCCTCAAAGAAGCCAATTTGTTCACAATGCTGGAGAAGCAGTGACCATGGCTCAAGAAGTGGTCAAAACCATGCTGGCCAAAGGATATGTGCTAGGGAAGGATGCACTAGGCAAGGCAAAAGCTTTTGATGAGTCCCATCAAGTTTCTGCTTCTGCAACAGCAAAGGTTGCTGAGCTGAGCGAAAGATTTGGTCTTGCTGACAAGATTTTTGCAGGCATGGAAGCCGTTAAAGCCGTGGATGAGAAGTACCATGTATCTGAGACAACGAAATCTGCAGTATCAGCAACAGGAAGATCAGCTGCTGCCGCAGCAAACACCGTTATGAACAGTAGCTACTTCTCAAAGGGAGCTCTTTGGGTTTCAGGTGCTTTAAACAGTGCAGCTAAGGTTGCAGCTGATTTGGGCAGTCGGGGCATTCAGCAGTGAGATGCTTTACAACAAATATATAGCTTTTGGTTACCTACATATTACTTTCCAAGAAGTATAGCTAATTGTTTGTATAGTTGCACTGGTAGGAGTTGTGTGAATTATATACTTCCACTGTCGATGCATGGCATGTTCTTCCCATTACCAAATGGGTTGAGTTCTTTATTTCTGTTTTTTTTTATGTTTCGTCGCTGATTTTTCAAGTACCCTAAAGTCCGAACGCCTCATATGGATCGTTTGGCTTTGGTGGGGTGCCTGGAAATTGGCATCTTTAGGTTCTAAGAATTTAGGTTTCAAATAGTCACTTGGACCCCTCGTTATGTCATTCGAGTCAACACAGGAATATATCTTTTGCACAAAAATTTAAATATGTTTGTAAGGATTGAAAAATTTAATAATTAATTATTATTCTGATATTAATGTTAAGGATTGAAAAATCGGTAGTTATTTGACATTTATAAAAAATTTTATGTGATAATTCATATATTTTACTTTGGGTACCACATCTTAAACACGAATTTTATATATTAAGTGGACTTGAAGTTTAAAACAAAACAATTAATTAACTTTGATAGCGGGCGAATCTTTAGTTGAAACTTGACACGAGCGAGATTGCATAAAAGGGCATGCATCATGCTTGCGTGAGAAATAACCATACGTCAGCGTTTTGAATATAATCACCCAACCGAAGGCTCGCATGTTTGCCACCAATTCCGCGTCGGTGGGCATATCACATCAGCATCCTGAGGTGCGGAAAAGTAGAAGGGAAGCAAAGTGGTCAAAAAATCCAAATGAACTTGTTTATGAACGGCTCGGATTAAATTGACCCCAAGGCTCATTTGATGTAACATCTGCTAATTCCATTCTATCGCCGGAGGCCTTATCAGTTATCGCACTCATATTTTTGTGTGCCCGCCCAATTGACCCGTTTTCACTTCTGTTTTTTTCCACAAATATCTCAATACCTATCGCTCTTGGGTGTTTCAGATCTGTAGAGTACCGCTTGTCACTTCTTCATCTCTTAGATGTTAATACAATCTTTCAGATCCTAATCGCCGGATTATGGACTCCTTTTCGGGTCGGGTTCCTTACAAGAACCTGAAGAAGGAGGTGGAGATGGAATCTGTGTCGGTGGCGGTGGATCATCGGATTGGGTTCGATCACTCTTCTTCTCCTAATTCTTCTCCTCCGGGAAACGGAGCCTCCGGTCCCACGGCCAGACCGCCGACACACCACAGCTTGATCATTCTCGTTCTTAGTTGTACGGTCGCTGCTGGCGTTCAATTCGGCTGGGCATTGCAGCTCTCTCTCCTCACTCCTTATATACAGGCAAGTCGATGCTTATCTAAAACACTGTTTAGATTTAATACAATAGATGCTGCTTGAGCTTTAGAGGATATCGTGGTAAAGTTACTTATACTTGTTGTATTTCGAAGGATTCCGTTAAAGAATGTGTAGTCTTTTGTCTTTGATGGAATCACATATGGTATTTGTCGTTCAGCCTTTTAATTTTTCTTAGAGAATTGATTCTGCTGAGTTCTTTGATTGGATTACCGTGAAATACTAGAGGAATATGAATTATGTGGACAAAAACTGTGCGCAGAATGCGCATTAAGCACTCAATTGATGCTTCCAAAGTGAAATAACATTTATCTATTCTGATTAATGTTAACGTCTGGCGTTGATTTATTTTCTCTGCAATTTTAGTAACCTATCTAGACATGAATCTTTTACTGTTACATTCTAAATGTCCTCGAAAGTTAATCCAAGGTTTTTGCTGATATTTTGAATCTTCAATGATATCATGCATGGTTGAATGTGAATAAGGGTGGGATGATATTGTATTTTAAGGTAACAATGGAGTGTCAAGTACAATATGTGATGTGCATTGTGATTTATTCTAAAATTTGTTTTTATATGTTTGTCTTTTGGTTCAATTAATGTGATTGAGTCATTATTCATTACTTTTATTTTTGTTTGGCGGATGTTAATTCACATTTGTAGTGACATTTAGCTCTTATTTTGAGCATTTACATATTTTCTCTTGGTTACTAATTCTTAATATGGCTGATTGTTGCAGACTCTTGGTATTGGACATGCCTTTTCATCATTTATTTGGCTCTGTGGTCCTATTACAGGCCTTGTGGTAGGTGATATGAATCTCTTTTATAAAGTTTTTGCCCTTTGAACACTATCTTCACATCATTTACTGATGCCTTAATCTGCTGATTCAGAAAATTGTACTGTCATTTAATTTCTTCTCATGTGATAAACAAACTGCTTGCCTTGTCTATCCTGCAGCAATGACATCACTAGTTTCTGGAGTTTCCATATTGGCAAGTGTAGTAATCAAGTGTTGTCCTAACTGGAAGATTTTGTATAGTCTCAAGTCGAACTCTATTTGATATTTGGTCTGCAATAGAGATGCATATACATTGAAATTCTATATTAAAATAAAATAAACTAGTCATAATTTCTATTTGAACCAAGCAACATGTGGGAGGATGCTACTCTTAAACATTTTTACATTATGAGATGAAACGTTTACTCTGGTGTAGTCAGACAGTTTGTTATTAATCATGCTCCATTCCTAGCTGAAACCTTTGATCTTGTTTTCTGATGAAGTGCTTACTAATGATGCGGATGCATTGACTAGAAGAGTTAAGTTAAAATAGTTGCTGGACTTCCCCTCTATTATGCATATACTCGTTTAGGAATTGTCTTAGTTATTAGCTTTTTCGCTTTTAGGTTCAACCTTGTGTTGGGATTTGGAGTGATAAGTGTTATTCAAAATACGGAAGAAGGCGGCCTTTTATTCTTGCTGGATCTCTGTTGATCTCACTTTCTGTAAGTATTGTCTGTTGAGATTTGCTTTAATTGTTTATTGTTACATACTATGCTTTATATTGGCTGAACTAAGTGTTGTAAATTTAGGTGATAATAATCGGGTTTTCTGCAGACATTGGATATATATTAGGAGATACACGGGAGCATTGCAGGTTTCCATTGCCCCTCTGGATTTCTGGTTTTTCATTCTGCAAGTTTGTCAAAACTTACCAACTCATCTGTGAAAATGCAGCACATACAAGGGAACACGAACAAGAGCAGCCTTTGTCTTCATTATTGGCTTCTGGTTGTTGGATCTGGCAAACAATACAGTCCAGGTAATTTTTAATCTATATGCTATTTTTGCATCCTTTTCTGACGCCTTATACAGTGCATTTTAACTATATATCATTGCATAAAGTAGATAATAGGCTCCTTGCATATGTAGGGACCAGCTCGTGCTCTTCTTGCTGATTTGTCAGGTAAAATTTTGTTTGTTCTGTTATATGTTCTTGATCTTCTAAAGCTTATGATGATATGAGTCTGTATCATGATAACCCTAGTATCTGTTGTGATATAGGTCCTGATCAACGAAATTCTGCAAATGCTGTATTTTGTTCCTGGATGGCTGTTGGAAACATTTTAGGGTTTTCTGCTGGTGCAAGTGGGAGGTGGAATAGGTGAAACTCTATGAAGAGAGTTTTGTTTTATTGAGAAATATTCTATATGATCTGTATGATTTTAAACTCAATCATATGCGCTCCAGTTGTGATTTGTTTACCTGAAGTTTCTATTTTGAGCAGGTGGTTTCCTTTCTTGATGAGTAGAGCTTGTTGTGAGGCTTGTGGAAATCTTAAAGCAGCATTTATTGCAGCTGTGGTAAGTCGCTGATTTAGATTACATGGTAAAGCAATTAATTCAAACTCATTTAGTTTGCAGCCATTACGCTTTAGTTTCCTTGGTTGAATATGATTGAATTTTTCTGTGTGAGAGATAAGGTGGTTGAAATTGGTTGAGTCAGATGTTTTTCTGGTGAGTAGGAGGTTTTTACCTGTAATTTGCAGCTATGTTGCTTGGTAGACGCTCTTGTTCCAATTAATCATCCGAGTTAAGGTTTTGAGTCATGGCTGTGTGTTTTTGTTGCTTATGTTGCATTTTCAATCACATATGTTCTGGTGTTATTTTCACGGCTAGCTAGAGATTCATTTTGTAAAATTTTGGGTATGTTTGTCTTGCTGCTTGCTCATATATTCTGCATTTTATGTGAACCCAATACTTAGTTTGCCATATGTGCAGGTCTTTCTGACATTTTGCACGCTTGTAACGCTATATTTTGCGGATGAGGTACCGCTAAATGCAAATAAACCATCTCAAACACCCAACCGTCTATCAGATTCAGCTCCATTGTTGGATGGTCCCCGTCAGAATGGCATTGAGCTTTCAAAACATGATTCTGATGCACTATCAGTCAGCAATTCTGGTGGAGACACTGCCAATGGTGACCATAAGCAGAATCTGGACCAAAAACATCCTGTCGACGATCAAATTGTAACATTTAATGATGGTCCTGGAGCTGTGTTAGTCAATTTCTTGACCAGTTTGAGGCACTTACCACCTGGAATGCATTCGGTGCTTGTTGTTATGGCACTTACTTGGGTAAGCACTAGTCATGGTGTATCCTAGTATTGACTGTTCCAAAAAAGCATATGCATTATCCATTTTCAGTAATTATAGAAGTGATCCATCTTTCTAATGATTATTATGATGAATACCATTCCTTTATGTATGACACAATTCTTGGTTGCATTGAAAATTTGAAGCTGTCCTGGTTCCCGTTCTTTCTTTTTGACACTGATTGGATGGGGAGAGAAGTGTATCATGGAGATCCAAAAGGGAGTTCGAGTGAAGTGAAGTTGTATGATCGTGGTGTCAGAGAAGGTGCTTTTGGTTTGCTATTGAATTCTGTAAGAACTCAAGACATCAGTAATTTAGATGCTTGGCATGCTTAGTCTATCTTAAGCCAAAGGTTCAATTTACTGAGGAATTATCTAACTTTGTTTGCAACATAAAAAATGTGTTATTGCAATTGGTTATATGCAAAAGGCATCACCCGTTAGAACTTTTAACTGTGACATTTTCAATTGAAGATCTAAGTAGGTATCTTGTGCAAATAAGTAGTTTACAGAAGGTGGGATAAAAGCAGAGATTATTCAAAAATTTATAAGCAGATCCGAGAGCATAAATTTTAACAAACCATTTGGGAAGGCAAAATGATGTAGAAAGGAAGATAAGAATCTGGATTCAATTTACAAACTTGAGGAACATGTCAAAAAGATCGTTGAACAAAAAATGAAAACATATTGTTTTGCTATTTGTTTTGGATCTCGTTAAATGAAACTTATGCAATGTTTACTTTTGGCCAGGTTGTTCTTGGCATTAGTTCATTCTTCATTGAACCCATGTGTCAGAAGGTTGGAGCAAGACTTGTGTGGGCCATGAGTAATTTTATTGTATTTGCTTGCATGGCTGCAACTGCTGTCATTAGTTCCATATCAGTTGGTGAATACTCTGAAGGAATTGAGCATGTAATTGGAGGAGATATGGCGATCAGAATAGCAGCCTTGATTGTATTTGCTCTTCTTGGCTTTCCACTCGCGGTATGTATCTTGTTTATCTGGACTAACTGCTTTAATTCTGCATCTTTTCTCAAAGCATCCATTAATCAGTTGTCTGCTGCAGATTACATACAGTGTGCCATTTTCTGTCACAGCTGAGTTGACTGCTGATTCAGGTGGCGGCCAAGGTTTGTAAAGCAGTTATTTCATCTAAAAATTCCCTTTATTAAGGTTTAAAGGAATCAAGAAAGCTGATCCAGATGATGTTTGATTGGTGTGCAGGATTGGCTATAGGAGTTCTTAATCTTGCAATAGTTGTTCCCCAGGTAGATGCACGCTTGAGGATTGTTTCGAAATTACTTGCTCTGACTTTGGAAAATGTTCAATATGAAGTTGGATATTCCAACCGTGAAAATAGTTGGAATCTTTGCCTGGTTTAAAAACAATGGAGTAGTTCTTTTGGATAAGTTAGCTGGTGGTCAATGCTGCTGTGCTTATCGTTAGAATGCTCACATTGTTCTATTAGTGGACCAAGGAAATTGATTTTTTTTACTCTTGCTCTTTACTTGTGGTAGACAACTGCTATAATTCCTTCCCTTCTTCCCTTGCATATTTTCCTTCCTCTTCTAATTCTGGTTAAATCAGTCCAAGCTGATTTCATTTTTATTTTTGGTCTGGCAGATGATTGTATCCATTGGGGCGGGGCCATGGGATGCACTGTTTGGTGGAGGCAATATACCTGCTTTTGTACTGGCCTCTGTATGCGCCCTTGCAGGTGGTATCATTGCAACTCTCAAGCTACCAAATCTTTCAAGCAGTTCCTTCAATTCATCTGGTTTTCATGTTGGCTGAAAACTGAATCAGCTCGTTGAATTAATCCTGAGCCTTTCGACGATCCTTATAGGCAGATGTCAGATCTTTGAGCTGCTTACAAAGATGGCGTTCTATGCATATGATTTATATATATAGCAAAGGAGTCATCCATAAATACCCCCAATTCATTCATTTTTTTGTCCCGATCCTGGGCTGCTGTATTGTACCTAGATGTAAATCATTTGAACTCGGTAGCTTTTACACACGAAAAGAGCAAGTCCTTCGGCTTTTATAATTAATTTTTAGCTATCTTCGTTCTGTTCAATCTGTTTTTCAAGTGACAAGTCTGAAAGTTATGCTGAAGTGATGAAGACCTCTCTGGATAAGAAACATTATTTATATACGACTTAGAGAAGTCTTCATGTCACTTGTTACCGGCGTATTATGTAAGAAGAAATTAAAAAAGTTACTTGAGGAAGATGAGTAGAATGGCGGTGGGACTTGATGGGTTACTTATAAAGTTGTGGAAGAGGCTAACCGAAAAGAGTCACTTGGTTGGTACTTTCTAATGTGATCTTCAAATTCGTCATATTGTGAGATGAGTCGAGATTTAGCACTAATCTTTCTTTGCCAAGGTAAAAAGGACATTTAAAGTTGTAACAATTATAGAGGTAACTAAGTATTCAGTCCCATTATAAAGTTACGAGAGAGAGTGATTGAGAGAGTAAGAAATTGTGAAATTATTTTGGGGAACCAATTTACTTTTTTGCTAATTAAGGAGAAAGAAGCTATATATATATATCCTTAGATGATTAATTTAATATTATAGGAACAAATACACGGATTTGCACAAGATTTTCATAGATTTTAAAAAGCCTTATGACATGATATTTAGGAAACTTGGGGAAATCTCGTTGTTTAGAAGTCAAGAGGGCTCTTATCACCAATCTAAGGATTATTAGGGATATGTACGAAGGTGTTACTATCATTGTAAAGACAACAAGAGGGGATACAGAGCATTTTTTATAGGTGCCGAGCTACACTAATAATTCTCATTTGAGTTTTTCCTGTTCGCAGTAGTTTTGAATGAGCTTATCGATAATATTCAAAGAGATGTACATTGGTATATATTATTTGATGATGATATTGTTTTAGTGGATTAAATAAAAGAGGATGTTAATATCAAGTTAAAATTTTGGAGGGATACGTTAGAGTCATGGGACTTTAAATTGAGCAGGACCAAAAATGAGTACCTAAAGTGTAACTTTTCTGTTGTAAGGTTGCATTCAATTTGGTAATCTAGATTGGAACGAAAGTTACAGCAACAACAACAATAATAACCCAGTAAAAGTCTTGCAGATACGCAAGGCCTAGAGAGGTCTAGTAGTACGCAACTTTACTCCTAACTAGTAGAGACATTATTTCTACTAGATCTACATTAAAAAAAATATACATATTAAAAAATTTAAAAAAATGAAAATAAAAATAAAAGTAGACATAAAAGATAATAATACTAATAAAACAAAAACAAATAGAAATGTGTAAATAAAAATATAAATAAGTAATATAATAAATATAAAACAAGTTAAAGAATAAAATAAAAGATAAAATAAGTTGATAAATACATAAACAAGAAAAAGCATGGATGACAATGGGGCCCCGAGCCCAGCTTGAGTCATCCTAGGTAAAATTTTTTAAAATTAAAAATCCCAAGCCCGGTTATCATCTCTAATAAAAAATAAGTAAATAAATAAATCAAATAATTTATTATAAGAAAATGTTTAGGCTAAGTAAGGAAATATTTAGACTACATAATTAAGAGGGAAGTACTACATATTAAATTTTTAAGCTAAATACAAAACATAAGACTCAAAATAAAATGTTTAAAAGACATATGAGAAAAAGAAGGATCCCTCCATGTGAGATCTTTTATCTATATCCTATTTCGTTAAAGTTTTCTATTAAGAGTCATATCTTGATAGTGATATAGAAGATTGTATTAAATCAATGCAACTTATGCAGGGGCAACTCAAGAATTTTATGTGACAAGAATATACCATTCAAGTTAAAAGGCAAATTTTACCGTTTAACAATTAAGTTGACCATGCTTTATGGGGTAAAGTATTGACTTATGAAACAAGAACATAATCAAAAGTTAATAGTTACAGAGATGAGGATATTTCATTGAATGTGCAACCTTATAAGAAAAGATAAGATCAAGATTTTAGTAATAAAAGACAAGTTGAGGGTAACTAATATTGATAGCAAATTAAGGGAGATAAGACTTAAGGACTGCAATCATATTAAAGAGGAGACACTTGATGCCATATACTCATTGGCAGCCTTTTGTAAATTTTTAGGTTGGGTTTTGGCTATTTCTTTTGGAGGACTGGAGAAAGTAACAGAGCTTGATGTACGTCACCTTCATGACTACAACTTTGTAGTCGCTTTTTTTATCTCATTCTCTGTATCAGCCTTAGTGGTTACCACTTAATTAAATTCTCAGTTATGTTATGTGTTTAACAGAGATGCAGGTCCTGTCATATTTATGATTCCATGCAGGTAGCTAAGAAATCAAAAAGCAACGGAAACCTGCCGTATTTGGAGCTTTTGCCTGTTTAAGAATATTCAGGACGACCAACCATTGTCCTTTTAGTATTAGCCCCACTCCGATTCATTCCACTTTAACTTGTAATCCTTGTTAATAACACTAATAAAATTCCAATTAGTGGGGATGCTGTATTATATATATTAGAAGGCTAGAAACGCTTTAGTCTTATAAATTTGAGGAAGTGTTCGTGATTCTCTACCCAGTGAGCAGTCTAATGAGCTGTTGGTAGATATCATTAGTAGGAGCACAAGGATTGCGGAGGAAATAACTCAACCTCCTCAATGGTCAATTAGTCCAATCTAAAGAATCAAAGCATTATCCATCTCTGTATGTTGAAAGCAACGATTTTGATTAATGAGCATCATCTCCTAGGAAACATGAGCACACCCACGAGTAGAACTCCAATGAAAATTATAATCGTAATTGTCTTATATTTTGAAGAAACATAACAGGTCCAGTGGTTGAAAAATCACTGTCAATGCATATTTGGTAGGCCCTAAACTTGGAAAAAGAAGGTTAAAAAATAAGAGAATCCAAAGAATGAAATAGTAAGAGAGGGGGTGGGCACATGGGATCAACTGGCTGAACAGCCTAGAAGCCTGAGGAAGCATGTGGAGTAGAAGATGCAATCATGCAAACTGTTCTTTTTGTAGGGTAATGGCAATAGCAAACCCACTGCATAAGGCTATCCATTTTGTGAGGGATTGGAGAGAGTCATCCGTTTTACGCAATCTTCTTCTATATTTTATAAAAAAAAGGTTGTTTCAGTGACTCGAACGTGACCTTTTTTTATGTATATGTTAAAAGTAAATCTCCTCTTTTTATTTCAAATTTTGTTTTTAAAAAATAACACATCATATTATACAAGAAAAAGAGAGTAAATGAAAATTGATAACCAAATAAAACCCTAGTCATACTCATACTTAGCTTAATGGTGAGGATGAGGAGGAGAAAATCTGTTCTCTTAAATTCTGTGTGTTGATATATATAAACCTTCCATCTTTAGCTCCTTTTCATGTTAGTCTGACAAGACGGAACTTCTAGGATATAAAGAATAGGGAAATTCAGAACATGGGTGTGAGGGCTTGAGGTGTGTCTAATTCAGTGATGTGAACGGTGAAAGTGTGTGGGAGGGCTTAAGGGTAGCCATTTTCCCAGTGATTACCCTGTTACTCATTTTCACCTTATATTCGTTTGTAAACAATATATAAAATTAATCCTTTCCCTGCATGAAGTTACTTTTCTTTTGTTCTTTATATAGACATACATAGACATATAGACATGATTAAAATAAATAATTTGCCTTTATTCATACAATCCTCAAGCCGAATGAATCTGCTGCAACTTGTTAAATCTGGAAGACAATCCAATGCTAACGTCATTCTACATATTCAGCCAAAAGAGAGTGCGTTTGTACATTGTACGATTAGAGTAGTACTTTACAAGTATGTTTCACATAGTAAGAACTGTGGTTTTGGCTGGTGCAGACACTATTTTGTCCCAAGAAAAATGAAACCACGGACCCGTTTCGAGTACCACCGTGGCTCTCGTGATTGTCTCTTGCAGTCAACCTTTAACAGAAGAGTTTGTTGATCAGACAAGCAAAATACCAAGTCGTATATTGCAGAATAGGGACGAGACAAGGGTTTCTCCTTCCAAGTCCAGTTTACATGACAACTGAACGTTATATTACACCATCTGCTAATGAACAGAACTTTCTTTATCTTTTTTAAAAGAGCAATTGAACCCATCAAAATAACCTCACAAACTCTCAGAAAAGATACACTCAAAAAACACACGCAAATTTATGACAAAAGCAAGACTTTTTTGTTGAGCTAAATAAAACATAACAACTGGTTCTTTTATAGGCACTTGTACCTTTTAAGTAGGAGATTCGTACGTAAAATCATATCCTATTTTAATTACTTGACTACTAAATCTGAAAACTATAACTAACGAAATTACTAAAGAAGAGTAGAAATAGATATAACTTCCATTCTTTACTATATTGGGAGGTACGGAGTATTGCCCCAAAATAATGTTGGGTTAGTCATGTATACATGCATCACATGCATGAGAATGCAGTGGAAGTGTCGAAATCTAAATTCCGACACCATGACAACATGGAAAAGCTAGAACCATACATGCATGCATAGACATATAATAGAACATAAAATTTAAAACTTTTTACCTTTTGTTTCTCCTCTTTTCTTATTTCTTCTCACCAAACCCTTCCTTGATCACCTAAGAATACGCAGAGATGAAGAATATACAATGTGTAAGGGTGTTAGAACACCAAACTTGATGAATTCAAGTAGATGTTCAAATGGGAGATAGATCAAGAATATTATCTTGCATGCAATTAGATTTATGCAACAATTGCATAAAATGCATGAAGATAACTCAAGACCTCTTTCTCTCCCTCTCTAAAACTCTTCTAGAGCCCTTTATCTCTCACTTGAGTGTGTAAGAACAAGTTCTAACCTTCTGCAAATAAGTGAAGAACTCGCTTATGTATCATCTGTCGAGGCTTCAGTCACAATCGTAGCCTACTTAAAAACCAGCCTCGCGTTCGATCATGATCGTGGCCTACTTAAAAACAACTATATACTCTTTGTTTTTTTATCTGATCTTTTATACGTGTGACCCTTAGGTTCCCAATTATTTTAGGCATTTGAATCAACTCTTAATTCGAGCAAATCATGGATGATTTTATGCCACTTGAATTAACTCTTAATTCAAGCAAATCATGAAGGGTTTCATGATGCCAATTTACCTAAATATAAGTGGATTAATACACGAACTCTTTGATAGTTAATTCTCTGACTTACGAAACTTTTCATAGACAATTACTGTGCAATTCGTTCTTTCACCATACTATATCCCACTTGGTTCGGAGTATGGGCTATGTGTCAACTCCCACTAGACTGACTGCCTCGCATTTAATCCAAGTGATGTTAGTTCTTGTCCTAGGATCTCATTACTCTATGTGTCATTGAAGACTCTCTTCATGACAAATAACTGCTCTGACCAGAGACTTCTGAGTAATGTCATCGAAAAGAAACTGTAGGTATCATCTCCTTCTATCAGAAGTGGTGAATCATTTATTGGCTACTCATAGTTGTACCTAATCACCACTCTAAGAGCGTCCTCATCTTGAGGTAACAAGGAATGATATCAAAGCACAGGATTAGTAACCAATATATCCTTGAGTACTTCAAGTTTAAGGATATTTGCACCATTGATATGATGAGATTAATCATTGATATTTGATAGATCATCCATATGATGATCTTACTTACTACTCTTAGTAAGCATCCACGTATTATCTCTAAACATATCATGCTTACAGTTTGTAAGATTCACTACTTGATCAAATCAAGGAGTATAACATGTATTAATATGTCTAGATTAATAATGTCTTGTCTTATTAATCCTATGAATTGGGATTATTTAGATATTAACATAATTGCAGATGATCGGAATCTCATTATCATAATCTTATTATGATTTCCTTCATACTATGTTTTGTATCATGGACTTCTTCAATTCGATTTAAGATCGAAAACAATTCATATATAAACAAATATCAAATTAATGAAAATTGCATTTTACTTTATTAATCAAATAAAGTTTGTATAAAAGTGCTAAAGGTGATTGCCTGTAGAGCACTACTCTAACAATCACTCACTTGCACTAAAGCCAATCACCTTTGTATCTAATATCATAGGCGAGTACACTAGAATCAAAATTTATTTGAGGAAGTGGTTTAATCAAATTAGCAATGATGTTCTGACCTGTGTACACTCTCTCTATCTTCACATCACCTCTATCAATTATCTTCGTGATCAGGTGATATCTCCTGAGTACGTGCTTGGACCTCTGATGAGACCTTGGCTCCTTAGCTTGAGTAATAGCCCCATTGTTATCACAGTACAACAATCTTAGGTCTACTATG
The DNA here is from genome assembly GCA_027563595.1 of Erythroxylum suave. Classification (NCBI taxonomy): domain Eukaryota; kingdom Viridiplantae; phylum Streptophyta; class Magnoliopsida; order Malpighiales; family Erythroxylaceae; genus Erythroxylum; species Erythroxylum suave. The sequence goes on from JAOSBN010000001.1 coordinate 2,433,048, forward strand.
CTCAGAACCACTCCAAGTTCCATAACGAACTTCTTGATTCAAACAACTTCTTTCGCTACTTTTACAGGTGCAATGTACTCTAACTCGGTTGTCGAATCTGCAATCGTCTCTTGTTTGGAACTCTTCCAACTGACTGCTCCACCATTCAGTGTGAAAATATAACCTGACTGGGATTTAAAGTCAACCTGGTCAGATTGAAAACTGGCATCTGTATGTCCGCTTACTACGAGATCTCCATTTCCATATATCAAGAATACATTCTTATTCTTTCTCAAGTACTTTGGGATATTCTTGACAGCCACCCAGTGACACTCACCAGGATCCGATTGATAGCTGCTCATTACATTTAGAGCATAAGATATATCTAGTCTTATACATAACATAGCATACATGATAGATCCTATTGCTAAAGCATACGGGATCATACTTAAGCGAGTCCTCTCATCTTGTGTCTTGGGACTCATAGATTTCGAGAGTTTTATCCCATGAGTCATGGGAAGAAACCCTCTCTTAGACTACTCCATGCTAAACTTATTTAGCACTTTATCTATGTATATTGACTGTGAAAGACCTAGCAACTTCCTTGATCTATCTTTATAGATCTTTATTCCTAATATATAAATTGCTTCTCCAAGGTCTTTTATAGGAAATTCTAGGACAACTAAATTTTGACTAATTGCAAACTTGAGACATCATTTCCTATTAGTAATATTTCATCTACATATAACACAAAGAATATAATAGCACTCCCACTAATCTTCTTGTACACACAAGATTTATTAAGATTTTATGAGAAACTAAACTCTTTGATTATCTCATCAAATCGGATATTCCAACTCTTAGATGCTTGCTTCAATCTATAAATAAATTTATGAAGCTTGTATACCATTCTGTCATCTTTGGATACGAAGCCCTCAGGTTGTCTCATATACACATCCTTAACTAGGTTTCCATTCAGGAAAGCCGTCTTCACATCCGTTTGCCATATTTCATAATCATAATGAGCAACAATGACTACGAGTATTCTAATGGCTAAGGGGCTAAATGTCTCATCATAGTCAACTCCTTGTCTACGGGGCTAAATGTCTTAGCATAGTCAACTCCTTGTCTTTGATGATAACCTTTAACTACTAGCCTTGCTTTATAGGTAATCACATTACATTCCATGTCGATTTTCTTTTTGAAAATCTACTTGCATCCTATGAGTTTTAACCCTTCGGGTGGGTCAACCAAAGTCCATACTTGGTCTTTATACATGGAATCCGTTTTAGACTTTACGGCTTGAAGCCATTTTTTCAGATTCTAAACTCTTCAGAGCCTTTTCATAGGTTGTACACTCATTGTCCTCTATGAGCAATACGTCACTTTGTTCACTTATGAGAAATTCATATCTCTCTGAAACATTATGTATCCTACTTGACCTATGAACATTCTGTGTGTCAGAAGGTTCAATTGTTGTCTCATCTTCATGAACAACAATTTCGAGTTCAGGCAGTTGATCTACGTCTGTTTGGGCATCGTGAACTTTATCAAGTTTAACTTTGCTCCCACTGCCTTCTCTTAAAAGAAACCCTTTTTCTAAAAAGATAGCATGCTTTGAGACAAAAACCTTTTGCTCTAAAGCATTATAGAATTGATACCTAATTGTTTCCTTAGGATATCCTATAAACAGACTTTTATTAGATTTTGCTTCAAGCTTATCTGATTGAATATGCTTCACATAAGCTGGACAATCCAGACTTTCTTATGAGAAAGATAGGGCTTTTTGTTAGTCCATATCTCATATAGAGTAACTTCAACTGCCTTTGAAGGGGCTCTATTTGTAACATAAACAGCAGTCTCGAGTGCATAACCCCAAAAAGATTTCGGTAGATTTGTTAAGTCCATCATTGAACTTACCATGTCCAAAAAGGTTTGGTTTCTCCTTTTAGCCACACCATTATGTTACGGTGTGTAAGGTGGAGTCCACTAGGATACTATCCCATTATCTCCGAGATAAGTTAGAAACTCCTTGTTCAAGTATTCACCACCTCGATCTAATAGAAGTGTCTTAATAATTCTATCGAGTTGTTTCTCTACTTCATGTCTAAATTGTTTGAACGTTTTAAATGCTTCAGACTTGTATCTTATTAAATACATATAACCATATCGTGAATAATCATCAAAAAAGGTAATGAAGTATATAAAACCACCTCTAGTATGAATGGACATCGGATCACATACATCATAATGTATTAAGTCTAATAACTCATTCATTCGTTCACCTTTCCTTTAAAAGATAATTTAGTCATCTTGCCAAACAAGGAAGATTCACATGTTTCATATAATTCATAATCAAATGAACCTAAGCTACCACTCTTATGTAGCTTAATCATGTGTTTCTCACTTATATGGCCAAGTCAACCATGTCATAAGTAAGATAATTTTAAGTTATCTTGTCTTTGTCTTTTATTGTCATTGATATTTTAAATTGGATTATACATATCTAATACAAAAATTCCATTGCACAATATAGCAATACCATACAACATTTCATTCAACTTAATTGAACAACTATTGTTTGAAAAAGTTAAATGAAATCCCGCTTTATTAAGATATAAAATAGATACAATGTTCTTTGTCACAACAGATACATAATAGCAATTTTCTAAAACTAGCTCTAACCTATTAGGAAGATACAAAACATACGTTCCTACAGCTAATGCAGCAACTTTTGGTTTATTTCTCACACGTAGGTTCATCTCTCCGTTCTTAAGCGATCTACTATCTTTGAGATCCTGCATATCAACACATATATATAAGCCACATCTGGTATCTAATACCCAAATGTTATGATCAGAGCTAGTATTAACCTCAATGACAAATAACATGCCTGAAGTAGAAGGTGGGGTATTTAATGCCTTCTTCTACTTCAATGACTCCAGATAAGTTTTGCAGTTTCTCTTCCAATGTCATTCCTTGTTGCAATGAAAGCATATCCCCTTTGAATTTGTCTCCTTTGCCTTCTTCTTGGCCATACCTCCCATTGGCTTCTTGGACTTCTTCTTCTTCTTTTGGTTCTTCTTGCGAGAACCAGAAGAACAGTCGACCAGCATCACGATGTCTATATTTGGTTCATCCGATAGTTAAGCATAAACTGTGAATAACTATCGGTCAAACTAGTCAGAATTAAATCTATACTTAATTCATGATCCATTACGAAACCTAAACTGGCTAACCTCTTTATGTATCCATACATCTTCAATTCATACTGCACTGGAGATGATCCCTCAGTCATCTTAGAGTGAAAAAGCAACCTCGAGGTTTTGAACTTTTCAAATCGAGCTTGCTCATCAAACAATTCTATAGCCTCATGGTATGAGCATCCATAGCCTCATGCTGCTTTTGCAGTTCTGGTGACATAGAGGCCAACATTATATAGCTAGCCAGCTCACTATCATCTAGTAGCTTCTTGTAAGCTTTTTGATCCTCATCAGATACATTGACAGAAGGGGGATCGAGAAGTGGGTCATCTAAGATATATCCTAGTTTCTCATATTTGAGAACAAATCTAAAATTTCGTAGCCAATCCAAGAAGTTAGGTCCCGTGAGTTTATTGGAATCTAATAGAGAGCGTAGGTCAACACTTAAAGAAGACATCTTGACAATTCACAACTTAGAAGAACGAGAGAAAGTGTTAGAATGTACACTAATGCATATCGATAAGGGCTTTAATCACATATATTATAGGTCCCACTATTCTTATTCAAATCCATAGCTCTCACTACGAATTTGAGAAAGCTTATAGTTTTCTTAATGGGTCGATATATGATATCATTGAGAACGACCTTGGGTTTGCTCAACAAGCCACTTTGTTGTAAAAATTCCATGGCGTTAGGCTCATCATAGACGGTTGTAAAAACTTCACAATGTCTCGATCATCATGGACTATATTTAGCACAATGATAAAGTGAAGACTCCAGAAGATCTATTGTTTTATCCTTTCTTAAGGCACTTTTAGATGATTTAGGTCGCAATTACTCTCGTGTTTATCATGTTTAACCTAAACTTGTACTTTTTAGCTTCATAGTCTTAAATGGAGTTAATGAAATACTTGAAACAAAGTGACTATTGACCATTAATATTAGGCTTCTTATCATTCATAACTACATATTTGTATACCTTCAATCTTGACTTGACACTAGGCCTACGTTTATGCTTGACACTAAAACTCTTCTCACTCGATAAGTTGTTTTATTCATATATTTAAAGAAAGAAACTAAAACCTTACCATAAAGAAGGTGATAAGCCTAAACTAAATCATAACTAATTAGTCTAGATTGCTTAAAATCTTACATATATTGTACAGTAAAAGGTAAGATAAATACACAAACGTAAGAGATGAGATTATTTATAAAGAAAGTAAACCCATAGTAGGACATTCTCCAACTATATGAGACAAATCAATTCAAATTCTTAACAAATCTCTCAAAATTACCTCCCTAAGTGAACAATTTGGCACACAACATGCACTATTTTTGAACAGAAAACTATCATGCAAAACAAAGTCCCTAAATGCACCATTACACTTAATAGTCTTAGCAAGAATTGGACCGAAATCTTTATCACTCTCATACAAACCCTTTATATCATCAAATCCTACAACATGTGCATACATTGAATTTAAAAGGAGGAATTTGCGAGACAAAGAATCTCCAACAACATTTATGGTCTCTTTTTTATACTTAATGACAAAGTCAAACGATTGAAGAAACTTAACCCAAATAGCATGTTTTTGGCTCAAGTTAGCTTGACTTTGGACATATTTGAGTGGATCATGATCAGTGAAAAGAACAAACAAATTGGCAAGAAGATACGGCCGAAAATGCCTAACAGCCCTAACAATTGCATAAAACTCTTTATCATATGTAGTGTATCTTTTTCTAGCATCATTGAGTTTTTTAGAAAAGAATACAATTGGTCTACCCTCTTGGCTAAGAACAGCCCCTATGCCTACTATGCTCGCATCACATTCAAGTTCAAATGGTGCACTAAAATCAGCAAGTCTCAAAACAGGTGCCTTTGTGATCAAATTTTTAAGAGTCCTAAAAGCTAGAGTTGCTTGAGGAGTCCACTTAAACTCACCCTTTTTCATGCATTCAGTTATAGGAGCAGTTATAGTACTAAAATTTCTGATAAATCTCCTATAAAAAGAACAAAAGTCTTGAAAGCTTCTAATTTGGAAAAGATTGCTTGGGACCAGCCAATCAATGATGGATTGGACCTTTAAGGGATCCATCTTTATGCCGTTTTGACAAACAACAAAGCCTAAGAATGTCAAGGAATGATCACAAAAATGGCACTTATCAATGTTGGCATACAAAGACTCTCTATCTAACACATCAAACACAGATTTCAAATGTAGCACATATTCATCTAGACTCTCAGAGAAAATTAGAATATCATCAAAATATACTTCAAGAAAGTGATGAAGGAAAGGTTTAAGGACCTCGTGCATAAGTCTCATGAAAGTTAATGGAGAATTGGACATCCCCATCGGCATCACCAACCACTCAAAAAGACCCTCACATGTTTTGAAAGTTGTTTTCCACTCATCTCCCTCTCTCACTCTAATCTGATGAAATCCGTTGGCAAGATCAAGTCTAGTGAAAATTTTTGCTCCACGTAGATGATCTAACATGTCGTCAAGTCTAGGAATGGGGTACCTATACTTGACCGTAATCTTGCTCACTGCCACTGAGTCAATAACCATCCGCCACTTCCCATTGTTCTTTAGTATAACAAAGGCCGAAACTACACAAGGAGATGTAGATGGCCTTATAAACTCTCGGTCAAGCAAGTCATCAACAATAACTCTCAATGCTTCACCCTCTTTTGGACTCATCCAGTAGGATTGTTTATGTGGAATAATGGCTCCCAGAATAAAATTGATTTGATGTTGTATGGTCCTCAAAGGGGGCAGCCCCTTAGGAAGTTCTTTTGGGAACACAGTTGGATACAACTCAATCAACTCTTGGACAACTTGTGGATTGGGAGCTCTCGACCTCTTGTCATCTTCCACCCTAATCGGATCAAAACTTGGCAATTCATCCCTAATTGCTTCCCTTTCTTCAACACTCAACAAAACTTGTTCATTTTCAACCCTTGTAGGTGCAATCGGTTTCAATGGAGTTAGAATAAATCTCCTTCTGATGTGTTCTAATGTGTATGTATTTGCTCTACCTTGATGGCTAACATCACGGTCAAATAGCCAAGGCCTTCCCAAGAGCAAGTGGCATGCACTTATGGGAATTACATAGCACCAAGCTTCATCCTTATAGCCACCAATTGCAAACGGTACCAAGCATCTTCTACTAACTTGAATCTCATGCTTCTTATCCAACCAAGTGAGCTTGTAGGGGTTTGGAATAGGCTCGGTCTTGAGCTTCAACTTATCAACCATCTCATTTGAAACTACATTTTTGCAAGCTCCACTATCAACTACAACTTTACACTTCTTTCCACCGGTTATGCAAATGGTGTGAAAAAGTGATTTTCTTCTCCAATCTTCTCCACCATTCTCACTATTCAACAATCTATACAACACTAACATTTCAGCTTCTACCTCCTCATTATTTGCATATTCGGCCACTAACTCTTGACTCTCGGCCCCCTTTTGAAATTCCCCAAAAATTTTATTTTCCATCTCCAATTCCACCTCTTGATCAATGGCCTCCATCTGTCGAATGGTCATGATAGCTCGGTTGGGACATTCGGCACTAAAATGACCATAGCCTTGACACTTAAAGCATCATAACTTGGTTTTAGGGACTGGTAGAGTTTGAGGAGTTTTTGGAGTGTAGAGTTTAAGGCTGAATTGTGTTGGTGAAATGGTGGATGGTGGCTTCGGTTGGGAAGGTGAGGCTCTTTGTGAAGTTGTTTGTGGTGTAGGAAAATTTGCCTTTATTGGTGGTGTAAGTGGGCTGGTTCTTTAGGGAAAGTTATGGCTTGGTTAGGGTAGTGTTGGCTTGGTAGATTTCAAGTTAATCTCACCCCTAAAGGCAAGTCTTTTGGCTTTACTCAAAGTGTCAAAAGGATAAGTCTTCACAAAGTTTTGCAAGTCAATGTCAAGTCCCCTAACAAACAGTGTTATAATTACCTCTTCACTTTTTTCCAATCCATAATTCAAAAGGAATTGTTCAAACTCTATCACAAGTCTTCAACTTGTCTTCTATTTTGCTTCAACCCAAACATCTTATCTAACATTTGGTGCCTATGTTGCACAAATGTCTCTTCTAACTCAATTTTCATCCTATCCCATGTAGTAATTCTAGGTAGCCCACCTCTAAGCCTTTTCTTTTGCAAGTTATCCCACCAAA
>JAOSBN010000001.1:2440505-2450744 GCA_027563595.1 Erythroxylum suave
AATTTTCATCCTATCCCATGTAGTAATTCTAGGTAGCCCACCTCTAAGCCTTTTCTTTTGCAAGTTATCCCACCAAAAGGCAGTATACCCCTTGAATTTCATAGCCACCAATCTGACTTTCTTCTCCTCCGGAACCTCTTTCAATTAAAAAATGCATTCAACGGTGTACAACCATTCACTAAACACATCGGCATCAAGTTTACCCAAAAATTCAGGAATGTCTATCTTAATATTTAGATCATCATTCCTATCATTTGTAGGTGGAAACACATTCCTAATAGGGACCATACAGCCAGCAACAAAATGAGGGCCTCTCCCTCTTCCTCTTGGGGCCAAACCACCAATTCTAATGCTATCATCACGTTTAGGAGCACAAGAATCATTTACCTCATCACCAAACTCTTCTTCTACGGATGGGTTAGCTTGAGATGTCTGATCAGGGGTATTAAACGTCCCCTAGGTTGCATATGTTGCCTCCTTAGCCTTGGCAGCCTCGATCTCCTTCTGAAACGCATCAAACTTGTCGATTTTGACACTCATCTCATCCAACTTTGCAAAGGTCTTCTCCAGATTATTTGGGCTAGGTCCAGACATGGTTAATAATCAAACACACGTCCCAGATATTGGCTCTGATACCAAAATATGATGCAAGGACGTCTTGAAAAGATTGGGAAAGGATTGAAAAAGAATCGACAAAGTTTGGAGAAGTTTTGTTCTTCTCGGGTAGAAAACTGACAGCGGCTTTTAGGTTTGGTGTAGAAGGAAAATTTGTAGAACTTTTTGTGCTAATGAGTTTAGACACAAGAATCGGACGATTTGGTTAAGGGACGAGCGAGTTATGGGGGTTTTACTGCAGCCATATCTGGCTGGGCAATGGGATAGGATTCAATCGAGAATTTTAGATGATTGGGAAATCGGTTTTTAGTGATTCTTGATTTGAAATTGTAGTTTAGGATGTGCTCTAAAACATGGCTTTAGAATTTCAATCAAACGAATTCAACCTGCTTCATAGGGCAGATTAAATCGACACAGGAACAATCAACAACAACGAACAAATTCAGATTATTTTCGAAAAATAATCAAACCCAATTGTTTTGCGAAAAAACAACAAAAAAACCCAGACAATTTCTTTCCAAAAGATCAAAGAGACAAACTCTCAAAATCTGGAAATTTTTTTGATAAGTTATGAATATGGTAATTAGCTAGATTTTCGGATAGCTTATAAGGAAAGTGAACCAACAAGTTAACTGGTTCATGTCCCTTCAGTTGCCCCTGAATCGAAACTAAACTTAACACTAAAACTCACCTTTAAGTCTCCAAATAACCTGAAGATGGGAGACTAAAAGGTTAGTTAAACATAGTCAAACCGAAACAATAAAACAAACCAATCCGGAAATATAAAATGTCAACCGGCCAAAACAATAATACAAGTCGGACCAAATACGTCAAACATACAATATAAAGTCTCAAATAGCATAAAGTAAAGTCTTCAAATGTCAATTTAATGAGCTAAAACAGCTACCTTGTGATCACCAAATGGGCCAAAGCTAGCTTGGAACTTAAGCATTAAATCCAAGCCAACTTCACGTTGTTCTTCACCCGAATCATTATCTTCACCTTGAGCTTCATTGTCTTCTTCTTTTTCATCAAATCCCATAGCTTCTAAGTCCTTCAAAACATGTGGAGATGGTCCTCCATCTCAAAGTCATACACTTTTATAGTTTAGATTGTGATGACATGGCTCCCTCTATAAACTTGAACAAAAAACCCTGAAGTGGATTTTCTTCCATCAAACTCTAACCATGTCTGCATCTATAAAACCTTCTAGAGTTAGCTCACCATTACCAAAACACAAACTCCACTTTGATGTTCCTTTCAAGTATCTGATAATCCATTTCATTGCTTCCTAGTGAACCTTCCCTAGGTTTAACAAGAATTTGCTCGTCATCCCAATAGCTTATGCAATATCTGGCCTTGTACACATTATTACATGCATTGATGACCCTACTATAGGTAAGTTTCGAATAGAGGACATGCCATATTTCTCCTTTTTTATTGAGGAACATGAACGCTTACACAACTTAAAGTGAGACGCCAGTGGTGTGCTAACTTACTTGACATACTTCATAGTGGACATTTCTAGTACTCTTTTAATATATCTCTCCTAAGACAACCATAATCTTTTATTCTTCATATCTCGAGTTATCTCCATAACTAAAATATGCTATTAAAAGATTTGGACAAATCCTCCTTCAACTTTTGGATTCTACCAATGTCTTAACCCATAATTAGGATATCATCAACATAAAGAAGAAGACTAATAAAGTTCTCACCTGAAAATTTCTTGAAATACATATAAACATCGACATAAATTTATTTAAAACCATGATCCATCAAAGGAATTGAACTTCTAATATCATTGCCTTGGAGCTTATTTTAAGCTATATAGACTTTTCTTCAACTTACAAACTAGATTTTTCTTGCCTTTGGCTTTGAAAACTTCTGGCTGCCCCATGTATATCTCCTCTTGCAAACCTCTATGAAAGAAGGTTGTCTTAACATCTAGCTATTCAAGTTCAAAATCCAAACAAACAGTTAGACCCAAAACTGTTCAAATTAAGGTCATCTTAACTATTGGTGAAAAGATTTCATCAAAGTTTATACCCTTCTTTTGACTAAATCCTTTTATACTAGCCTTTCCTTATGTTTTACCAGCTTGTTATCATCTCTCTTTGTCCTAAACACCCATTTATTCTTTAATGCCTTTTTTCCTTTAAGAAGCTTTACAAGCTTATATGTGTTATTCTCCTTTAAAGAATCTATCTCTTCCTTCATAGCTGCAAGCCAGAGATTTTTGTCTTCACAATACATAACCTCTTGCATATTCTCATCTCCCCCTCAACTGTAAGTAACAAGTATTCAAATTTTGGATAACTTGTAAAAGGTATTTTCTCCCTTTTCAACTTTTGAAGCTTTGTTTCATCAGCTATTGAATCCAATTGCTCCCTTTCCTCGTTATCCTTAATAGATTCATTTTCAGTATTGTCTAAATGTTATTCATATAGCTTATCATTATCAGATTGTATCTGATCACCATTAATGTGTGTTTAGTCACACAATTCATTTTCTTTACCTATAAATTGCTCAATGGTTGAAGGAATTTGCGAAAAATTAACAATGTCATATGATGAGCTATAGTCTGATGACTTATCTCTTTCAGACGATCAGCACCTCTCTCTTGCTCCTAGATTACCGCATATTTGCTCACCTTTTACTTATCTAGGCTATAAAGTCTGAAGTGTACTGATAATGACCATATCCATCAAGGATATAAGATATCAACTTAATCCAACTTCTTTCTCTAATCCTTGGTTACATGTTTGAATACCTAACAGCCGAAAACTCTCAAATGATGACCAGTCCACACTCTCTTAAAAATCTTAAAATTCAACAACATTGAGAGATCTCCATTAATCAGGTAGATCGTAGTTCAGACTGCTTCTTCCTAAAATGTCTTTGGCAACATAGACATTTTAAATATGTAACGAACCTTCTCCAAAATGGTTCTATTGATCCTTTTAGTAACCTAATTATGTTGTGGAGTCCCTGGTTCGATTTTCTCATGTCTAATGTTATGTGATGTCTTGTATTCTTCAAACACATTGGAAGTATACTCCCCTCAATTGTCTGTTCATATACATTTCATCTTTTTCTCAACTTCTATTTCTACCATAACATGAAACTTTTGGAAATTTTCAAATACTTAACTTTTAGAGTTCAATATGTATACATAAGTCTTCCTCAAAGCATCATCAATCAATGTAATAAAATATCTGTTACTTTCTAGTGACTCCTACTCAATAGGGCCACAAACATTTGAAGCACCATCTCCAATATCTTCAAATTCGTTGTAGATTTTCTCTTGGAAAATACTTTGTATTGCTTTCCAACTAAATAGTGATCACAAGGATTAAGTGTTAGAGAGTTCTTAACAGGGATAAAGGACTTATTAGTCATCAATTGAATCTCTTCTCACTCATATATCTTAATCATTAATGTCACAGATTTGTTAAAGTTTTCTCTTTGGCTGTCTATACTTCTCCACCACCATACACCTTTAAATGTGTCATATACAGTGAGTAATATCTCTCCTTCGACAATCGTCATTATGCCTTTGGACAGTTTCCATTTCCTATCCTTAAAAGTGTAGTGAAACCCTTTTTGATCTAACATAATAGTCGATAATAGATTTAGCCTTAGATTGGAGATGTGTCATATATCTCTTAACATCAGTAAGCATATGAAATTTGCCTAAACTTGAAAATCACCCATACCTACTATCTTAGCGAGAATTTAATTTCCCATCTTTACACTCCTAAAGTCTACGCTCTTTAGTTTGAGAAGTACTCCACCTTTGCCTAAACTTGAAAATCACCCATACCTACTATCTTAGCGAGAATTTAATTTCCCATCTTTACACTCCTAAAGTCTACGCTCTTTAGTTTGAGAAGTACTCCACCTTTGGAACACAATGATAAGACATTACAACAAGGCAGACATTTGGCTATCAATGTTCCAAATATTGCAAAGTGAAGTGATGTACTTCATTTTCTAGACCCTTGGAGAGCTGTGTCCAAATGCTATAATGGCCTTCCCACCCTCAGGATCCGGGATATCAATTGCTGAGTTATCATTAGTATCAATTTGTACACTCATAACCTCATCATTTTCTATTATAAGATAATCAACCCCCAATAATTCATTATGCCATCCAGTTTGAAAAAGTTTTCCTGTAGGAACTCATTTTTTGATTGAATTATGAGGCTTCCAAGTATTAGTCACCTTAATTTCAAAATTTTCAATCTCCCATATTTCGCCAAATTTGAGTATTGGTAAATAATCAGGTAATATGACATTCCTTTTTACCTCCACAAAGATTTTTGCATATCCAATTCGCTCCATTCTAGATGTTTGAGCATCCATACAAAGAGACTTTCCGAAAGAGCTTATTAAAAACTCAATCCTTCAATTGTCCAAAATTCTAGTGGCAAATTATGAAAATAAACCCATATAGGAAAAAATTCTACATATTCCCTATAAAAAACTAGCTCAGGTTTCCATTTCTGAATAAACATGGGTTGGCCCCGTATATGCCAAGGTCCCATTTTCAGTATCTCATTCAAATTACTATCAACAGTAAATTTAAATAGAATAGTGTCATCATCCATGAGTAAAGTTTTTTCCAAACCTTTCTTACCTCATTGAATAGAAGCCCAGAAATTGATGATTAGAAATGTAGGCCTCTTACTCCAGAAGGATCTAACTAAGGCAGTAGACCAAGCCCTCGCTTCAACTTATAGCAATTTAATCAGTGGACTAACAACTCTATCTTTCATAGAGTCCGAGTAGTATTTCAGATGTGTCTTAGGCTATTGCACGTGAATTTTTTTTGTCCAAGCACCAATCTTGGGGGAGGGATTTTGTGAATCTAAAGCTATTGAGTTTACCCCTTTTCTAGATGCATGCTTTCAGGTAAGCACAGGGAAATCTTTCATGGACAAGGGTGAAGGTGCCCCATCCCCTTCTATGAAATTCAGGTCATTGTCCTCCTACCTCTTGTCGAGTTTCCTTCACCATTATGCTCACATTACACTCCTCCATCTTACGCCTTTCCCATAACCCAAACTCAACCCAAATCTACTAATCGTAGAGACCATCAAGCAACCCAAGTCTACAACCCACCGAACAAGGAGCGACCCAGATCTGAACACTGGGCGACCCACCAGAGTGCAGCTAGGTGAGTCGGCAGTGGTTTCTAACGGTGCAAGGAGTCGAGAGTAACGACCCAAATCTGAACATATCTGCGCCAACCACTGGTTTCATCTTGCTCTGCTTTCGTGTCAGGAGGAAACTCTGCGCTTTTCTCACTCTCGCATCTTTTTTCTAACTAGGCGAGTTAGGCCCCTGTGGCGATTTGTAGCAATGCAAGGAGTATTGGAGTAGCAACCCACTTCTAAACTCCCCACTAGACAGGAAGATCTGCACGAACCACTGGTTTCGTCTTGCTCTACTCTGCTCACGCGTCGTTCTCTTATGCCCAAAAAGAGGTAGGGAAAGACGATGTAGCTTCCAAGTTACTTACCTTGCTGTGTTTTTTGAAAATTGTTTCCCAAAGATAGCCTCGTTGAAATGATTTTGAAAATCATCATCAAAAGTACACTATTCGTGACACTTCTATAAAATCATCACAAATGAACAGATTTTTAGCTAATGAGGTGTTTGGAAAGGTATGAATTGAATTCAATACTCAAGTATTGAATTCAATTCAGATGTTTAGAAACATAAAAAATGGATGGGTTCAATTCATGCATGTAATTGAAACTCATCTCCTTTATAAATTGAATTCACTCCTTCGAGCATAGGAATTTAATTACATTGAAGCTTGAGGAAGACACTTTTGAACAAAAATCTGTTGTTTGCTGTGGGTTTATAAACAAACATTCATCAAAGCTTATTTATTTATTGTGGGTTTTTATTGAGTCTAATTCTTTGCCCTGTATTTTTTATCAAGAATCACTCTGTGTCATTCAAAAGTAGTGTCTTGCTTTTTTACTCTTTCATTTTTTGAACTACTTCACTTTTCACTCTCTTGTGCTTCACTTGATTGGATTCTAAAGACTATGAATTAAAATATTATTATTAATTAATTAACTACAATATAATTAATTAAAATATAATTAAGTAATTAATTACAATATAATTAATTAATTAATTACAATATTTTAATTAATCAATATATTGTAATTGATTAATTACAATATAATTAATTAAAAAATAATTACAATATTTAATTAATCAATATATTGTAATTGACTCATTACAATATAATTAATTAAAATATAATAAATTAATTAATTAAAATATAATAAATTTTTATTTCTCAATATTTTTTACAAACCCACCACCGTTAATGGTAATAGTAATGATTCATTCCTCTTAACCAACCATCATAATTATAATAATAATATTTATTCTCATTCCTCACTATATTCATTCTCATTTCTCACTATATTTATTCTCATTCCAAACAGTGTAATTAAATTCATTTATAATATTACTGAGTTGTTTCAAACAGTATAACTTGAATTCAATTTAATCTTATTAATATAATTTAGTTCAATTCGTTAACGAATTCAATTCAAAGGTTTCAAACAGCCTTTAACCTTATGAAAAGTTTATCTAAAAACAGCCTTTAACCTTATGAAAAGTTTATCTAAAAATGACACATTTAGCGACACAAGTTTGAAAATAACCACCAATAAAAGACTTTTTGGTGATGATATTTTCAAAACATCCCTAAAAGTCAACCTTTTAGCGAAGATTGTCAATATGGTCTCTAATTGGGGAAATTTTTGTGACAATTTTTTGAAAATCGTCCTTAATAATCTTTGGGAACGATTTTGAAAATCATCGGCAAATAATATACGAGGAAAACGAAACCGAACTCCTCCTACTCTTTGTATTTTCATTTTATATTTTGTTTCTTTCTTGTTTCGGATTGTCTCTATCCATCTTCCGACGAGTCTCTGTTCTACTTCTTCTTCTGTTTCTTTTTTAAGTACGTTCACTTTTCTCAGAAAGATCGTTAAGATGCTTCTCCAGTTGTTGGAACGCTCAAATCCCTCTTTATGCACAAAGGCCTCACATTACTGTAATCCATGTTACTATCTTGTTCTTTCTTATTTTCTGCTGCCGACGCTGCCCTTTCTTCTTCCCCTGTTTATCGTCGTTTAGCTTGTTCTTATAGGCTGTCGCTTTCTGCACAGCCCAAAGCACATCTAATCCACTCAGTCCTCCACTTTCTTGCTTCAGAATTCTTGCTTGTTCGTGCGTTGCTCCTGTTTCTTTTTCTGGGGTTTCTTTTTGAGAGTTGCCGAAGCACGGTCGCGAGATGACTGAGAGCTGGCTGAGACGACGGCTGGTGAGTTTGGTGGTGACGCGATATACATTATCATTGCGAGACATTAGCATGTTTGGATTATGTTATTCATTATGCCTACTATCTGTTTGAGAAAATGTCCGTTAGATGTGGGTCCTTGATTTTCTGATTTTGCATGGATGCCAGACGTTGTAAAGAAAATTATTTATTCATACAGGTTCGTTTCCTGGTCATGCTACCTTCTCAGGTCGTTACAGTTTGTGTAACTCTGTGGTTCACTACGCAAGTTTCCATCACTGCGTCGTTAAGCTTACTGGCAGACCTATTCTTGTGAAACGAACACAGAATAGGCGAGTATTAACACCTGATTAGACAATGTTAGTATATGAATAAATTGCTTGTCGTTTGGGTTTCGTCATGTGATGTTTTGTTGCTTTGTTGGATTTAGAACTAGAGTGGTGAGATGTGCGACGATCGAAGAAATCGAAGCGGAGAGGTCTTCCATTGAGAAAGATGTTAGCATAATTTTACTCATCTTTGAATTTTCCTTTTGGATGTTTTGTTTGATAATCATTTGGGAATATTTTTGTTATCAGAAGGAAACAATGGAGGAAACCTTTGAAACAGTTTGAACGAATTTTAATTCTGTGAGGACAGGAGGAACTAATCCATTCATGTCAGACTCTATTTGATTCAGGGGGTAGGATGGAATGGAATAGAACGTAACACATTTTTATTGTCTAAAAGGAAGTTTTATAATAGAATGAAATGAAATAGGATAGAAGTGGTGGGTTTCATGTTATGTTCCATTCAATCCTAAACAATGAAAATAGAAAATCTCTGATTTGGAGAGTTTAGGATCGAACGTAAACTAATAAATACAAACTACCTAATATATCTTCAATAATTTTTCGTAACCCTAATTGTGACCAAGTCACAATATTATATTAAATAGAATTAATATATTAAATAGAATATAATAATATTTAACATAATAAATTTTATTAAATAATTAATAATATTATTTTTCTACTATTAATAATAAATCATATATAATTAATAATAAAATAAAAAATGTCATTAATAAAAATAGAAAATATATAAATTTATTCTTTAATTATTTGTATATATCTCTATATAAAAAAAGAAAAATAAATTATTTTTAAATATAAATTACATAGAATATAATAAAAAATTTAACATAATAAAAATTATTAAATAATTAATAATAATATTTTTATATAATTAATAATAAATTATATATAATTAATAATAATAAAATTTTTATTAATGAAAAATAGAAAATTTGTTTAAAAATTATTCTTTAATTGGTTGTATATATTTCTATATAAATAAAAATATAAATAAATTATTTTTATATATAAATCACATAGAATAGAATAAAATAAAATTTAATAAAATAAAATTCACTAAATAATTAATAATACTATTTTTATATAATTAATAATAAATTGTATATAATTAATAATAAAATAAAAATTAATAAATTTTATTAATGAAAAATAAAAAATATATAAAAGCATTCTTTAATTGTTTATATATATATATATATAAATAAAAATATAAATAAATTATTTTTATAAATAAATCACATATAATAAAATAAAATAAAATAAATTAAATAATTAATAATATTTTATATAATTAATAATAAAAGAATAAAATAAAATATATTAAATAATTAATAATATTTTTATATAAGTAATAATAAATTTTATATAATTAATAATAAAATAATAAAATTTTTATTAATGAAAATAGAAAATATATAAACAATTATTCTTCAATTATTTGTGTATATTTCTATATAAATAAAAATATAAATAAATTATTTTTAAATACAAATCACATAGAATATATTAAAATAAATTTTAATATAATATGATATAATATATTAAATAATTAATAATAATATTTTTATTTAACTAATAATAAATTGTATATAATTAATAATAAACCTCTTTAATAATCTTTTTAATATAAGAAGTATAATAGTCATTTATTATATATTACATTCCATTTCATTCCATTCGTCTTCCAAACAACATTTCGTTATATTACATTATGAACCCTTCCATCTCTCTCAATCAATGTTTTACTGTGTTACATTCCATTCCATTATAAACCATTTCATTCCGTTCCGTGACATTCCATTCCGTTCCATTAATTAACATCCACCCAAATAGGCCCTTAGACAAAATCGAGGTATGAATCCTCTTGCATGTTTGCGTAAACATATTTCTGATTGTTTTGTGGGTAATTTTATGTGAACATGAGGA
>JAOSBN010000001.1:2452356-2466958 GCA_027563595.1 Erythroxylum suave
GAGGTATGAATCCTCTTGCATGTTTGCGTAAACATATTTCTGATTGTTTTGTGGGTAATTTTATGTGAACATGAGGATATGCCACAATAGAGGGTATGACCTTGATCGGTAAACAGCGGATTCTGTTAGCTGTTAGTTGATTATATCATCTATCAGCAGATAACATCAACTATTTATTAAAGATGTTTGATAAAATTAACTATTTAATATTAACCGTTAGTTTGTAAAATGACTTATGAGGACAAGATTTTAAAAAAATTATAAAGGCACTAATAATATATTTCTTAGTATTTCGTTGAATATTCTTATAAAAATTTAGATTTAAATATTTAATTATACAAAAATTAAGTTAATAATAATAATAATAATAATTTAATGTTAAATTTTCTATTAATATGAATGATGCGTCGAACTATATCATATTAGTATTTTTTATATAATATGTATGAATTTTATTGTTTAATAAATTTAAAAATCTATAATTGTAGCATGACATAGATACAACATATCGTAGTTATATATTAAAAATATAAATTGAAAGTGATTCTTTATGTTCAAAAACTTAATATTATGATATTTTTAAATGTAAATTAATATTATAAAATTAAATAAAGATTAAAAGTTTAATTAACTCTTTTATTATATTTTTCCAAACTTCACCACATAATTGTAAGATAAAAAAAATTAACTTTGAAAACATACAGAGCAAAAATAGAGAGTAAAGTGGAGGGTAATATTGTCATTAGTCAAATAGCTAATTCCAAAAACTCTTCTTATGGAGTTTTAAAAAATCAGCTTATTGAGGTTAAATAAGTTAACCAATAATCATTCACTTTTCTTTTCTGGCGTTTGTCAGAACACCTTTATTAGCAGCAAAAATTATGGAGTCATTTTAAAAGCAATTCATATGATGTGTGAGTAACAAACTCTAAAATTCTTATCAAATTTTATGAAAACTTCTCTTCCACATTCATCTTATATATGTTTCTCTTAAAGGATGTTTTTTAAATAGAAGAATGATTTCTACTATAGTCATCCGTATCTTTTGAAATCGGCTACAAGAAAATGGTTGACTCAATCTATCACCAGCATTTTAATAAATTTCTTCTTTAAGTAAAAATGTTCCATTTACATGGTAGGGAAGACAGGATATGAGTTCCGTACAAATTGTCATGGAATCCTGCTACTCGCAGTCCATCATAATGTTGATGCTTTGTACCTTTATTGGAAAAGCTTTGAGAATATGTGATTACAGGTGGACTATTACGAAACTCCTGTCAGCTTGAAGAGTACAGCCCAAATCAGCACTCCTGATGCTAGCTCTCTCTTGGTCCAGCCATATGAAAAATCCAGGTACTGAATCATCTAGGAGATGCACAAGCTGATAATCCATTCACATTTGCATCTTATGACAATTTTAGCATTAGGCTTAGATTGTTCAGATGGATAGAGCATCCACTTATTTAGAGCTCCATGAACAGAATGTGTTACAAATGTAAAATCTCTCAAAAAAAGATCATTTTGTAATGTTGTTTCGACATAATAGTTTATAGCAACGCTTAACATGTCTTATTTCTCAGCTTAAAGTCTACAGAGAAGGCTATTGTTGGCTCTGATCTTGGTTTGACACCAATCAGAAAATATAATTTTTATTTCCGATTGAAAACAAGCAACCTTAATCATACATAATTTCAGGCACTGGACCGATTTTGAAGTTACTTTCATGATTCTTATGGACTTTTTTTTTTTGGTATGATGACTGATGTATAAAGTTGCTCGTATCAACATGGACAAATCTAGCTAGTCGTCATAGTTGCATTATATTTTTTTTTTGTAATCTCAGCATTTATAATTTATAAATTGGTCTTTGTATTTATTATTTTGTCTATAAGAATTTTTAAGAATGTAATTAAAATCTTGTATACGAAGAATATTCCTTTTTTGTTAGTATAACTTAATGATATTTTATTTTTAAAAAAAAATTAATGATATTTTAATTTTTGTAGACAATTCTTCAAATTATCAAGTATTTTTGTATAATATTTTTATATAATAAATTAACAACAAAAATTGAAATATTATATACAACAATATGGATTAAAAATATCACAAATAATTATAATTAATATGATATAACATTTGGTTAAAATGGATAATAACAATTTGAATACAATTTAGAAAATGTAGCTAAAAATTTATAGCTATATTTTAAAAAATGTAACTAAAACATTTTGGCTACCTCTTCAAAAACCGCATTAAAATTTTTTTGTTACGTTTTAAAAAATGTCGCTAAAAGTTTTTGGATCTTTTGTATGAAAACATTTCGTAGCTAAAACATATAGGTGATGAATTTTCAAATCGTCTCTAATACTGTTTGCTACGAAAATAAAGCGTAGGCAAAAACTTTTAGTAACGATTGCGGAAAAACGTTGCCTATATTTTCAACTATGGAGATTTGGTGACATTTTTGGAACACGAATATAAATTGTTACTAATCACTAATGGCTGAGATTTTTACGATTGCGGAAAAACATCGCCTATAGTTTTCAACTATGAAGATTTGGTGACATTTTCGGAAGACGAATATAAATCGTTACTAATCACTAATGACCAGGATTTTGGAACTTATAGTGATGAATTTTTTCGACGGTAAATATGTTTTCTGTTATAGTGAGATGCTATCGTATCAATCAGTCTTTCAAAGCCAAAATTGTTGACATAGAAGCATTCATTAGTTGCACAAACTACGGACACTTCATCATTCGTGCTTGAAGTTGTTGTATTTTTATCATCACCATCATTCTGATGATCTTGCTTTTTTCTTATCTTTCTTTCACTTATAACAGAACTTCTTAATGTGTCATAGCTTATAGTAATAATGACATGTCTTCACATCTTTGTCACCTCTAAACTTTGAACTGTTCTTAGACTTGTTACGAACTTTGGAGCCCCTACTCTTGTTCCTTCCTTTGATTTCTTTCACCAAAAATACACACGAAAGACTACGCGTTGTTAACTCCAATCTCCTTACTTATGATTGCTTCATTAAACAAACTATTTTTATTACATTCAAAGAGAGCACACTTTTAAGAGCTAAGTTGCAAACCGTCACCATTAGTGTCTCCCAATTATCCAATAATGAATTTAACAAAAACAAGGCTTGAAGCTGATCATTAAAAATGATCTTCATTGTAGTAAGCTTGTTGATTATGTCCTATAAATCACTTAAATGCTCCGGCATTGATTTTTTAGTTTTAACTTCAAGTTTATAAGCCTTTTAATCAGAGAGACCTTATTATATGTAGTCTTCCTTTCATACAATCCTTAGAGTTCTTCTATAACTCAAAACGGTCCATTTCTTAAGGCACATGGTTCAATATGTTGATATCAATCCATTGTCTAATAGTGCCTTAAGTTTTTCACTTCGATTTTTCTCATTCTCTTTTTGATATCTTTTTAGGTTTTGAAAGAATATCATCTTTCACACCTTTATTCACATCAATAAGATCAAAGAGATCTTTGCAATATGAAAGTTTCTCTATCATAAGCCTCCAACTCGAGTAATTTAATGACGTCAACTTAATCGCAGAGTTGTTTCCACCTTCCATTATAATGGCTCTAATGCTACTTGATCGGAGATAATAATACAACTCTTTAAAAGATCAAATAAATATCCATGACAAGAAAGAACTCTTCAACTTGCACCAACAAAACAATATCAAAATAATAAACTTATCAATAAAACTAACACTAACATTTCCGTGAAAAATTCTCCAGTGTAAAGAAAAAAAACCATAGGACAAACCAACGAGCAAATTCACTAAAACTTAGTAAGGAATTATAGAAAAGTTGATCTCTCCCTCTACAACAACAAGCTGTCTTAAAAAATTTTAGAATTAAAACCAAAGTTAGTATCACGATTAACAAGCACTTAACACATAAGAATAATTTAGTTAGTATAAATTACTTAGTCATATAATTAGTTTCTTTGGATTATATATTGTAAGAAAGTACTTTTAACAATTCCACATCGGAATTTAATATACCACACAGTAAGGATTTGAGACGGTGACGTATTCAATTTGTCCATGCATGCATGAATTTTATTAAATTAATAGCTGTATATACACAATACGTAAGAATAGTATTGATTGGAGTGTGAGCGGAGATGATGAGGATGATTTTGCTCTTCAGTGATTAGCTGATAAGAGAGGGCCACAGAGACAGAGATGGATACAAGTCACAAAACATATACTGTTTGACAAAAGAAATGAAAGAAAAAGTAAAAGAAAACAGAGGCCTAGCATTGCTAGAACACGAGGAGAGAGCTTTGCTTGGCCCTTAGAAGTCACAGCCTTTACTTATAACTTTTTTCTCTGTACACACAACTCCTTCAGGTCATGCATACAAACAAAGAGGCATTGGACGAGAGAGTTCATTCATCAACAAAATAATAAGATAGATAGAGAAAAAGGAGAGATAATATGGACGTGAAAGAGCTCGGTCCTAATGCATGATGCCTGTTGGTGGGTTAGGTAGCAACCCCTGTCCCTTTTCTTGGACCCATCTCTCCTTTTCTCTCTCCCAAGATGCAACTTCTTATGCTATGCAATGCAATCCCCTTTTAATCCCTCTAGATGCAGCCAAACTCTCTTCTCTTTTCTCTTAAGCAACCTCTTTCTCCAAATAAACTATCCTGGTCCTGAATTATATAGAAAACCTATTCGTTGTCTCTTGTCTTTCCAAGCATTCACACATGATTGTTTCTTTACTATGATCCGAAGTCTTTCTTTATATAAAAGCAAAACTAATATCAAAGCTTAACTTCTTGTGTTTAAGTACAATTCGCTTACCATTTTCTTCTGCTTAAGTACAATATTAACTCATCACTACACCAAATCATCGTGGTTATATGTCTTGCTATTTTCCACTCTTCGTGATACAACCAATGCCCAACTGGCATGCATGGATCCTATATATTTTTTAAGGGATTTATAGTTAAAGAGGAGTTGAACTCACCCACTTCACTTTAATTGGTGTTAAGACCAAAATCAGGCTATTCCAAAGTTAATTGAACTTATTACTTTCTAGTGATAAAATTCTAACTTGGAGACAACTGACTTTGTTAAAATTAACACTCTTATTGAACTATGAAAAGATTGGAGACAACGAAAATGACCGTAGCGTGCTGAATGATCCCACATCATAGAATATGCATTGAGAGCAGCTGAGACAATACTGGATTGATTTTAAATGATCATTCTCTTTTAACTTTTATACGTAGAGGAGATCCCTAACAGGTCAATACTATACAACAACTTGTCACTACTACCATCTCTGTGATGTTCACGAAGATGAATAATAGTTCGTTTCTCTTTAGCAGTCAAATATGACATTAAAAATATGAGAATTACACCGTAGTACAGACGGGACTATAGAATCATCTCGCACACCTCTCTTTTTCTTCCTCTCTTTCTCTCTTTCCATCGTCATCATCATTTTCTCTTCCTCTGGAAAAAGAGTTAACTCTTTTTTGGAAACTGTAGGTACTTGACCCATAAACAGAACCAAATTTTGGGTATCGTTTGAATTGAAAAACAACTTCTTTCCTTTTGAGTTTCTGCAGTAGGTCTTTTTGTTGCTCTGGTATATCAAGTCTGCATCTTTCTTTCGAACTTTGAACATGGCAGGCAGGTTATTATCTCAGTTCAAGTTTTCACAATCTGAGGCATAAGCTGCTAGATCATGTCTAGCAATGGAATGGCTTTTTTTCCAGCAAATTTCATGCTCCAAACCCCACATGAAGATGACCAACAACATCCCACTGCTCTCCATCCACTCCTACCACCCCAAGATTTTCATGGTATATACTTTCTCCACGATCTTTTTGATCTCTCTCTCTCTTTCATGAGAATAAGCTCTTCTTTTTTTATTTCTTTGGGTGCAGGAGTAGCATCATTTCTCGGGAAAAGATCAACCTCATATTCAGGAGTTGATGTGTGTCATGAAGAGGCCAATGGACGGGATGATTTGTCTGATGATGGTTCACAGGCTGGAGAAAAAAAGAGGAGACTCAATATGGAACAAGTAAAGACGCTTGAGAAGAACTTTGAGTTGGGTAACAAGCTTGAACCTGAGAGAAAAATGCAATTAGCTAGGGCTCTTGGTCTGCAACCAAGACAGATTGCTATATGGTTTCAGAACAGGAGAGCCAGATGGAAGACCAAGCAACTTGAGAAAGATTACGATCTACTCAAGAGGCAATATGAAGCAGTTAAATCTGATAATGATGCTCTCCAAGCTCAGAATCAGAAATTACATGCACAGGTTAGTTTAATACATTAAATTGTAGTCTCTACCATAGGCTTTGGCTATAAATCAGCTACTATTAACTGTTCTTGGTTGTTGTTCAGCTTTTTGGTTTCCTGAGGCATTTAAAATGATTCTGCCTGCCTTAAGACCATATTAGTTTGCAGTAATTTGGAAGTTCTGATCATTTATTCATGATTTTAGCTTTTGACTTTTGGTCTTGCAATGATTTTCGAGAATCTTTTCTTTCCTGTTAATTTCAAGCATGGCCTTTTAGAAAGCTTCTTTTGCCATCAATATCAGTAGTGCAACTTTTTAATTGACCCTACTGGAGAAAGAAAAAGGAAAAGAAAACATGAAGAAGAAGAAGAGAACGTGAAAAAGGGAACACCTTTTGATGGATTGATCTTTCTTGAATTTAGAGTAAGTTATAGTTTGGAAGATAGATCTCTCCAATAATTCTGAAGACCCTTTTATACAAAACGCCACCTCTTCGCTTCTCCACCTTCTCTTCTTTCATGGACATTGCTTACATTTTTCAATTTCATATATACAAGTCTTTGGATTGACGGTAAGAGAATAATTAATCTAACTAGATAGTTTTGCAGAACTCAAGCTTCTTCTTGACTGAGTGAATTAATGGTTGCAGATACTGTCACTAAAAGGCAGAGAACCAACTGAATCAATTAACCTGAATAAAGAAACTGAGGGTTCATGCAGCAACAGAAGTGACAACAGCTCTGATATAAAGTTGGATATCTCAAGAACACCTGCCATTGACAGTCCGATATCCAAACCTGCATCAAGTCGACCACTTTTTCCAACATCAGCCATGAGGTCTACAAGTATGGCTCAGTTCTTCCAACACAACCCGTCAAGGCCTGAAATTCAATGCCAGAAGATTGATCAAATGATCAAAGAAGAAAACCTGAGCAATATGTTCTGTGCCATAGATGACCAATCTGGATTTTGGCCATGGCTTGAGCAGCAACATTTCAATTAAGCAACTGAATCCTACAAATGTCACCGAGTGGAAATTAGCATACCCATTTATGCAGTTTGGCAATATCTTCTAAGATGATCATCCAGGGAAAACTGATTTACTCTATCTTAGTGAGTTAAACAATCCCATGTTGTGGTTGCTTAGGCTGGTCACTGGTGTATAAGATTGGATTGCATCAAGTTGAATTTGCAGGTGGAGGAGGGGTGATGAAGATACCTTGTGAGGAATAAAGTTCTTGATTTTCTGGTCTCTTTTGAGTTTTATAAATACACCATGCGTGTTTTTCTTTGAGTTGGAGATGTTTGCTAGCTACTTGGTTGCATTTGGAGGACGATCACAAGCCAGCCAAAAAAAAAAGAAAAAGAACGAAGAAGAAAAAGAGATTTTCTTCCTTTCATAGTTTTAATTTCTCTTTTCTCTTATCGTGTCTTTGTACTATTGAAGGAAAAACGTTTTTCAGGTTCTCACCAAAGTCATGGTAATTATTTGTTTGCTCATTTCGTTGTTGAGCAGTACCATATAATAGCCCAACGGTGAACAAGATCTACTCCAAGTTAACAAGTGTAAATCTAACTCAAAAATGGTGACGTCTGAGTCTGAGAGAGAAAGGGAAAGCATCAAGCACACAATTCAAGAGAGAAAAGGACAAACAGAAACAAACCAAGCAGGAAACCAGACTTGGAAATGGTTATTCTCGTTAAGGGATCGTCAGCAAACTTGTGCTGTCTAACAAGCAAATGCTATCAGGTAGACTTACAATGCAATGCAACTAAGACATAGTGAACAGTATGTAAGATGAGTAATTTACCGCTTTGAGTCAGTTAAATTTAAAAAGGGATTAATTCGAAATGAAAAGAATTACACAAAATTAACTTAACTTCTATAAAACTTAAGTTTATAAATCTTGATGTAGACTACAGATTCAGTGATCTACTAGATCAAATCCTTATATTTTAACATATACATACACTTGTAGACATTCTTTTCTTTAGTTATTTTAGTTTGTTTCATAAGGCATTCATGTGACCTACTGACCACTCCCACCCACTATCGAGCACCCTATTTCATGCATCTCTTTCTGTATTACACTGTCATTTTCTTTTCACAGTGCACTGCCTCTTCAAATACTTTTGGCTGTGGGCACGCAGACAAAGTCCTTTGTTTTGTTTTCTGCATCGGGTTTTGGAAGATGTTAGATTTCTTGCCATAGAAATTTTGCCTGCACGCTTATCCATGTACTAATTATTAGCTATTTGTACTCGTGTTAACTTATTGGTTACCATCATTGGTGGAGTATTTTTCACCTTCAAATTATATAATTTGTAGTCTTCTTCACCATCTTTGTCATTGTTTTGGTCACTTAATTAGGGCAAGCGATTATGCTATAGTATATAACTTCGTATTCTTCTTCTAAATTTCCCTGTTCATGGTGACTTCGCAGGCTATAGCATTTATTAGAATTGTTCCTCGGGACGAAAGTGTAGGAAGTTGTTTCCTTAAATTCAATAATAAACCAAGTAAGCTAATATGACAATCAGAAGGAGTGAGTTTCATTAGATTAACAAGCCATCTTAGTTCTACGTCGTGGTCATGATCTAAGAACATAGTTAAGATTGTTGCCTCCAACTGCAATAACAGAATCAAACAGACCCTACTTTTCAATAGAACCAAGTAATTAATCATGGAAGCATGTGGCCGAATCTGCCTATCTTTCTTCCTTGATACTAATAAACTCGAAACCCCAGATATCGAATCAAGTGGCGCAGTTTACATGCATATATTTTTGGTTCATGGAATCATATGATCTGGAGAATTTCCAGACAGTATCTGTGTCAACATGGCTGGAAACTTCCGATGTTATGATTATGATACTATTAAATGCTGACTGAACGTTAACGTAGTTTTATAACATTGGTTGAAAAAGTACGTAGAGCTATAGGTGCCCACATGCAAAGTGGATTCTATACGTCAAGCAAGCATTTAATAGAGCTTTTGGTTCCTACTGTTGTCACCAATAAAAAACTAAGATCACATGCGTCCTGCAATAACAACTTGGTACTAATTTAGGTAATGTAGTAACACTCCATATTTTGTTTATGTAAAACCATTTTTTATTGAAGTTTCAGGAAGATAGATTATATTATATAATAGATTCGGAGTGATTGTGTGATCGGCTTGACCTGGAATACACTATGTATTCTCACATCTTTTATCGAGGTTGATTTGGTATATAGCTCCCTTTGCAGATAATGGTAAACGTAATTATTTATTAATTTCTCATGTTAAACGTAATTGTATCAATTAGTTAATTCAGATGTAGGTTTATTAAAATTGAACTATAATTTTCTCATGTTTAGGTGTTTAGAGGCTTAGCAATGTATTGGACTACTTAAATGCAGTCAGGTTCGGTCCAACCTGTTTTAACAGTTCAAATTTAATATGAGTATGTAACTTGACTATATTTTGTAAACCATACTCTAAACTAAACTATAATCTTATCCTGTTTAGATGAGCATTTGAAAACTTTGAAGAGATGCATGAACTTGGGAATTAGTAAAGGTGTTTGCAGGCTAGGCAAAGGATCAGGCTAGTCAGAGGTGGCCCATGTCTGGTCTAACCTTTTTAGCAATCCAAGTTTGATTTAAGTTGGTTTAAATCATTGCAAAAATAAATCCATTTTGTTGTAATTGATTAAAAAAATGTTATTTTAATTTTAAAAAATTTTAATTTATATATCAAAAATGACATTTTTTATGATAAGAATAAGAAGTCGATCAGGCAATAGGGCCTCATTTACCGTACGTAGTTCATTACCGAGACACAATTATTTGAAATTATTAAGTTATTCTTATACAGGTTATATGAAACAACATTATACTTGAATATCATATATTTTATATAAACTATTGCTTTAGGATCATGTTCCATAAAATATAAATAATAAATATTGGTTGAGAAAGTACGCAAAGCTAAAGGAGCCCACATGCAAAAGAGGACTCCATACGTTAAGCATGGATTTAATAGTGCTTCTGGTTCCCACTATTGTCACCAATTAAAAACTATGATCACATGCGTCTGGCAATAACCTAACTTAGTAATAATTTAGATAATGTAGCAACAATCCATGAACTTCTATTTTGTTTGTGTGAAACCATTTTCGATAGAAGTTTCAGTAAGAACATAACGTATCAATTCAAAACAGAGTAATTATGTGCAAAAATCCTCTTAATTATAAAAATAATAAGACACTATATGTTTAAATTAAGTTTGTATATTAATATGTTAAAATTATGTTAGAGCTAATACATTGTTAATAACCAGTGGTTTGGTTGGCCCAACATTATACACAAAATTACATGCTCCTTTAAAAAGCAAGTGTTATATTTTAAAAACCATAGCAAAAGTCAAACGATAAGATAACAAGTTTAAGGTTTAAAAAAGTTTAATCAGTATTGGACCATCATAAAATCGGTTAAAGATTGAATAAAATTAAATAAATTGAAATATGATTGAAAGATATTATCTTACTCATAGAAGAATTTAAAGTTTAATAAAAAAAGATATTGTTAAATGAAAATTAATTGATTTATTTTTGTTTATAAAAACTTATTAATTAATAAAATTTGACCAATTAATTAATAAATTGATCAATTTTTAACAACAAAAATTATTAAATTAAATTAAATCAAAAAGTTGAAAACCGAATTAAAAAGTTAAACAGTTCAAGATTTTTACGATTACCGATCAAATCAGTTAGTTTTTTATCATTGTTTATAATCCGTCATTTTTTTAGGACAAACTTTTGTAATTGAGTACAATTATATGTGTTGCTTTGTCATTAATTGTTTTTAAATCAATAGGTTTCAAATAAATCAAAGAGCCTTTTTAACTGTTGGTTATCCTTTATAATGTATGTAGCCCCAATTTACCCTCTTGATGCTAGAGTAACAATTGTTTATCTCTGTCATGCAATATTGTTTGGAAAAAAGATAATATTTCTATCTAAACTATCTCAAGCTTACAGTTTAAAACTTATAAGTAACTTTTTTGTTTGAATTTATCTATTGTATACTTACATATATATAAACAAATTGTATGAGAACATAAGAATAGTACCACCAATTAATGAATACATGTGAAGATGTTATAATCAACATACTGATATATTAAAAATAAAGATTTTATTAAACACATGAAAAAAGTTACGTTTGCTCGTGGTTGATTACCTAAGTTTTGGTTGTTGGGACTCAGTTTTCAATCTTCATTGACACATTAAAAGTTTTGAGTTCTTTTTTGTTTAAATATTATTTAACTGTTTAGTACTGTATTTTTATATTCAACAAAAACCTAGTTTTTGTTTATTTATACAAATTAGTCTCTATCATTAGTCATTGGTCAGTTGCTAAAAAAGGTGAGAAGCGACTATTATTGGTTCATATTTTGGACCATCTAAATTCTGATTTGCTTATTGTCATTTGCACTTGTGATTTTCATATATGTTTATTACGGTGCCTATTTTGTGATATAGTAATCCTTGTTTTCTTTCTCGAGCAACCTCAAAGTCATTTAGGAACTTGTTGGGTTTGTCTTTTATAGCTTGTGTTGGACATTAGGAAAGGAGTGGTGGCTTTGACTTCTTATGATAGGGTATAGGCTAGTCCTTCAGTAAATTTTGGGTCTAGGAGAAGAGAAGATGCTAATAGATTATGGATAAATTCTTGAAATATCGAGACCTTTATAGGGAAGTCATTGGAATTAATATAATGGAGATTTTAGATAAATATGACTCACATGGCATAATCAAAGAAACAAATTAGATAGGGGCTAAAGCAAAAGAGATTAATGGGTTCAAACCTTAGTATTCAGGGTGTTCGAGGTAACAGAATAAGGAAGGTATCTTAGTTGTTAAGAAAATTAAACATTATATTGTGGGGTCAAAAGGACTAATGATAGGATTTTTTTTCCTTAAAGATTGTAGCGAAAGGTGTTGTTTTCAATGTGATATGTGCTTATGTACCTCAAGTAGGATTGGACGAACAACTTAAGCATCAATTTTGGGAAAAGCTAGAATATATAATTTAGCATATCCCTCCTAACAAGAGACTTGTTCTAGGAGGAGAATTTAATGGTCATATAGGAGCAATTTCAAACAAATATTCATAGACTAATTAGGTTTTCGAGTATGGTGATAGGAATAAAAGTAAGAGTAAGACTTCTTTATAGATTGTTTGTTATGGATCTTATAGTTAAAGCTTGGAGGACAAAGAAAAGTCCTAAGAGGTGTACTAGAGTCAAATGGTGGAACTTGAAAAGGATACGATGGAACAACTTAAGAATAGAGTAATATATGGAGAAGAATGGAAATTGTAAGGAGGTATTAACCAGAAGTGGGAGAGAGTAGCAACTCTTTTAAGAAAAGCATTTAAAGAGATATAGGTAAAGGACCTCGGGGTAGTAAGATGAAATCTTAATGGTGGAATGAAGATGTGAAAAAAAAAGTTTAAGATCAAGAATATTACCTATAAAGCTCTATTGGATACACTAAAAAGATAGAGAGGTTAGTTAATGGAGAAAGTTACAAAATGGTAAAGAAAGAGGCGAAGAAGACAGTCTCAAAAGTTAAATGAGCTTACGAGAAATTATACAAATAATTGGAAACTAAATATAGAGAAAATAATATAATTAAGTTGGCAAGAGCTCGTAAACAGAAAGTAAGAGACTTAGATCAAGTTTGTTGTATAAAATATGAAGCAGGACAAGTGGTTGTTGTGGAAAATGAAATCAAGAGAAGATGATAGAGATAGGTCTATAGCCTTTTTAATGAAGACTTAGAGAACAATATCTCTTTAGGTGATCTTAGCATGTTTGACAGATATCGTAATTTTACTTATTGTCGGTAAATCACAAAGGAAGAAATCAAAAGAGCATTGAGGTAGATAAAGAGTGGAAGGGTAGTTGGGCTTAATGAGATGCCCATAGAGGTGTGAAAGAGTCTACTTATTTAGCCAAATTTGTTAATGTGTTAAGTCTGCAAAAATGTCAGATAAGTGGAGACTTAGTATCCTAACTCCTCTATACAGGATTAAAGGGGACATCTAAAGCTTTAACAACTATATATGTATTAAACTATTTAGTCACACCATAAAGTTATGTGGAAGCGTGATTAAGAAGATAGTGAAAAAAGATACACCTATCTCAGAGAACCGGTTTGGTTTCATGTTAGAAAGGTCCACAACTAAAGCTTTACATCTCCTTAGAAGATTAATCTAATATTATAGGAAAAAACACCATAACATATAAATAGGTTTTATTAACTTAGGGAAGACTTATGACATGGCACTTAGAGAAATCATATGGAAGTGTTTAAAAATTCGAATAATTCTTATGACCTATATATAAGTCATTGTATATATGTATGAAGGTGTAAACACTAGAGTAAGGACGATATGAGAAAAAAAAGAGCATTTTTTATCGATATTGAGCTACGTTGAGGATCCTTATTAAGCCCTTTTTTGTTTCTAGTACTGATAGATAAACTCACCAAGAATATCCAATGTGAGGTGGCTTGGTATATGTTGTTTACTGATAAGATTGTTTAAGTAGATGAGATAAAGGAGGATATCAATGTCAAGCTAGAACTTTGGAGGGATATGTTAGAGTTGAAAGGTTTAACCTTGAGCAGAACTAAGACTTAGTACTTAAATGTAATTTTTCTATCCATAAGGTGGCTTTTGATGCGGAGGTAAAGATTAATTTAGAAATTATACTACAAAAAGAGTATGTTAAGTAACTAGGATCTATTATCTAGAGCAATGGAGAGATCAATAAGGAGATTGTTCACTGTATCAGATCAGGGTTACTAAAATGAAGAAATGCATCAGGAGTTTTATATGACAAGAAGATATCAATCAAGCTCAAAGGTAAATTGAAGATATCAATCAAGCTCAAAGGTAAATTCTATCATTTAATGATTAGGCTGATCATGATTTATGGGGCAAAGTGTTCACCAATCATATAGGTGCATAATCATAAGTTAATAGTGGCAGAGATAAGAATGTTTCGTTTAATGTGCAACCTTATTAGAAGAGATAAAGTCAGGAATGTAATGATAAAAGACAAATTAAAGGTAACTAATATTAATGAAAAATTAAGAAAGACAAGACTTAGGTAATTCAGATATGTTAAGATGAGACATCCTGATATTCTAGTGGGCATAAAGTCAGGAATGTAATGATAAAAGACAAATTAAAGGTAACTAATATTAATGAAAAATTAAGAAAGACAAGACTT